>JAMPIV010018531.1:0-559697 GCA_024509875.1 Oreohelix idahoensis
CCAAGGGAGCCTCAACCTCCACTATGAATTTTTCATTAGATCATTTTTGTTGAGAAAGACGATGAAATTGAGAAGCCTTCCTAAATAGGTAATGAACTATTAGCTTACCACGTATGCGTTAGAAGATAGAAAGGTGGAGCTTTAAAGTTTATCTCAAGGACTACGTGGAGCAGCTTAAGAAGGTTTTTGCAAAAATGAGCAGAGGTGATCAGGAAAATTATGACATCTAAAGCAGGCTCTTTTTGTTTAAGATATGGAAAAGAATGCAAGAATTTTTTAGGAATAAAACATTTAGGGAATGCTAAAACTACTGTCCGGTGAAACCATCATCACCTCGTGTTTCTCTGCACGAAATAGAGACATACTTGGAGAAATTGGCACTTATCTGAGGGACAACCCAAGATCTTAAGGAAATGGTCTCTTTTAGAGCAATTAAGAGAGGTCCCATGGCATCAGTCCTGACGAAAGTTTCTCATGGAAGCAAGTGTGCACGAGATGCTGGGTGAGTTTCTAAAATGTTGCCGAAAGGTTATCAAGCATCTCAAGCAGAGGTAACAGGTTAAAAAAAAATATAAAAAGACACAAGTGGTAAAACTTTAGGGCACCACAAGTACTTTAAATAAATTTGATCCTAGGGATCAATAAACAAAGGTATGCACCCATTTTGATAGGCCACGGTATGAAAATAAAAATAAATTCCCACAATTCGATGAAAGGAAATATGATGAAAGAAAATCTTTCAACCGAGGAAAAAAGGTGTTGTAAGAATTGTCAGATGGACAATCATGACACTGACCGTTGCAGAAGGAAACCTGTGTATATGGCAACCCTTCAGGTCAGGTCGACCTCAAGACAGGAGGAGGATATTATGTTAGATACCACTCCAGAAGAGAGGAGGAAGGCACAGGCTGGGGATAAAACACTCAAGCCTTGTTTCAGAAAATTGTCAACTTGTCATACAACTCCAGGCAAGGGAGATTTTTACATGAAAAACAAGTTGATGTATAGGAAGACTGGAGTGCTATATACAAAGGTCAAGGTCAACCTGGTTAACTTCCTTATGCGGAGAGTGCAAAGAGATGTCTTACCCCAGGATAAGCCGAAAATCCCTCAATCGGACTTAAACAAACTGGAGGAAGAGGATGTAGGGAGGAAATCTCTCATCAAGAATTTTAAGTGGGGAGACAGCCCCAAGAGAAAAATTGGTAGCGGTCGTTTTGTGCATGATAATTCTGGAGGAAAAATCATCACTTTAAAGCTTCGAGTGGAAGAGACCATACCGGTGCATGGACAAATAGGTCCACACAATTAAAGGTCCATATGTAGCTTTGTTAAGAACGTGGACTGATAAAAAGGCAGAGGAAAACATTACATCTTCATACCAATATGTGAATGAGCTGACCACTCGTTTAAAAACTGGCTGGAAACTTGCCAATGAAAATTTGAAACAAGCCAGGAAGAAACATGCTGCCTATTATAACAGGAAGGCGAAAGACAGAAATTTGGCTGTGGGAGAGAAAGTACTGCTTCTTTTGCCCGGGAGTCAGAATAAGTTACAAATTGGATGGCAGGGTCCATATACAGTTTTAGAGAAGGTATCTAGAACAAATTATAAGATAGATAAGAAGGGGAAAGAAAAAATCTATCATGTGAATCTCCTGAAGAAATATTTGGAAAGAGAACATCAGGAAGAGACACACTTGTTGACCTTGTCCATCGCCATGGAGATGAAAAAGGAACCACTTTCATCATTTGAGTATCCATTACACCCCTGTGAGACAGCAGCACAGGTGAAAATCAGTACACATTTAACGAAAACTCAGAAAGAGAGAGTGCAACAGGTTCTAAATAATCATGCAGAGGTGTTAACAGACCGACCAGGGCATACAAACCTATTGGAATATGATATGAAACTGATAGACCCCACACCTGTCTGTATGAAACCATATTCGATTCCGTTTGCTAAGGAGAAAGCTTTGAAGGAAGAGATAGACTATCTATTGAAGGAGGGAATTATTTCACACAGTGAATCCTCATATAGTTCCGGTGTTGTACTCTTAAGGAAGCCCTCTGGAGAACATAGACTCTGTATAGATTACAGGAGACTGAATGCTATTACAGAAGGACAGGTGGATCCATTGCCGGATACAAATCAGCTGGTTGCCAGTTAAATAAGGCTAAATATTTCTCAAGGGTGGATCTGAGTAAAGGATAATATCAGATTCCAGTAAAGCCTGAGGTTAGACCATACCTAGCTTTTAGTACCTCAGAAGGACACTATGAGTTTAATAGATTGCCATTTGGATTAAAGAATGCGCCTAGTGTCTTCTATAGAATGATGAGAAAATTGTTGGATGTAAACATTTCGGAGGAACGTAATGAATCCCTGAGTTGCCTCTTTGATTGAGGATATTCCGAATGTTTCATACAGGATAATAAAAAGATTATGGGATCCACTACGAAAACTCTGCTATCACCAGGTATATGTTATCTCCTCATAACGTACATTTTTGGGAAATATAATGTTCTCTGGACATGTCATTGCGCAGACTCAGAGAAGAGAAATGGTGAATACGGGTTGCGAAGCAGCATTAAGACAAGCACTCACACTTGCGGCTGTTCAGTAACATAACCGAAATATATTATTGGTTGTAGAAGTCTGAGGCAGATTTCATGAGTAGTGCCTACTCTGAATGGACCCAACTACATAAAACCATGATAGCACCACAGCAGAGTAAAGTCAAGTTGACTTACATTTATCTATGTGTATATAGAATAAAGGACTGACATGGGATGTCTGTTTTAAGAGGGGAGGTGTCGTGAAATATTCTAATCCACATATATAAATTATCAGGTAAATATAAAGCCTAAGGAATAAATTCTAATAAAGAAAAGAGCAATGGTAAAATAACAGTGCTGTCACAAAGAATGTACTCGAAATCCCCCTTTGTTTTATGCTTCGTCTGCAAATTGTAACGCTTTCACGTTGATAGTAAAAGCCTACTATATTATTACCCGCTTTCTTCAATGAAACGTGTGCTGTATTTCTAAGAAAAACATTGAGAGGCAGACTGCGTAATGACCTAAATTAATCCTAACATTAATTATATTACGTTACCAAAACGAACGAACAGATGGACTCAAATAGAAAGAGAGAGGGGCGAATGAAAATCAGGAACGCATGCAAAATTGAACACGCGTCTCGCTATTAATGCCACCCCAACAAGCGTAACGCGATACACAATTACTACTATCACGCGTGTAAGGCCACATGCACTAACTTTTTTTTCAGACGGACAGTGATAAATTCACTACCCTTCCCAGAGTTAGGTTTTAAAAAACCTGGAAAACGCTTATTAGAAAAGATAACATTAGATGGGTTTACGTTTGAAAACATTACAGTACCCAGACAGCACATCTTCGAAACAGGAGGTCGAAGAAATTGCATATTTTGAACGCAGCCACTTAGCTCTTTTAAATTTGTATATTTGGGTTCCTTAGGGCTTGCTGACAAAGAATATGTAAAACGTTACGCAAATAGTCTAGGAATTAACAAGTTATAACCAAAATAAAATAGTGGGGATGCCTGACAGCATGAAATCATTTCTGCTCATAAAATTTTTTTATAACGTGTTTGAAAAAACCTTGCGTACGGAAATAGCCTACCATGTAAACTCCAAATTGATTGGAGCGCAACAAATATAAGACTAAACACGATTGGTCGGACTATAAATACTATCTTTGGTTGTTAGGGGAGACGTAGGAAGGTAAAATTTTTTCAAACACTTGTCGAAACGTGGCTCCATTGGCCAGACTCGCTGATATAATCACTTAGGAGCGTTAGTTCGAGACCACTAGTTCAAATAAGCTTGATAAAGCAACAGTGCGTTGAAGCCAGCTCATATTTTTGCTAAATAAAAGCCTGGAACATAAGCAGATGGGAATTTGTGCCAGAATTCATTGCTAGTCAACGTATCTGTGTTTATTCTATGAATTGTGGTAAGCTTGAAACATTCAGTATCTTTTAATGAAAATTGAATGTGAATTGTTAATTTATGCCTGTATATATGTGTAGTTCAGTAGCAAACATGATGTAAAGCCTATAATGCTCCAGCCTGAACAGAAGGTGTCGGAGGAAAGTAAAACGGCATGGAATGGCCAAACAGTACACTAACACCTAGATGATTGACTAGAAAGAAATAATGCTGGAAGTGCAGAGGCGTAGTAACCATTAAGGAGGTTAATACTGGTATAAAGTATTTCAGATGAAGCTGACAGTTGGCCTAACGCTCTGAACTCAATGTTTGTGATGTATTGTGCTCAGTGTAGAACTAGAGTATCAATTAGTTATGAAGTAGAAGGTACATCCTTCTTGTTTTCAGGGACCGTGGTCTTGATGGTATTGAGCAGCACCTGGTCAGAGCTTTGCTGAATCCAGAGTCGGACAGCATACTCCTTGGTCCCTTTAGCTATCAGTGAGGTGTCTCCAGAGCCCAGGGGAGAAATCGAGCAGAGGAGTCTCTTCCTGCCGCCATCACGCAAGATAAGCTGATGTGGCCAGCTGAGCTCAAAATTATGTACCCCCATCTTAAAATAACATTGTAACATAAACTTAAGAGGGGAAGTAAATTGTTTTAATATCAGGAACTGAGAACATCTCCAATACTAGTTCCAATAAAGACAAACTATTGAAGTCATGATGACAAATACCAACAGAGCTTGAACAAAACAAAACCAGTATTACCTCATATTACTACTACACAACTGACACACATAGGCTACTTTTAATAATATATGTCACTACAATATTCATATTGAGAAATTCTGTACATATAACTTGTAATTAAAATTGATTGTGATTCCTGGTTCCCTTTGTATTTGAATCAGGACACATATTCATTCATAACAGCAATGAATACATATTGTTATTTGAAAAGTTATCAGTGACTCCTTTAAGATATCCTTTAGAGTGTTATATGTATGTGAGTGTCACAGTGTTGTCAAGTGTGGTGGAATAAATTAAATTGTTTATCTGTCTGTTGTTGTTATGACTTACACTTCATCATACACATACCCTAGACATACAACGTAGTCATCACACTATTCCAGAATAATTCTGACTGAGATATATATATATGTGGCAGCAAGTAAGGTTATCTATAATACACTACTCTTATTAGATATAGATACCTTCACAGCTGATCTCAGTCAGTACACTAAGTCCCCTATAAATATTTATAACATCCCACTTCACCACAATATGGTGGGCGATAAATGTGATGTTGTGATATGTGATCACTATCTTGCAGCCAATTCACATTCGCACCAGACCCGTACAACAATCAAACTCTTGATTTTAAGGCAGGGGCTGTATTTATTCAGTGACCCAAACCCTCAAAGCAAACTTATGAACAAACATTAAACAAATAAGCAAACACCAAACAAACACCCAACTAGTGCTCAATTGCTAACCTGAAATGCAAACAAAGCACCGACTAGTTAAAATTATAATAGTTAAATAATGAAAAACACCATGCTCTCACCTGCTGCCAAACAGCCCGTTCTTCCACACCACCTGAAACATTCAACTATCACACACACACACACCCACACTCATGCTTGTCATCCAGTGAGGCTAGTGTGGTGTTGTGCATGAGGCTGGCAACCTCACCATGTAACACAGATTGCTACCAAAACCAGTACTGCAAGAGCATATGAATGCTTGTGTGGGGTTTCATGCGGAGGCCAGCCACAATGGTGGCTCCATAAGGAGCAGTAAGAGACATAATTTATCCTCAAGTGGACCCACGTGCTCTCATAAACTATCCTACACATAACAATAACCTTTAGCACGCTGCGGGCGCCACATGGCACCGAACGTAACCTATGTTCTCCATGCTGGAGGCGCAATGTGGCGCCTTACGGATATCACCGTTTTTAGCATGAGGACTTGTGTACACGTGATTTCAGCCCCAGATGTTAAGTTCTAATGTTATTTGCAAGAGAGTTAGCTTCCGTTTCCGATCTTAAAAAAGCGATGGGTGTATCCGCATTTATTTTTTGTAAATTTTTTAAATCGAAATGAATCGGCATCAACACGCGGCCATTTTTGCTCTAATTTTATTGGATTCTGACGCCATGCGGTGGGGATGAGATTTTTGTCTTTATAAGCGCTGATATCGGTTCTCAGAATATGTTTGATGGCCGAGATGGAAACGAAAGTAAAATGGCCTTTCAAGTATGTATAATTTTAGGGATTAGGATTAGGAATATCGGTAAGGTTTGGGATTACGGCCGAATGTCACTGTTGGCTAGGGAGTTTGTTGCTTTGCTACTGATGATGGGTGTAACGAAAAGATCGTCATTTGAATTGTATTGCTCTATTGGTCAAATGATTTTCATTGAGATGCAAGGGATATGGACTCTTCGTTTGTTGGTCATTTTTAAAATTTTTTTTTTTAATTTTAAAATTAAAAAAAAAAAATTTTTTTTTTTTTTTTTTAAATTTTTGTTTTTGTTTTTTTCATCTTTCCTTTCCTCTCTTCCTATCACATCTAACATGTACACAAACAAATTTTATATCATCAGATTCATCATTCATTCATTTCTATACAATCTAAAAATTAGAGCAATTGACCAAAAAACAAAAAAACTATAGAATTTACAAGTCACCCACTATAAAAATGTTGTGAAAAAGAATGCAGTGGTTGGGCAAGTTTTCTGAATTTTTATGCAGCGTGCTAAAGGTTAAATAATTCTAAAATGGCCCTTAAAACAGAATTAAACAATATGTACAACCAATACTCTCATTAATGAGAATAAACCACCACCTCGCAACTGATCCATATCAATATTCATTCCTGCACTCTGAAGCATGTCGTATATGCCGACTGATGAGATTGGGAATCTCATGATGTGAAACACATTGTTACAGAAACAAACCACTGCTATAGCATATAAATGCTTCGTTTGGACCCAGCCGCACTGGTGTCTCCATGCTTTGCAAGGAGCAAATAGAGAAACGCTTATGACTCAAGCTTTTTCTCAAAGTGCCGTATGCACAAAGTGGTGACATTACACCCACAAGAAATCTAAATGACTAAAACTAGATGCATCCTCTCAAAGGGCATTTAACACTAAAACTATGAACACAACCAGTTGTAACTATTCTCACATCAAAGTAACCCACTAAAAATATACAGTAAAATTATAATAAATTATCGTGAAATACTTACTTACCTTTACATCAAATAATAAAATAAAATTACTCTTGAACTGTTGTTCGTCCATCACGGGTGATGAAGACCACTCTGTTCATCCAATTATTAGGAATATGTTACGTTAGTCTATGGGTACAAAGGTGACTTCTTCTTCGTACACTCTCAGATGTCCACTTGAATGTTCTCAAAGAAAGCAGTAGTCAGTTTGAGGCTATTTGAATCCCCGTAAAGCTTTTCACAAAAGGAGCTGGTGTCGGCCATATGCACTTTCTCTGTACCACATATAAGGGGCAACTTTGAAGCAGCTGTTCAGCAGTCATTTTATCAGTGCCACAGTTTCACTGATCGGTAGTTCCAATCTTTAGCTTGTTGAATAGATGGTATCTCAGTCTATTGTGGCCAGTGCGGAGTCTGAAGATTACCACTTGTTCTCTTCTGTGGAGCTGGTAGTAAGCATCATTCTGTGTGTGCCCTGGATGTTCAACATTCCATTTGTTTCTGTATCTGATTCTGATAAAACTCTTTGCCTCCTCAAAAGTTATGCTTGCATCAGGCTGATGTAGATGTGAACCTTCTTTTGCCATTCTGTCAGCCTCTTCATTGCCGGTGATGTTACAATGAGATGGGATCCATTGGATCACAACACTTTTGAATCGTTGACAAAGTTTGTGGAGCACTATTCTGAGATCATCCAGGTCTGTATTATTTTGGCTTTTCAACGTTGCAATTACTGACTGTGCATCAGTAAAGAAAGCAACTTGTCTCTCTGCGCTTTCTTCATGAAGGTTAGTGATGAGCCCGATATGGGCCTGGAAAGATCTCGGACAGTGTGGGCAGGGAATGTGTGCATCACAAGAAGGTTTTATTACACGGTCTTTTCTAGCTTGTCTCCGCTGTTCCGCTGCTGCTCTTCTGGAAGATTTGCATGCCACTGCACCTTTACGAAGAGATGAGCGCCAGGCAGTTCGGTCTTGCGCAGCAGCTTCCCATGTGTCAGGGTTTTTGGCAAAGGTTTTCAATAAAGTCTTAAACGTGTCTTTGAAGCGCTTCTTTTGGCCACCGTGGGAGCGTTTACCCTTCTGCATCTCACCATAAAAGAGTATCTTTGGCAGTCAATGGTCTGGCATGCAGACTATATGACCTGCCCAGCAAATCTGTGACTGCATCAGAATAGTATCGATGCTAGGAATACCAGCTCTGTCAAGAAAGTGGTATCCGGGATCTTGTCTTGCCATTTGATGTTCATTATCTTCCTGAGACAGACTGTATGGAAGTGGTTTAGCTTTTTTACGTGGCGCCTGTATACAGTCCATGTTTCACATGCATAAAGCAGCACTGGAAGCACCGCAGCTCTGTACACCTTCAGCTTTGTCTGTAGACTAATGCCACTTCAATGCCAAATGTTGGTGTATAGTCTGCCAAATGTGCTGCTGGCTTTGGAGATCCTGGTGTTCACCTCATCATCAATGACGATGTTCTGGGATTGTGTGCTACCGAGGTATGTGAATCTGTTCACAACATTCAGTTTCACACCATTTACCTTGATGATTGGCTCAGTATAAATTGTGCCGGGAGCTGGTTGGTACATGATTTCTGTGTTCTCTGTGTTGATGGTAAGCCCAAAGTTGGAACAGGCTTCGGAGAATCTATCCATGCTATGCTGCAGATCAGCCTCTGAGCCAGCTTGAACTCTTGAACTAACAAAGCTAGCAAATATTATAATTTAGTCCACTGTGCTCCCAAATAATAAATGGCTGAACATCATTAGGCCTATTTCCCCAACACGTGGTAACTAAAAAAGTCCATGCCGCTTCACAAATGCCATCTTTATGTACATCAGCACGTGGCTCCCGGTTGCCATGTTGCCATAAAGTTAATACTATCTAAATTTCAGTAATAGATCGCTTTTCTGCCCAGTCTCATGAATGAAATAGGTTCCTACTATATTCTCACAACCGTGATCTGCACTTAACACGACTAATCAAATCTACCCACATTCCTTTCACTAATTTATCACCTCAAAACTAATTCTAATGTCCTAGAAGGAATCTCCTTAGGAAACACAGATTTATCGACTCTATCAAACACTAGAACTGTGCCATGCTCAAACTAATAATAAAACTACAGAAAACTAATGCTAATATCTCTACAAAGTATGCTAACAATTATAGCTCACATGTTCCCATGTCTTTGTTCAGCTCTTCTACCGGGTGTGCATGTCTTTGTTGCTTGTTCTGTCTGGGCTGCTCTTGCAAAAGGATCTCCTTTACTAGCCCAGCGCTCTCTTTACATATAGGCAGGCGGCCTGACCACATCATGCATGGTGTAGCGCACGCTTAGTAATTGAGTCACGAAAGTAACTCAGGCGATAGTGTTGTGTGCATATTTTGACGCACATATTACAAAAATACGATATGGCTATTTAATACGGAAAATATATATTTGCATTCATTTGTGTATGAAAATGCTTCCTCTGGTAAAGCTAGATAATTCATGATTGATTTACACTTTTGATTATATGAGTGATCTTTCTTGATATTGATTCGGCGCATGGATATTGTATTCATGTCCGTTCTTATTTGTTCGGGCCAGAAAATAGATTAATTTTGCTTGTTATGTTTATGGCCTGAATTCATGTGTACTACTTGTCTAGTGTAAGAAGATTCAGTCGTATATTGTATACCTTTGTATGTTCAGGTCGGACTATATTCTTTCTGCCGGGATCTAGCGCAGGTTTTCATAGTCCTACTGGGTTGTGAAGAGTTCCGATAATGTCGCCAAGATGGCTGAGTGCTTTTTCCAGGGCTGGCACTGTTTAAGGTTTAACAGTGATTCATAGATGTTTTTCCAGGAGAAGTTAATGTCTCTGCAAGAGTCTATTTGTCAGAGATCCTCCTCATATATGTGATTCGGACTCCAGTTATGCCAGACCCTATTTTTGATGATCTCGAGTCGGTTAGACCTAGATGGAACATTGTGCTTCGTATTGCTAGGGTCGTGTTTTGTATCGACGAAGATGACAGGCTTTCCTACAGCAGTTATGTCTACATGAATTAACTTGATTACTGTAGAGCTGTATGGAAAACTTTATGAAATTATTTATATGCACATTCTAAATTAACTTTGGCTTATATCTACCTTCCTACGAGTGAGTGAGCGACAACTCAGGAAGGCGGCCATGTTATATTCCTGTCATCATATATTTTGATCACTGTCAAGAGAACAGATTATGTATCCTACTATCGGGCAGTGGTATCGAGATCTTGTTATGAGGTGAAAACCCACTATCGTGGTTTATGATTATTATACAAACATTGGACATATTTCAGCTTAAGAACTTAGCCATGAAATGAAGGTTCGGCCAATGACTTTTGTATGTTTACCGATCCTCATTGACGCGTTCAGTCAGTAGAGGATACGGCGATTAGTTACCAGAACAGTGAATACTACTTTGGGTTGAATGATATTGCACTACTACATGAATGTATCATCCACGATTCAAATAACCAATGAATTTATGTCAACATATATCCATGACTGTATCCGTGCTGTCCAGTTTGCGTGCCTTCATTAAACTATTGAAATGTCAGAGGCAGTTCAAGTCGTCATTGCATTACATGAGAGTGTGTGAGAGTTATTATCAAGTGGTCTGTTACACCGAACTACTACACCATTCGCGTTACTTGACACTCCCTCTCAATGTCAACATGACAGGTTCATTCGATGATGCAGAGGTAACTGAAGAAGACTTTCTTCAGTGATGATCAGTGCATGACCCTAAACATAACATCCGCATCCAGACATTCAACAGTGGCCAATACACGTTTATTCTACAAAACAGATATTCTACAGATAGGTGCTCTTGAAGAAGCGAAAACACAAATATGAACTTCAGGGAGACTTTGGGGCATAGTTATTATGGCCCCATCACATATATATATGGTAGATCTTTAGAGGGCTCCATGTTAAAGTAGTTTCTCAAAAGCTCCTGGGTTGCTGACACTTGACCAATTATACAAGCCCAGAAGTGTCAACCTTCTAGTTCTTTCTACCATGATATATTTTAGATGTATGTTCATTAACTTTCTGGTAAGAGGATTCTATAACACACCACACTACCACAATATATTTTAGATGTGTGTTCATTAATCATTATGTGTTAATAATATTTTTTTTAAAAGAACTGATGATGCGAAATATTCTGGGATTAAACAGACACATCCTTGAGAGATTAAAAGAGTCCATAGACAAGCAACTGAGAGGAAAAAGCAGGTTTTCGACAAAACAGCTCCTGTACAGACCAGATAGCCACATTGAGAATAATAGTTGAACAAATGGAATGGAATTCACAGCTATACATCGGATTCATGGACTATGAAAAGGCATTTGACAGTGTAGACAGAGATTCACTTTGGAAATTGATGAGGCATTATGGAGTTCCCATGAAGATCATTAACTTAATAAAGAAGACCTATGAAGACACGACATGCAGAGTTCTTCATAAAGGACAACTTACAGAACCGTTTAGGATTAGAACGGGAGTGAGACAGGGATACCTCTTGTCTCCATTTCTTTTCTTACTAGCAATAGATTGGGTTATGAAAACATCGACATCACACAACAGAAATGGAATCCAGTGGAATCTGACTAAACAGCTTGATGATCTGGATTTTGCAGATGACTTAGCTCTTCTGTCCCATAACCATAATCAGATGCAAGAGAAAATGAAAATTCTCGATGAGAGGTCACAACAAGTGGGCCTGAAAATACACAGGGTAAAGACAACGATTATGAGAATAAATGCAAGAAATAATAACAAGGTTGAACTTGAAACACCACTAAAAGATGTAGAATTGTACACATATCTTGGCAGTAATATAGACAAAGTTGGAGGGACAGACAATGATATCAAAATAAGAATACAAAAAGCAAGAGGAGCTGTCATTGCATTGGGAAACATATGGAGATCAAGAGAAATCAAGTCCAACATGAAAATAATAATCTTCAAATGTCAAGTCAGTCCTATTGTATTGCTCTGAGACAAGGAGAGCAACAAAAATAACAGCCAAAAAGCTACAGACTTTTATAAACGGGTGCTTGCGTAGAATAGAAGGACTGAAATGGGATGACAAAGTCACAAATGTGGAATTGATGACAAGAACCAGACAAGTGCCAGTGGAACAAGAGTTGAGAAGAAGACGCTGGCGATGGATAGGATACTCATTGAGGAGACCTGTTGATAGCATTACAAGGCAGTCCTTGTTCTGGAATCCACAGGGAAAGAGAGGCAGAGGTAGACCAAGAAGCACATGGAGAAGAGAACTGGAAACAGAGGTGACAATGATGAGGAAAACATGGAAAGAACTTGAGCAGATGGCACAGAACAGGAAGACTTGGCATGTGTTTGTTGAAGGCCTATGCTCCTCGGGGAGCTAAAGGGTATTGATTGATTGATTGATGATAAAGATACATGAACATTTTTTAAACTTTGCCTGTATTTGGATCTTGTAAGAAATATTGGTTTTCAAAGCTGCCTTAGTGTTTTATTTTTTTTCTTGTAAAAAAATTTTTTTTTCTTGTTGATTTTTTTTTTTTACAGGACACCCAGAAATGGAAATCTGAGTCATTGACATCAGTAATGTATTAGACACAAATCAAATATATTTTCCAGAACTAATATAAGACATTCTTTTTAAAAATGTAATGATGTTTGTTCAGCAAAATGTGCAAACATTCAATAGAAGCAAAGTAAATTTATGCTGACATTAATGTAAACATTCAATAGAGGCAAACTAAATCTGTGCAGACATTAATGTAAACATTCATTAGAGGCAAAGTAAATCTGTGCAGACACAGATATGGTTTAAATAAATGCTCATAATAATGGACAAGAATGGTTTATTTTACTGTTGGATATGCAAGAAATGTGATGCTGCCAAAAAGTCTGACTATCCACAATAAATTTTGACTACGCCATATGTCTTGAGCTGTGGTAATGCAGTGGTTAGTGCACTGGCTTCCTAGCTAGGTGGTCCATGGTTCGATCCCCAGTTGAGGTGGGAATTTTTAGACCGCAAATGGCTCTGGGGTCAACCTATCCTAAAAAATTGGGTACCAGAGCAACTCTAGGTAGGTTAAAGTGGCCGGTGTGATGCTGACCACATCACCCCTAGTGTGCCGATCGTCAAGAAAATATGGGCCAAACACCATATTCTCAATATTCCAAGCAACATGATCCTTTACCTTGTACCATATGTCTTGCTAAAATGTTCATAGTGCTACACAAATTAGGACATCTGATAACTGATTGCTTATCTTGCACTGGTTATTTATTTCTATGAAAATTCTTTATAACTTCAGATGTGCCTTACCAAGCCCAGAGTATCAACACCAATACACGATTGTACAAGAATGATCATACCAGTGATGTATTGTTTGCTAATGACAATTATGGTGATTCTGGGGCACCAGGAAGTGATGTAGCTGTGCATTCCATTATTTGTCACGACAGATCAGCAGACAGTGGTGAGACCCAGAATGATCTCAAGGTCACACTTCGAAGTGAAAGTGGGTCAGATGCCATCAGAAAGAGTAGTGATGAACTTGATGAGGTTGATATGAGTTGTGGATTTGTAACCAATATACAGAGAAAGGAATCACAGAAGCCTTCTGAATATGATGTTTGTGGTGTAATGCTAACACATTGTTCTACTCTGAAAAAACTAAATAGAATACATGCTGGAGAGAAACCTTACAAGTGTGATGTTTGTGGTGTAGGGTTTACACGATGTAGAGGTCTTAATAGACACACAATAGTACATACTGAAGAGAAGCCATACAAGTGTTATGTTTGTGGTGCAGGATTTACAGATGGTTCTATTCTGAAAGCACACAGAAGAATACATGCTGGAGAGAAGTCTTACAAGTGTGATGTTTGTGGTGAAGGGTTTAAATGGTCTTCTTGTCTGAAAGAACACAAAAGAATACATACTGGAGAGAAGCCTTACAAGTGTGATGTTTGTGGTGTAAGATTCACACGATGTCGTTATCTTAATAAACACAAAAGAATACATACTGGAGAGAAGCCATACAAGTGTGATGTTTGTGGTGTAAGATTCACAGGATGTAGTGATCTTAATAAACACAAAAGAATACATACTGGAGTGAAGCCATACAAGTGTGACATTTGTGGAGTAGGGTTTACACAGTCTAATAGTATTAAAGTACATAAAAGAATACATACAGGAGAGAAGCCTTACAAGTGCGATATGTGTGGGGTAGGATTTTCACAATCTTCTAGTCTAAAAAAACACAAAAGAATACATACTGGAGAGAAGCCTTACAAGTGTGATATTTGTGGTTTATTGTTTATACATTCTAATAATATGAAAGCTCACACTAGAACACATACAGGTGAGAAGCCTTACAAGTGTGATGTTTGTGGTGTATTGTTTATACATTCTAATAATATGAAAGCACACACTAGAACACATACAGGAGAGAAGCCTTACAATTGCAATGTTTGTGAGGTAGGGTTTGCACAGTCTTCTAGTCTGAAAGTACATAAAAGAATACATAGTGGAGAGAAGCCTTACAAGTGTGATGTTTGTGGTGTAAGATTCGCTCGTGGTAGTGATCTTAAGAAACACAATAGAATACATACTGGGGAGAAGCCTTATAAGTGTGATGTTTGTCGAGTAGGGTTTACACGGTCTTCTAGTCTGAAAGAACACAGACGAATACATACTGGAGAGAAGCCTTTCATGTGTGATGTTTGTGGTGTAAGATTCACTGGATGTAGTGATCTTAAGAAACACAATAGAATACATACTGGAGAGAAGCCATACAAGTGTGATGTTTGTGGAGTAGGGTTTACACATTCTAATGGTATTAAAGCACATAAAAGAATACATACGGGAGAGAAGCCTTACAAGTGTGATATTTGTGGGATAGGATTTACACAATCTTCTAATCTAAAAAAACACAAAAGAATACATACTGGAGAGAAGCTTTACAAGTGTGATGTTTGTGGTGTATTGTTTATACATTCTAATAGTATGAAAGCACACACTAGATCGCATACAGGAGAGTAGCCTTACAAGTGTTGTGTTTGTGGTGTAGGGTTTACACAATGTAGTTACTTAATAGACACAAAATAATGCATACCGGAGAGAAGCCTTACAAGTGTGATGTTTATAGAGTAGAGTTGGCAGTGTCTTTTCATCTAAAAGAACACAATAGAATAAATACTGGAGAGAAATCTTACAAGTGTGATGTTTGTGGAGTTGGGTTTACACAGTCTTCTAGTCTGAAAGCACACAAAATAATACATTCTGGAGAAAGGCCTTATGAGTGTGATGTTTGTGGAGTAGGATTTAAATTAAGTTGTGATCTTAATAAACACAAACATAGTACATACAGGAGAGGCATCTTACAAGTATGATGTTTGTGGTGTATGATTATGTCAGTGTGATGATCTAATAACACACCAAACAACACATACAGGAGAGAAGCCTTACAAGTGTGATGTTTGTTATGTGAAGTTTGCATGGTGTTCTAATTTGAAAAGACACTATAAAATACATAAAGGAGAGAAGTTTTCTGGTGTGATATTTGTGGTGTAGGATTTACACATTTTGCTAGTTTGAAAAGACATAGTAAAGTAGTCAACCTGTCGAAATATAAAAGGCCTTGTGATTTGCATACATAAAAGTGTGTATTTGCAGATAAAGTTTAAAAAATAAAATAAAAATGTCCATGTTTTCCTAGAGGTCAGCAAGATTCAGAAGCAGAATGTCTTGTGTGTAGAAGTGGCTCATTTGTGTAAGTAGCAAATAAAATAGGTACTGCTGATTAAATTAAAAAAAACAAATGCACACATGCAAAAACATGAATGCCACACTCATGTCTGAAAGTTCGCAGTCAGAACAGACATATTTTACAGAACAGACATATTTTACAGAACAGACATATTTTACAAAAGAAACAAATACAGAGCAGAAAACATAACTGCTACAGAAGGTCCTTTTGCTTTTCACACAAGAAATCAAAACCAGGGGACTGTACTGAATAACGCTTTCCATCATTCAGAAAGTGCAAAGAAATTTTCATGCACTAGAACTAGAACAACCGCTAGTGTTATTAATGTGACAATGTTTGAATGAAATAGTCACCCTATTAAAAAATCCATACTGGAGAGAAGCCTTTCAAGTGTGATGTTTGTGGTATAGGGCTTACAAATTACTCTTGTCTGAGAAGACACACAAAAACACATACAGGAGAGAAGCCTTACAAATTTGATGTTTGCGCTGTAAGGTTTAACAGCTGTAGTAGTCTGAGAACACATACAAGAATACACTTAAAGAAGTAATTTTACATGTATGAAGTATGTATAACAATAAGAACCAGAAGCTGGAACAGACAGGCACATTTACATACTTAGGATGCATTGTAACACCAGACCACGGAACAAGCAAAGACATCAACAACAGAATGATTAAAGCGAGAACAGCCTTTGCTAGTCTCAACAACATCTAGAAGTCTTCCCATTGCAGCACAAACACCAAATTAAGATTATATGAGAGCTGTGTACTTTCTGCACTTCTCTATGGTGTGGAATGCTGGAGAGTAACATAGAAGGAAATGTCAAAACTGTTTTCCTTCAAACAATCTGCCTATGGAAAATTCTCGGAATCTTTTGGCCAAATACTATCACTAACCAAGAACTATTTACTCGGAGTAACCAGCTTGGTATTGGCTGCAAAAGAGCGAGAAGCTCAGCAGCCCTAGTTAAGCAACAACAACATCAGATACAGATGCTTTTCTCATGAGGGGGTCCTTCAATTTATTGAGTATCACTGGATTTACTCCCCTTGCTCTGCAGTGATGGTCCAACAGTGGCAAAAATTTAGAGTATCTACTGAAGGTCTTCAAAGGTATTTACCTTTCACTCAAGATTTCTCTTGGCAGAGATGTGATTTGAAGAATGGTGCTTCAAGTCTAGGGAGCCTTGTAGGAATTTAAAGAAATCAAGTAATAGAATCTAGGCCGTGTAAACTTTTTATCTTCCGTTAACATCTATGGGTTAGGATTTTGATGAGCCCCCAACTGATTTAACTCAGTAAAATGTTACTTAAATAGCTCTGTTATAAGTATTTAAAATGACTGAGACATACGAGTTCAGTTCACTCAGAAAAATGACTAAATCAACTATAAATTTGTATATTTACAGATAACAAATTTAATAATCAATTATCATTAACAAATGTAAACTAAATAAGCATTAAGTGAATTTAGATAGAATCTTTAAAATTCCTCACAGGTGATTGTTTGATTTGAAAAGTTGTTTAATAGAGAGTTTACTTGGCACCTTTGAATGGGTACTTAGCTGCCAGTAAGATGTCGGTTGGTTTCTGCTCCAGCCCATCTTGTTCTTTGCAGGTTATGATCTGGTTCACTCTCATCACTGGTCAAGTCTGGTGGCCACAACATATTCCTTGTAGTACCATGGAGTAATTGCAAAGATGGTCCAGAATCTGTTAAGACCTGTCTGCTTTAGGTGTCTAGCTCTGACTGCAGGCCACTTATACCACTCACTTGTTCCACGGATAGCACCACCAATTGGTACCACCGACTAGTATCATGAAATAAGAGAGAAACAAATTTCCTCCTGAGTACAAATATCTCCTGACACAAAATCATGTGTCCCCCCTCCCCTTTCCATTCCACCATCCCATCTGCCTCAGAACTTTACCCTCTCTGAGCATTAATATTAATCCTAATGAGTGAAAAACACTCATTGCATTTATATTAAACATGTTTACATTTACATTTGTACTGGTTGAAGAGGTTAATATAATAAGTATGCACATCAGTTCTATTATCATCCACTCCCTGCTCCATGTGGAACTTGGGACTACCTCTGCTTTTGGTTCTCTATGAGAAACCCGCAAAAAGCAGTCACCAGCTCTTGCAGTGATAGTTCATGAAATCATCATTCTATATGCTGCGGATGCCAGCCTCATATGACTTGGACATTCACTGGCAATTTTCACTTATTAATAAATGCAAAATATAGAATTATATAATGGACAACTTACCGCAAATTTCTTTGGGAATTCCGGCTGACTTCTGGTTCAGAGAAATAGTTAAGGCAACTTGATTAAGATAACTCTTACATGTGATCTGGGGTGTTACTTTACAATAGACTCCCACTATGACTTAGTGTTCATCTTCTTCTTCTTCTTCTTCTTTGATCCTTAGCCGCCGACCGTCAAAGCAGTCAGTGGTCATCACGCCTAGTGGTGTCTTGTAGGGCAACAACAAATTGATTCCACTTTGCTAGGTTGGTGGCCATCCTTCGTACAGTGCCCCAACTCTGGTTCATTCTTTGCATCTCAGACTCCACAGTCCTCCGCCAGGTTGTTTTTGGTCGGCCTCTCGTTTTCCTTCAGGGGTCCAAAGCTTAGCTGTTCTTGTGATGGCATCGGGGTCTCTTCTGAGGACATGGCCAACCCAGCTCCAGTGTCTGCCAGCTATGATGGTGTGCATGTCCTCTTGCTTGCTTCGAGTAAGCAGATCTTCGTTGGTGATGGTATTCAGCCAAAAGATTAGGTGAATTTCTCTTAGGCATGTTGTGTGAAAAGAGGACAATTTTGACATTTCCTTCTCTGTAACTCTCCAGCATTCTGCACCATAGAGAAGCACAGAAAGCACACAGCTCTGATATAATCTTAATTTTGTGCTTGTGCTGTATTGGGAGGACTTCCAGATGTTGTTTAGGCTAAAAAAGGCTGTTCTTGCCTTATTCATTCTGATGTTGATGTCTTTGCCTGCCCCACCGTCTGGTGTTACAATGCATCCTAGGTATGTGAAGGTGTCTGTCTGTACCAGTTGCTGATTCCTTACTGATATGGGCTCAGGGTTGCTCACATTGAGCGTCATGACCTCTGACTTTCTTAAATTGATGTTCAAGCCCACCTGCTGGCTAAACTTATTAAGTCTGTCCATTTTTTCCTGGATGTGTTGATGTGAATGTGCTAGTAGTGCAATGTCATCTGCATATTCCAGATCTTCTAATGTAGAAAATGTAGTCCATCTTATTCCTCTTGGACTGCCCTCTGTTGTCTGTTGCATCACCCAGTCTATGACTGTTAAAAATAGAGTGGTTGATAAGGGGCATCCCTGTCGTACTCCTGTCTTCACCTCAAAGGTTAGGTTGCTCTGCCCAACACTACACATAAAGTTGGCATAGAGGCTTTTTATGATTGACACTATGCAGCTTGGAATTCCATAAGCCCTCAGTATTCATGTTCCTGGGATATAACTCCACAAGATGCTCAAAACATGGTCTGGTCCTTTAAAGTGGAATCCTGACTCTATTCCTTCCTCTGGTTTCTCTGGCTGTATTCTTGATGAGTTGAAATTCACATTACGGTAAACTCACAAGACGCTAAATTATACAGCAGCATTCGGCACACATCCAGATTGTTACTATTGGACAAGGCTCTAATCAGAAATTTTGTATGTTTACATTTCAAATGCTAAGTATGCAAGACGTGTATATTTCCCTTTCTGTCACAGACAAAATTCCTGCTTAACAAACAGACAAATAAATGTGTTGTTTACAATCACTATATATGGTAAGCCAGCTTCCATCTATTATTGACCATGTTGTCACATTATGGACTTCCTCTTTTTCACATTTCTCTCTGTGCCACTATATACTTATTTCTTCAGTTTTCCGCACAAAGATCCGTGCCCTGCCACTCCTTAGATTTTTACCTTTTTTCATATTGTGATCGTCTCATTTCATGACTAATTGACTATCCTTAATGATTAATTGTAATCGCTTAAGGGACTGAACCAGACTGACACGATACTGTGTTCAGACACTTTGGTGGATAATACACAGAAAGCCAGGTTCGTTGTGTCTGCATCCATGACAAGTTTAAGATTATGCCACCTGTAACTGGGGGAGAGGCGATGAATAATCACTCCCATCCAGAGATTGTCAGTGAGAATAATTACAGATAAACCTGTCTGGTGAGACAAATTAGCGAGGACACTATCTTGCAGGTGAGGTTGCAAATCTTACTTGAAAGGTTACCTAAGAGTAATGGAAAAAGCTCACCCATATATGGAGAAGAGGTGATGTGTTAACATTTTAAAATGATATTTTAAAACACACGGGGGAGTGTATAACTAACACCCCACCCAACTTTATTCTTGCACATGGATTGAATCACATGAGAGCAAGAAATAGACATTCGTTCTGATTGGAAGCCAGTCAGAAAGCAAGGTGGATGCTTGGGCAGAAAAACTGTGACATAATGTAGCAAATTCAGAGATATACGTCACTGCATTACAAGATTGTCAAAGTAGACATACCAGACATAGCCAGGAAAGATTAGAGTTAGGATTCTGAAACAAAGGACCAGAAACAAAAACGTATTAGAGCATCTCCTGAAACCTCTGTAGAAAACTCAACAATATTAATACGGAAATCGTAATATGCTACAGGACCACTCACAAGTCATAGAGGGATTCTATCATAGAAATAATACCCCTGACGCTCGTTTGAGGCATCTTCATCAAGTTTCCAAAACCAGTCTACAGACCGTGTGATACCCAATGCCCATCGTTGTCGCGAAGGCCGGGAGTTCTTTTTTGAAGATAAGTGATTTTTGTATGTGCACTGTGCCACTGTTATATGTTAATGAGCCTTTCTTGATATTGTGTACTGTTTGTTCTATTTAGTGTTCTATGTTCCATGTTTATGCGGGTTTGGTTGGGAGGTGACTTATGGTAGGAAACATCCCAGTTTTCATTCCAGGGCCTACGTAAGCGTTCTTTAGCGACACTCTTGCAGATTTCCCACAGTGGAAATTTCCAGCGAATTTTTGCTGAAGGATTTTCAGTCCACTATGTTTGGTGATCTG
The DNA here is from genome assembly GCA_024509875.1 of Oreohelix idahoensis. Classification (NCBI taxonomy): domain Eukaryota; kingdom Metazoa; phylum Mollusca; class Gastropoda; order Stylommatophora; family Oreohelicidae; genus Oreohelix; species Oreohelix idahoensis. Next base: position 21,161 of record JAMPIV010018531.1, read on the forward strand.
TGACACCATTGTTTAGGTGTGACGAACTGTTTTATTGTCGTTATTGTGGTATTTTTTCTCTGTGCTTTAGTTTCTTGATTAATTTGTTTGTGATTGTGCATCTAATCTTACTATAATTTATTTCTATACAAATTTTTTGTTTATACACTGTGCTGTTGCTTGTCTTGTCACTCCTCTCGCAGTGTCATTGCATTCTTTGCAATATTTTTTCTTTAGTTCTGCTTTCTTGTTTATTTGATTCTGCGAACGTTATCATTTGTTCTTAGGTATTTCGTCTTGGGTTTTGTCATTTTCCGTACCTTCATCATGTATTTCTTGTCGTAATTTTATGCACGGCTTTATAATTGATTTGTAATTATATGCTATATATTTGTATACAAGTTCTATAAGCAAGGACTTGCCACCCACTAAGTAGGGATAAGGTTAATTTCTTACAAAATATCTTAGATAAGTTAACTACTTATAAAATTAGGCATAATGTCTAGTTTGGACTATTTCATCAAGCAAGGGAAGGCGCTTGGTATGGAGCCTGAAGAGTTAAAACTTTTCACAACCATTGAGTATGCGAAAGTACAGGAAGCTGAAGATAAAAAACTTCAAATGGAAACTGAAAATTATAGACTTCAAATGGAAGCTGAAGATAAAAAATCTTCAAATTGAAGCTCAGAAACTTCAAATAAAAGAAAACAAACTTCAAATGGAAACTGAAAAATATAAACTTCAAATGGAAGCTACTGAGAACAAAAACCGTAGACTTCACGAGCAAAAGTTGTTCTCTTGGAACTTGAGAAAATGAAGGTAACGAATGAAAATAATACACACAATGCTCCGGACACTCAAACAACTTCACATAAGAACAATTCTAGCTTTTATAAGATCAGGTTGCTGCCTTTTAGACCTACTTCTGATGACGTCTTATTCTTACTGAATAGGTTCGAACTCACATGTGAGTCTCACAAAATAGATAAGTCGGAATACTGTACACGACTAATGGAACTACTTTCAGGCGAAGCTATGACAGCTGTAAGTATGTTGGAAGGTCCTGATAAGAATAACTATGATACTGTCAGAGCTGTGTTATTAAAAATATATCAACTTGATGAAGACCGCTATCGTCTCCGCTTTAAATCTCTATTGCCGGAGACTGGAAAAGATTTTTAAGAATTTATAGCAAATATACATCTTACGTTCTCGCGCTGGGTTGAGCTCTCCAAAATTGAGCACACTTATGAAGCCCTCATGGACTTATTGCTTCGTGATAAAGTCATGTTGTCAGTTAACGCTTCTTTTCTGTCCTTTCTACATGAGCAAAAGCCAAAAAACTTGAATGATACGGAACAATATTGTCGCCAATACGTAACTGCAGACCCAAATGTAATTGTGAGCCACTCTCAAGTCAGAGAGGGTTTACCCGTGGCTTTGGTAATACCATATGGTTCTAATTTTTTGCTGTAGATCACAAAGTGTTAATCACAATTTTGGTAAGGGAGATTATCGTGATGTTATACAGTACCAAGGGAGTCCATCACATAGTAATTCTCCTTCTCCAAGAAACTGGAGACAATTTTATGGACCTCAACATTTTGTTTCCAACAATTCTGGAAATTATGGAAGAGATAACTACACTAGGGATTTGCAACCTTACAGTAATTTTTCTTGAAGCCAACAAAATTCATCTAATAGATATTTTGATCAAAGAGGAAATAGTTATTGCAACAATTCTCACTGGGGTTCAAATCAGAATAATGGTCCCAATAGAGAAAATAACAATGGTCCCAATAGAGAAAATAGTCATGATCGATCTCGATATGGTGGTAGATCTCCAAATGATAAATCGCATCGCCAGGCAAACTCTGCTCAACAGGAGCCTCAGGATATTGTTAATCAGGGTAACGGTAATAATAATGTTACTAATGCTACTGCTTGTTCTTCTTTCGATTTCAATCGTGCATTACAGTGCCATGAATGCACAACTTTATTTCAACCTACAGCAGTGACTACCTTGAGTTGTGGTCATCCTCTACCGACTCTTCCTGCCTTGTCTGCACATGATGGAACAGGGTCTCTTACCCTACACAAGGGATTTGTAAATAATATTCCCGTCTCAGTTCTCTTTGATTCGGGATGCACGACTGTTGGAATTAGGCAGTCTCTTCACCCATCTTGCGCCACAGTTAATGTGGTGAAATGTGTGACATTCGGTGGGACAGTTGAGACTTTTCCGACTGCTATAGTCTACATTGCCACACCATTTTTGACTGGTTATATACACGCATGTATGTTCAGGGCACCTATCACCGACCTTACTGTCAGACAGATTCATGGTATAAAGATATGTACTCTGGTACAAATTGCTGCTTGGGAACGGCAACATCACCTTACTGATACAACATTAACAACTGTGCCAAAATCTTATCACCAGGTACATTCTGCTAACGTGATACATTCTGCTAATGTGGTGCGATCTTGCAGTATTAATGATACTATTGTTCATCATACTAATTTTGGTGCTTCTTTTAGCCCAGTTTGACATACCTTAGTACATCATTTCTCTAACTTGGATTCTTCATTAAGTACAATTACGGAAGAAGATCCTTCTGTTTTGTCTGATACACACACTAACTTTATCGCTACGATTGAATCTACATCCAGTCACGTTGGTTGCAACTTCTTTTCTGCTATGAATACTGTTTTCTTTGCCACATGTACGGACGTAGTCCTTAGGGCATTTCTATATCTTATGGGTTTCTTTACATTCCTTATTGGGCCGGTTAGCTCAGTATCTTCTGGTTTTACAACTTTTTGTTGTACTTACTGCTTTTCTTTTGAACTTCGACGCAGGTCTAAGTTCACCACTGCCTGCTTTTACATCTTTATAGTATATTTCTTGCTTTTTTCTCTGCCAAGTACACAGGCTATGACTTCAGTTCAGCCTTTGAGAGATATGCCTTTGTCAACTGCATTTCCTTTGTCTTGCGTAAGGTCGCAGATTGTCAGTCATCATTGCACTCTTAGTACTTTGCCTATTGATGTTGCTATCATTTATATATTCATGACTTCTCTGTACGTCATTGCGCGCACTCAGATTGTTACTTGCTTTTTCTGGTGTATGTATTTTATACGACGCATTGTCCTCAATGCAGTAATGCAGCGCATTGTCCTCAGTGTGACTTACTTCTCACGCTGCTATTTTTCTCGCACACTTTTATTGCCCTATATTATTGATAATTTCAATTCAGTCTGTGCTACTTTCACTGCTACCCTTTCTCGTTTATCGGAGGAAGGTTTGATTAACATCATACAGTGGTCTGAAGTTTGCACGGCCACATCCGGTAGGTTAAAGTTAACTTTTTTCTCTAATAATATCCTACCGTTACCAAACAGGAATTTTCATTTGATTATTCGCAGGAACGCCTTCTTGATGGGAATCAGGGCTGTTTTGTTACATGATTATGCAGATACTCAACAACCTGTTCTACGTGTTGTCCTACCATTGACTGAATTTGAGCATCGATACTCTGCGATAGACATCAGTATGTTGGACAATTCAAGATCTCCAAGAGACGCTGTCGCCTTGCACCTGTTGGACTTCACCATTCAAGCCATTCGGAATTCTGACTCCGCAGTGGATGATTTTTGTCTCAACACGCTCACAAGACTTTCCAAGGCCGCTGGAGCTTTGATATTGCACATAACTAATTGAGGACATTGTGTTCTTTGACTTTCATGTGACTCGTTATTAGCATATTATTCATACACAACAGTGTGTTGATGAACATTGAACGAGTGACAATAGTATTGACAATAGTATTTAAACTTAACGTATCATTACGATACATTTCGGTAGTGAACATTTACCAAGTGTGTGCTTTTTTTTCTTTTTCTCTGACATTGTTATTTATTTGCATTACTCAGCACTTAGTTGTGCACCAGTAGTAACTGTTTATACGTGGTATTAGTTTCTGATTTCAGTAATAAGCTCATTATTAGTACTTATTAGTCTTGGATGGCTGTGTTTTATTTTCCTTAATTGACTTGTCCATATTTGTTGAAGTTTTTTGTGGTTTAAATTTTTTATTTTTTTGGTACCGGATAGGGTAACCAGCCCCATGCCCAAACCTGCTTAGTCGCTTTCTACGACATGCATGGCAGGCAACAGTGTTACTATTCTTTGCTCCCCTTTTGGGCCCCAGTAATACATGGGTGAAATAAATATTAGACAAACATAAAGGTATGTTTTCAGGCACTCGTAAGAAATAAAGAAGTAGAACACTAGACAACAGAAAAACAACAGACATGAGTGGCTTACCCAGGACTCTAACCCAGGACCTTCCTTGCGACAACCGCGCCTAGCTGTGCAAGCAAATCACACTATTCTCCCTGCCATCTAGGCATCACCAAAAAATGATGCTTCGATGATGGGTCATTTGTGCGAACCGCAAGACATAACACCTACAATTTACCATGGGCAGTCCAGCCTATTAATGACGCAATCACTTCTGTTGTTCCCCTATTATACAGTATAGGACTGACCTACAATTGATCCAGATGATGACAATGTTGGTGATGCAGACATTGCACCAAAGCAATCAGAACAACAAAGTTCTAAAACTGGGATCATTATTGTCCGCAGCCTGTTTGACTGGTTACAGTCTGAATTCACTGCTAAATGAACCGCAAACATTCACATTAATATTGCGGCAGTTAAGAGTTATCCTTCAGAATATTACTTCAGTACGCTTTGTTTCAAAAGTCTAAGACATCCCAGACACAGTAAGATAACACTGACTAACATTTCTATGTTTTTCTGGTCAATTTTAATGCGCTGTTTTTAAATCTGCAAACCGTTTTTCTCTATCAGGTCGGGATCTCTAGAAATACGCAATTGAAGTTTTTTAACAACGCATATAGTATTACAACATCATTCGTACAAGAAGTATAACAGTTATCTAGGCTTGAATTTCTTTGCAGTCAACTTTCGTCGGTGAATGGCATGTGGTACATCGTGATGAAGCATCCAACAATAATCGGCAAACATGGTCACACTCCACTGTCCTTGATAACGTGACTCCATTACGGCGATAACTTGATGGAATCGTTCTCCATGTTCATCGCTGACTTCACCAAGGTTGTCAGGGAAAAAGTCAAGATGCGAATCGAGCAAATGGATTTTGAGGGACATGTAACAGCCCATAATTCTGTATGCATCTATGCACTGCTTAACAATATGCACATAGTCGACAGATTTGTGATTTCCCAGAAAGTTATCGACGATCGATTTGAATGCCATCCATGCGCGAAGTTCACTACCATGTAACAAGTTCTCGAATTGTTTGTCTGCAATAATTTTCCTAATCTAAGGTCCTACAAAGATACCTTCCTTTATCTTTGCATCGCTAACTTGCGGAAACTTTTCTCGAAGATAAGTGAAAGCTTTGCTCGTTTTATCTAACGCTTTTACGAAATTCTTCATGAGCCCCAGCTTTATATGTAACGGTGGTAAAATGATGCTGTCTTTGTTAACTAATGACTCGTGTTTTACATTTTTATGCCCGAGCTGCATACGATCCCTGATAGGCCACACCTTTCTTGCATGATGTTCCTGTCTGTTGCGGCTGTCCCATTCACATAGGAAGCAACACAATTTAGTATACCCAGTCTGCATGTTTGTGAGAATTGCAATGACCTTTAGGTCTCCACAAATCCGCCGTTGGTAGTCATTGTACTTTATTTTTGCCAAAAGTATAGCCATATTGTCATAAGTCTCTTTCATATGAACAGAGTGGGCGACTGGAATTGATGAAAATAAATTTTCGTTATGCAATAACACGGCTTTTAGACTAGTCTTGGAAGAGTCGATGAAAAGTCGACATTCGTTGACTATGTGCTCATGACCGAGGTGTTCACCATTAGACCGTTTACATCTTTGCAATAGCAAATGTCATCATCCATCTCAAAGTATTGAACAAGTTCTCTGTGTCTATGACGAAATTTAGATATCGGAGTAAAAAAAGGTAAAGGAACCCGTTACACGCCCATTGAGGCATATTGGGAATATGGTGTTAGGCCCATATTATCTTGACCGTCGGCACACGAGGGGTGATGTGGTCGGCATCACGCCGGCCGCCTTAACCTTCCCAGAGTAGCTCTGGTACCCATTTGGGGCTGGGTCGACCCAGGAGCCGTTTGTGGCCTAAAAATTTTCCGCCTCATCTGGGGATCGAACCATAGACCACTGCGCTAGGAAGCCAGTGCACTAACCACTATGCTACCGCGGCTCCTAAGATATCGGAGTATTGGGCTCTAAAAGATTCCATTCTTTGAGTCGCGAACCGAGTAATTCCACTTGTAATTTTGGTAAGAGCGAGATCACGTATTTGATCTGAAAGTTCTGAATGGTTAATTAAGTGAACACCATCATTCATCGGTATATAATCCGAGTCAGAATTAGCTTCTAAAGCAGGTAAACTATCACTTTCTGATGGTTCATTCATGCCCAACGGATATTGTTCTGGTGGAACTGGGATCGGACATGTAATTGGATCATGAGGCACTGGTTTCGAAACCGATTCAATATTTGGATAAACCACAGACTTTCTAGTTTTAAAAGTGAAACTGTGGATATTTGTCAAACAGAAGTAACAATCAGTAGCGTGATTTGTCGGTTCACGCCATATTACTGGCACTCCAAAAGGCATCGACTTATGCTTCGGCGATTTTCGTAACCAACCTGCCAATGTATTTGAACAAGTCGAACAAACTGCATTTGGCTTCCAAGATTTATTTGCATCATCAACTTTCGAATCGAAATGAAGTTCATATGCTTTCTTTAGTAATGGTGTAAAGTTTTTCTGGTGAACACGATCGGTAAAATATCCGCACACGTAACAGAACAGATCAGCCGAATTTCTACAACTTCTAGAAGCCATTTTTTGCTCAGAATTATTTCAAAATACAGTAGCTATTTGAAAAATAGTGTAACATATGTCATGCATCTTTTAGCAGTATAAAAAGTAGAATTATTTTGCATTTTATTAGTTTTTAATAAGTTATATAGTAAAAATGAAACGGAGCAAATAACGGTTTCCCAAAAATATATTTATTCACAAATATCTTAAGAACCCGATGTGATAGAGATAAACGAATTTCAGATTTGAAATCAGCGCAAGAAACTGACCTAAGAACACTTATTCTAATATAAGAAAGAAAAATGTTGTTTGTCAGTGTAATCAGTTTTAATAAACAATTAATTTAAGATTATGCTTTCATTATCAAATTTCTTAATTTGTTTATAAAGTTTTGTCACGTAATTGTTTTCCTCATTAATCGTAAAAATGTTCATATTTGGTTGACTGTTTTAGTATTAAAAATTTTTACTGTGCCGATTTAGGGGGTGTCTTGAACCTAGGAAACCCACTGTATTATGATATGCATAGTTTTTGCATATTTAAACTTGTACATATCTTTAGTTTTGTTTGTTTGTTACTTACTGTAAGATATTAAAGTAAAACTGTTTCACTTGTACACAACACTGTGTTGAGACTTGTATGTTTCTATGTAATGTGCAATATTTAGTAACTCTTGTTTCACATAATTCAATTATCTGTATACAAGTGATAAACTAAGTTTTAAGTACAGGTATTTGATTAAAAATTTAAGCTTATGTGTTTAATCAAGACCATGTGGAGTGGACATCCACAAGGGGGGAGGGGTCAATCAAAAGTGGACATGGGGAGGGGAGGGTAAACAAATGCCCGAATTTTGTGGATGTCTTTATGGATAGCCCCTTAAACCTCATGATTTGAACACCCAGCATTCTTTTGTCCAAGGCATCCTTTTCTGTCTAGTCTCATTTCTATTATGATTTTGATTGTGGCTGCTGGGGCCTCAAAGTGGCAGTCTGAGCTACCCCACGATCATAAAGCTGGTTCAGTTTTGCTCCCTAGACCATACACTGCCCACTCACTTCGTCATGACTTCACAATACGTATAGTAACAATACATGGTTCATTCAGGTAGACTTTTCAAAACTTTATTGGGTGCTTCCCATTGGTTGAACATATGTAGGCGTTGATGAAACTCGTTGAACAATAAAAGAATGTGTAGACATCATAGTGCATATAGGAAACAATACAACTCTCATTTTTGTGGCTACTCATGTCCTAGGTTGCTCTGTTCTTATTTTGTGAATTGTAATCTCACTTTGTTATTCTTACTCGGTTAAGTCTTGTTGCGGGGGGTTTGGGATGTCAGGTATTGGTAGTACCTCTGGTTAAGGAGCTGTCATGCCCTTTTCAGGGCAGCTCGGCCACCTTTGGTCCAAACCTGGCATTCAGCTCTCACCTGTGGCTCCTCGTAGCTGTCAGCATGTGACAGCGGCCACCCCCCGGGAAACGGCTTTGACAGGCCGGCTAAACTAGGTGAGGGTAGCCGACTGGTTATAAACCTTCGGTGAGTTAGGGTCTGCCTACCCATGCATGCGAAGACTGGATTCGGTAGACTGCGCGGAAGAAACCACCTGTTGGTTCAACGGGCATGACGGCGATTACCAGCAACGCGCTGTGGAGCGTAAGGAGCATGGCGAGGCACGTAGAAAGCCATGGTCATCCACTGCACCTGACTTCATCTCCAGTCGTCTTGACTTGTCTTGCCACTGGATTAAGATGGACCCAGGCGAGAGAGTGAGGTCGACGAATTGTGCAACTCTTCCTCACTTTAAACCAAATCACTGCGCAAGTCACTCTTTCATCCAAGGGTGTGTACTTGCACCGACTCTTTTCAGTATCATGTTTTCTGCTATGCTGACTGATGCTTTCAGAGACGGGGACACAGGAATCGACATCAGATATCGCATTGATGGAAAATTGCTTAACCTTAGGAGGCTTCAAGCAAAAACCAAGGTCAAATCACACACCATCAGGGATCTTCTGTTTGCTGATGATTGTGCCCTCAGTGCTGGCTCAGAGGCTGATCTGCAGCGAAGCGTTGATAGATTCTCCGAAGCCTGCTCCAACTTTGGGCTTACCATCAACACGGGGAAAACAGAAATCGTGTACCAACCAGCTCCTGGCACAATTTATACTGAGCCAGTCATCAAGGTAAATGGTGAGAAACTGAATGTTGTGAACAGGTTCACATACCTTGGTAGTACACTATCCCAGAACATCGTCATTGATGATGAGGTGAACACCAGGATCTCCAAAGCCAGCAGCACATTTGGCAGACTATACACCAATGTTTGGCATCGAAGTGGCATTAGTCTACAGACAAAGCTGAAGGTATACAGAGCTGCGGTGCTTCCAGTGCTGCTTTATGCATGTGAAACATGGACTGTATACAGGCGCCACGTAAAAAAGCTCAACCACTTCCATACAGTCTGTCTCAGGAAGATAATGAACATCAAATGGCAAGACAAGATCCCGGATACCGCCGTTCTTGACAGAGCTGGTATCCCTAGCATCGATACTATTCTGATGCAGTCACAGATTCGCTGGGCAGGTCATGTAGTCCGCATGCCAGACCATCGACTGCCAAAGATACTCTTTTATTGAGATGCAGAAGGGTAGACGCTCCCATGGTGGCCAGAAAAAGCGCTTCAAAGACACGCTTAAGGCTTCATTAAAAACCTTTGACATAAACCCAGACACATGGGAAGCTGCTGCGCAAGACCGAACTGCCTGGCGCACATCTCTTCGTAAAGGTGCAGCGGCATGCGAATCTTCCAGAAGAGCAGCAGCGGAACAGCGGAGACAAGCTAGAAAAGATCGTGAAATAAAACCTTCACATGAAGCAAACATTCCCTGCCCACACTGTCCGATATCCTTCCAGGCCCGCATCGGGCTCATCAGTCACCTTCGTACTCATAGACTATCCTAACATCCTAATAATTGGATGAACAGAGTGGTCTTCATCACCTGTGATGGACGAACAACAAGTCTTGTTGCGCAACTGTCTATCTCTCGTTTACATTAAGTTCAAAATAAATGTAGGCTGGTTGATGCTTGGAAGTATCTTTATTGTAATTATCGGACAACCTCTGAGATCTTACCTTTTGTTCCAAGACTACTACTTCAATGCGGCCTGGGTACGAAGCCTGAAGTTTATAATTGGGGAGAACGTACGTTGTAAGTTTGAGAACCTCTCCATCTACTGAAAATTAACACATACTCTTGGATTTCTGAACAAACTTTGCGTTCTCACATCTCGTGTTGACATTGAGTTTCTGTTTCCACCGAATGGCTTTGATGCACATCTCAAAGCATTCCACACTCACAAAAATCTCCACCTGAGATTTCTAATGGTCCTTACACCATGAAGACTGTAGTGGGTTTGATGGTATTGTATGATGGTGATATTACTACGTGTGATGCATGAGGTCAGCTGTGAAGGCTCCTGAGATAAAATGTAGCTGTGAATTGTCAGAAGGCCCTTCTTGCTACCACTACGACTTCACACTTATCTTTTTTTGTACTAATGAATGTGGCTACGTTAAATGTCTAGGGTAATGATATGTAATGTGTTGTGGTAGTTTACAGACACACACACAGATATTTACTAAGTCCACTAATATTAATAACTGTTATAATACACTGAACTAACTCAAGTGTATAAAATTTTTGATAGTAATTTTCTTACATTTATTTGGTCTGGACCAAGGTTTTATTTTGGCCAGAACATATGAAAAGTTTAGCAATTATGAAAGAAATGCATGAATATTACAGAATAAATGCAAGGTGTGTACATATATATGTTACTAGACTAGTTAATATTATTACTGTTTATAGTATTAATCTATTTTGGGAGAACATTTAATGGATGTGTTGTTGGGGTGGCCTCATCACTCCCTGTCTAAGGTGACTACACATTGTCCAGTTATTGGATGGAAATTTTATGGGTGTGTTAGCAAATAAGTTGAGTTGGTGAATTCTCAGCAGACCAGGCGCTCACGTAGCTTGAATGTGTAGCTCTGGTGCTGAGATCTGGTGGCCCCACCTCTCCGTGCTTGGGGGCAATAACAGAAGTCTGGTGGCCCCACCTCTCCGTGCTTGGGGGCAATATCAGAAGGTTGGTGGCCCCACCTCTCCGTGCTTGGGGGCTATAATAGGCTGCTCTGACAAAAGTCACTGCACGGGTCCACTCTGGTAATAATCAACAACTCATTCGACACCACAGTGGTGCCAACTGAAACTCACAGCTCTGCAATCAAAGTATTATTCATGTGTCAGAATTCCATCCTCTAACCATTTCTGGACACAACACTACACAACAACAACAACACCTAGACGGGTCAGATCTTTCTGACCAAACAACACAGCTTACCAATTTGGTTTCACATAGGATAAGTTCTCCCAGACTACAGATTCTGAAATATGTTCATTAGCTTCCTGCCATAAAATAGGATAGGTGATATGTTTCACTGATCTCAACACTTGATCTGTCCTTCCTAATCCTTGCTGGAGTTTATGTATTTTATTTGTCTCTAGACCCTGAACTGGGGCGGGGGGTCTAGAGCGAACCCTTACTTGTTGTAAGGAACAGATTATGCTATTGCAGTATCAAATCACTCGAAACCTTAAACAAATATTAAAATGTACAAAGAAATAATTTCGGTCTTACCAGAATTATGAATATAGTACACAGTTAAATAAATGCTAGCAAAACTCAGCTGAGCTGCTGGCCTTATGATGGCGTCCCTCTAAATATTTCAATAGCTTCTGGGAATTACACCACTTGATAATTCACTGTGTCTACAAGGACAACTAATACTGAATGGCACAAAATGCGCGTCTGAGCGCCGATAATATATTCATCTATGGCCAATCACTGCTTTTTCTTTTTTCAAATTAAAATATCCTACCACTAAGTCATTTCAGTCATCCCTCAGTCAAGTATGCCTTATTGTCTGTTGGTCCGTCCGTCTCTACTTGCGTTTCACAAAACAAAACACTTGTTTTTTGAACCAACCCTGCCTTCCCCTACACAATTTTGCCTTTTAAAGTTATTTTTAGCCACAATTCTCCATCCCACCCCGTCTCTTCATTCCACTAGATTTTAGCACCTGCGTCTTCAAGCCCACAATTTTTTGAAAATTAGTGACATGTTTTATCTCAATGTAGTCGATCGTTGATATGAACAACACAGTCTTTTGTCAATATCTTTCTTATTATCTGTCCGTCTGTATAAATGAAAGCATATTATTTCACTGCTCAAAATGGGGCATCCGGCCAGCTAGGTTTTATATTCCTAACATTATTATTAAGAAAAGTTACTTTTCAAATATTTTCTAGAATATTCTGGAATGCGTTGATCACTGCATTCGAATAAACGGACTAAGTTATAGCAAAAGCATCCAAAAAATGACTGTGCCGTATAATATCCAAGGTCCCTTTTGTCGATTTCTTTACTTTATGTCAACTTGGGGACGTGACTTTTTCCTCCTTGCCCCACCAATTTGCGTCCTTTTAGCCTCGCTAGTATCAAGCACGCGTTCAGTCAGATTTTCCTTTTGATCTCCGTTCCGTTTTGCCGTCAAGTCTAACAATTTAATTTCCATGGCGGGTGATGACCCGCGGCGTGGGCGATCATGTATTCTAGCAGCTTACGCATTAGTTTTTATCCTTACGTTGTATCATTGGAGATATTTTAACGTTGTATCACGGTTAATTTATGACACATCTCCCCACTTGAAAACATGCCTACAGCAAGTTCCAAAACCCGTGATACACATAGACAAAATCTCTCCTTACGCCTGCCATTACTCTAATTTTGATCACAGGGGTGCCGACTGAGGAAATCTGCACCGACATTCAATTTGCCTGGGATATATTGGATACTAAACTGATAAGGTTGAAGCAATAAAGACCACCTCAGCAATCTTGCGTTTTCATGCTTAGCCTGAGATAAGAATACGAGAGGTTGATGGTCTGTCTCGACCACAAAAGTCCTACCATACAGATAGATTTGAAACTTCTTTATGGCCCAGATTAACGCTAAACATTCTTTTTCGCTTGTGGAGTATCCTTGTTCCGCCTTATTCAATTTGCGGCTTGCATAAGCGACTGGTTTCAGTTCCCCATCAGGTGAAGATGATCTTTGCAACAAAGCGGCTTCGAGTCCTACATTACTTGCATCGGTTCTTAAGACAAAGTCCTGTGTCAAATCAGGCAGTTTGAGAATAGGCTTGCTAGTGAGTTTTTCCTTTAAGTCCTGGAACGCTAATTCACTTTGTGCAGTCCAATTAATTTTATCTGGAAGTCCCTTGCGAGTCAGATCAGTCAGAGGAGCACAAATAGAGTTAAAATCTTTGATATATTTTTGATAAAATCCGCATAACGACACGAATGATCGCACATCCTTATTTGTTTGTGGTCTAGGTGCTCTCTGCAGTTTTTCCAAGTTCTTGGGATCAGGGGTCATGCTACCCTGATATACAGTGTGTCCCAAGAATTCCAACTCTTTGCATCCAATGCAACATTTTGTTGGCCTAGCAGTCAAGTTCGCCTCCCTAAGCCTATTAAATAACATTTTTAGAGCGTCAATGTGTTCTTCAAATGTCTCTGTGGCGACGAGAATATCATCCATGAAATTCGTGATACATGGGTTATTCAGGGGATCCAACAATTTGCGCATCATCCTTGAAAATACACTTGGGGCATTTTTCAGTCCGAATGGTAGCATGTTGAATTCATAATGTCCATCCGAAGTGCTAAAAGCCAAATAAGGTCTCACTTCAGGCTTCACTGGGATCTGGTAATAGCCTTTACTAAGATCCACTTTTGAAAAGTATTTTGCCTTGTTCAATCTGGCAAATAACTGTTTTGTGACTGGTAATGGATCCACTTGTCCTTCTGTGACAGCATTTAGTTTCCTGTAATCTATGCACAGTCTGTGTTCCCCAGACGGTTTTCTCAACAATACGACACTAGAGCTAAAAGATGATTCACTTTGTGAAATAATCCCCTCCTTCAACAAATAATCTATTTCTTCCTTCAATGCCTTCTCCTTCGCGAACGGAATAGAATAGGCTCTCATACAGATTGGGTTTGAGTCTACCAGTTTCATGTCATACTGTAGCAAATTTGTATGGCCTGGTTTATCTGTTAATACATCTGTATGTTCCTCCAGAACCTGTTGAACTCTCTCCCTCTGGTTTTTAGTCAGGTGCTTACTGACTTTTACCTGTGCTGCTGTTTCACAAGGATGTAATGGGTATTCATGTGAGGTGAGTGGTTCCTTTTGCATTTGAGTTGCGATAGCTAAGGTCAGTAAGGGGGTGCTTTCCTGGAGTGGTCTGTCCAGATACTTCTTTAACAGGTTTACATGATAAACTTTCTCCTTCCCCTTTTTATCAATTTTATAGTTTGTTCTAGACACCTTCTCTAGAACCGTATATGGACCTTGCCATCCAATTTGTAATTTATTCTGGCTACCGGGTAGTAGAAGCAGCACCTTCTCTCCCACAGCTAGTTCTCTGTCCTTTGCCTTCCTATTAAAATATGCTGCATGTTTCTTCCTGGCTTGTTTCAAATTATCATTTGCCAGTTTCCATCCAGCTTTCAAACGAGTGGTCAGTTCGTTCACGTATTGATAAGATGAGGTAACAGTCTCTTCCGCCTTCTCATCTGTCCAGGTCCTTAATAGGGCTACATCTGGACCTTTAATTTATCATACGTATTTTTTATGGAACCCGTCGGGTCCCTTCCATTAGAAGCCCTATAGTGAGGACTTTTCTTCCTAGAATCATCACTCACAAATCGACCACTACCAATTTTTTTCTTGGGTTTTTTCTCCCCACTTTAGATTGCTTATGAGAGATCTTCGCTCTCTTTTCTGTTCTTCCAGTTTATATAAGTCTGACCGAGGGATTGTCATCTTATCCTGGGTAAAATTTCTTCTTTGTACTCTTCGCATAGTGGCTATGTTAATCCATTCAAGTGAAGACTGGGTGTGAAAAGGGGGCTCCCATTGCACTTTGTCTACCTGAGTATAATTAGTTTTCCTTCCAGGCCTAATTTTGCCCTGTGGCGTTTCTAGGTCCTGCACATATTTTCCCTTTGTGGGTATTCCCTCATGAAATATGCCACATGCTTCTACAAAGTTTTCAATATCGACATTTACGTCGGGCCAATAGTATTTGCGAGCAACTTTTTGGCAGATGGTACCGACTTTTTCATGGTCCCCATCTTTTCCAACATGTAAGCTCCTTATTAAATTTGCCCTATATATCTTGGGAAGAACCAACTGTCCGTGACCAGTGGATCTAGTTCCTGTCTTCCTATATAGCAATCTGTTCTTCATAAAATATTCCCCCTTGCTCGGAGGTGTGTGGCATTTGGGCAATTTTTTAAAACATGGCTTGAGTGTCCTATCCTCAGCCTGCGCCTTCCTCATCTCCTCTGGATGAGCATTTATAGGTTCACCTTCTTCCTCCTTCTTCTGTGACCTGGTCTGCACTGTCGCCATGATCACAGGTCTCTCGGGATTCCCCAAGAAGACGTATCTACACCCCAATATCAGAGGGTAGATTGGTTCATCTATCACTGCTGCTCTGATTTCTCCTTCCACATAGCGAGTTTTCACCGTTATCCTTGCGATGGGAAGTGTCATGAGTGGTATGTCCTTAGTTGCCCCTTGTATTTCCACTGTTTCTGTGGTATACTGACTTGGGTCCACTAGGCTAGACTTCACAACTGAATCATAATCCAAACCTGTATCATAAAGGCACCTTATGGTGACCCCATTACAAATAACATCCTCACAAACTGGGGGGTGATAAGGTTCCTGCTGTCCCTTAGGATTAACCTTTAATCTTTGAGTCCCCGACTTCATTGCAGCAATGTTTGAAGGTTTCCTTCTACAAAATTCGGTGTTATGGTTGTCTTTCTTGCACCATTTACACCATCTTTTTCCTTGGTTAAACGGTTTTCTTTCATTGGATTTTTGGTCATTGAACTGTGAGTTTCTGTCTCGGTAGTCATTTCTTGGCCGTTCAAAGTTTGTCCTACCTTTATTTCCCTGCTCTCTATTATCAAATTTATTAAATTGCTGTGGAGCTTTAAAATTGTCTATGTGCTTCTTTTTAGCACCACTTACCTCTGCCTGGGCTGCCTGATACCTTTCAGCGACATTTAAAACCTCCCCCAACTTCTCTGCACCTTGTTCCATGAGAAATTTTCTCATGTCTGGAGCCATGGACTCTCTCAATTGCTCAATCATGATCATTTCTTTAAGATCTTGGGTCTTCCCCAGAGCAGTCCATTTCTCCAAATAGGTTTCTAGTCTGGCAGAGAATTGGTGGTATGTCTCCCCAGACAACAGTTTGGCATTTCTAAATTTCCTACGATAAAATTCCCCATTTTTTTCGTACCTCAATAACAAAGCCTGCTTTAACATGTCATAATTCTCCTGGTCTTCTCTGTTCATTTTTGCGAAGACTTCGTAAGAAGTACCTCTCAGTCCCTGTGATAGCTTTAAACTCCACCTCTCTCTCTCTAACCCATATGTAGTAGCTAATAACTCAAAACGTCCTAGGTACTCCTCTATGTCATCGTCTTTTTCAACAAAATGGTCTAAATGAAACCCCATAGCTGAGTTTGAGGCTCCCAGACTGGGCGTAGCATCTGAGGCAAAAGGGCTGGCACCATTTTCAGGAGCCTGGCCTTGTAGCTCCAGCTCCCTTAGTCGTAATTCTTGCTCCCTTTGCAACCTTCTATCTTCTGCCTCCCTTTCGTCCTTTTTATCTTCTGCCTCCCTTTGCAACCTTCTATCTTCTGCCTCCCTTTCGGCCTTTTTATCTTCTGCCTCCCTTTCGGCCTTTTTATCTTCTGCCTCCCTTTGCTGTCGTTTGTCTTCTGCCTCAATCTGCAGCCTCTTAATTTCTCTATCAGCCTCAATTTGTAACCTCTTCTCTTCAGCTACCTTTCTATCTTCCCTTTCAATATATTTATCACATTCAGCCGTTACATATTGAATTAAAATCTGACCCTCCATTCCCATCTCCTTTGCCGTCAGCACAGCAGCTGATCTGAACTTTGCCAGCTCCGCTATACTTTTTAAACAAATCTAGCAATGTGCAAAATAAAATTTCCAACTACTAAAGTAATTCAAATTACTCTAGACTAAAATAATTCTAATTAATTAATTAACTACCACTGGCTGTGAAGATTCACCAACTTTTTATCTTCAGGGACACTTTTAATTTTAAGGGACACTTTTAATTTTAATAATGTGTTCCCCTAATCTTATTCCCCCCCCCCCCCCCAGGAGATCCTAATATACTTACTGGGCTAATTATCCCGGGACAAAGAGACCCCAATATATGTAGTGGGTTTGATGGTATTGTATGATGGTGATATTACTACGTATGATGCATGAGGTCAGCTGTGAAGGCTCCTGAGATAAAATGTAGCTGTGAATTGTCAGAAGGCCCTTCTTGCTACCACTACGACCTCACACCTATCTTTTTTTGTACTAATGAATGTGGCTACGTTAAATGTCTAGGGTAATGATATGTAATGTGTTGTGGTAGTTTACAGACACACACACAGATATTTACTAAGTCCACTAATATTAATAACTGTTATAATACACTGAACTAACTCAAGTGTATAAAATTTTTGATAGTAATTTTCTTACATTTATTTGGTCTGGACCAAGGTTTTATTTTGGCCAGAACATATGAAAAGTTTAGCAATTATGAAAGAAATGCATGAATATTACAGAATAAATGCAAGGTGTGTACATATATATGTTACTAGACTAGTTAATATTATTACTGTTTATAGTATTAATCTATTTTGGGAGAACATTTAATGGATGTGTTGTTGGGGTGGCCTCATCACTCCCTGTCTAAGGTGACTACACATTGTCCAGTTATTGGATGGAAATTTTATGGGTGTGTTGGCAAATAAGTTGAGTTGGTGAATTCTCAGCAGACCAGGCGCTCACGTAGCTTGAATGTGTAGCTCTGGTGCTGAGATCTGGTGGCCCCACCTCTCCGTGCTTGGGGGCAATAACAGAAGTCTGGTGGCCCCACCTCTCCGTGCTTAGGGGCAATATCAGAAGGTTGGTGGCCCCACCTCTCCGTGCTTGGGGGCTATAATAGGCTGCTCTGACAAAAGTCACTGCACGGGTCCACTCTGGTAATAATCAACAACTCATTTGACACCACAGTGGTGCCAACTGAAACTCACAGCTCTGCAATCAAAGTATTATTCATGTGTCAGAATTCCATCCTCTAACCATTTCTGGACACAACACTACACAACAACAACAACACCTAGACGGGTCAGATCTTTCTGACCAAACAACACAGCTTACCAATTTGGTTTCACATAGGATAAGTTCTCCCAGACTACAGATTCTGAAATATGTTCATTAGCTTCCTGCCATAAAATAGGATAGGTGATATGTTTCACTGATCTCAACACTTGATCTGTCCTTCCTAATCCTTGCTGGAGTTTATGTGTTTTATTTGTCTCTAGACCCTGAACTGGGGCGGGGGGTCTAGAGTGAACCCTTACTTGTTGTAAGGAACAGATTATGCTATTGCAGTATCAAATCACTCGAAACCTTAAACAAATATTAAAATGTACAAAGAAATAATTTCGGTCTTACCAGAATTATGAATATAGTACACAGTTAAATAAATGCTAGCAAAACTCAGCTGAGCTGCTGGCCTTATGATGGCGTCCCTCTAAATATTTCAATAGCTTCTGGGAATTACACCACTTGATAATTCACTGTGTCTACAAGGACAACTAATACTGAATGGCACAAAATGCGCGTCTGAGCGCCGATAATATATTCATCTATGGCCAATCACTGCTTTTTCTTTTTTCAAATTAAAATATCCTACCACTAAGTCATTTCAGTCATCCCTCAGTCAAGTATGCCTTATTTTCTGTTGGTCCGTCCGTCTCTGCTTGCGTTTCACAAAACAAAACACTTGTTTTTTGAACCAACCCTGCCTTCCCCTACACAATTTTGCCTTTTAAAGTTATTTTTAGCCACAATTCTCCATCCCACCCCGTCTCTTCATTCCACTAGATTTTAGCACCTGCGTCTTCAAGCCCACAATTTTTTGAAAATTAGTGACATGTTTTATCTCAATGTAGTCGATCGTTGATATGAACAACACAGTCTTTTGTCAATATCTTTCTTATTATCTGTCCGTCTGTATAAATGAAAGCATATTATTTCACTGCTCAAAATGGGGCATCCGGCCAGCTAGGTTTTATATTCCTAACATTATTATTAAGAAAAGTTACCTTTCAAATATTTTCTAGAATATTCTGGAATGCGTTGATCACTGCATTCGAATAAACGGACTAAGTTATAGCAAAAGCGTCCAAAAAATGACTGTGCCGTATAATATCCAAGGTCCCTTTTGTCGATTTCTTTACTTTATGTCAACTTGGGGACGTGACTTTTTCCTCCTTGCCCCACCAATTTGCGTCCTTTTAGCCTCGCTAGTATCAAGCACGCGTTCAGTCAGATTTTCCTTTTGATCTCCGTTCCGTTTTGCCGTCAAGTCTAACAATTTAATTTCCATGGCGGGTGATGACCCGCGGCGTGGGCGATCATGTATTCTAGCAGCTTACGCATTAGTTTTTATCCTTACGTTGTATCATTGGAGATATTTTAACGTTGTATCACGGTTAATTTATGACAAAGACCAAATTGGATTTAACTGAAGGCACTCTAAAGTTCACTGTTTCTCTGTGTCTCTCACATGATTCGTGATCACTTCTGCTAAATCAAACTCACCTATTTTCCACGAGCTATTTTATACTGATGCTCTAACAAACGGAAGGTGAAATTACTTACTTAGTCGTTCCTCTTCTACCATGAGTTGTAGAGGTTTATAAGTGAGAGCGCCATACTATTCTATCGGCTGTCTTCCTCCTGGCTAGATTCTATTCTAGTCCTCGGTCCTTCAAAGATTGTCTGATGTTGACCTCACAGGGGACTCTAGGTCATCCTGGAGGTTTGGATCCCTGGCTCTTAGTTTTCCATGCTTGTCGTGGTAGCCAATCTTTTCCCATTCTGCAGACATGGCCAGACCATCTCAGTCGGGACTGTTCTAAAAGATTACTTGGAATAACGTATGAACAGAATGGATAGTTGCAATTCGCTCCTGTGGCTAGGCAGTGGGCGCAGTTCGTAAGGTCCTCGTTCGATTCCCAGTAAGCCTATCACTTCTGTTGATTTTCCCCATTCGTCTTCTACTTCTTTATTTCTCACTGAGTGCCTGAAAACACACATTTGTGTGTTGTTTGTTCATTTATTTACTATTGTTTTAAGGGAGGGTTCGCAGTGTTGCTTCTGTCACTCCTGTTTGTATGAATTAACTCTTCTGCTACGGGATTTTGTTTCCTTCAGACTGTCCTTGGCATTTTCTTTGTGTTCTCCTTTGATTTCCTGATTGCATTTGTGTGTATTTTCTTGTTTGTACTTTCTACTGTGTTCTGCAGCTTTATTTTCATGTCCATGTTGGTGTTCCATTGCATTCTGCAGCCTTATATGATGTCTGTATTTCTTTGTCTTTGTCGTTTTATTCGTCTCTCTGCCTTTATTTAATTCCGAGCTCACTTTTATTTTGTTCTTAGGGGCAGTTCACAAATTACGTAACGCAATTTTTTACATTTTCAACCCCCGTCCTCTCTGTAACATGTGCGGAACGAAAACCCACATTTCAAAACCTTCCTCTCTCTCCCCCTCCCCCGCCCCCAACCAACAAAGCTTAGCATCTCGGCAAACCTCCACCCCCTTTTTGCGTTACGTAATTAGTGAAACGGCCCATTGATAGTTCCTATTTCAGAGAGAGAAGACTTATTTCTATCTACTTTGCATATCGTAAACAAGCTTAGCTATTAGTATCATTTGTGCAGGCAAGGCATATCCCAGATCCTCAATATTATCATCTAATATTTTGTGTCGGTAATTTATGTTAATGTTTAGCTCATTATTTTTAGTATTCATTATATGCTGACAGTATTATTAGACAACTATTATTAAATAGTATTAGTTTAAACACATTAATAAGTTCCAGTAACCGCGTGGTATTTTCCTTTGTGTAATACAGCCATCTTTTGTCATTGAGCCGTTTGAGAACAAAGTTAAGTTTTGTTTATCTTTCATCAAAGATTCGGTACTTGTGCGTTAATTCACCGGGTAATAATTATTTTGGAAATTTATTACCCAAACCGATCACCGTACTCTTTCTTGACTGAAAACGTGACATTTCACATTGTGAGCTCTTCCCCATTTGTAGTGTAGAATTTTTTTTTTTTTTTCTTAAATTTTTTCCCCCTTAAATTATGTGTTTTGGAGCGGCAAATCTTATCGTGCCATTTGTCATTTGATAGCGGTCCAGAGACGTGGAAGATGAATTTACTGGAGGTGACAGATTTTACACGTAACAAAGAGAACTGTGTGAAGTTTTTGCAGAATCGGGGCATTCTACACACCGTCCGACTGTGTGCTAACAATCACCAGATGAGTTTGTCCTTGTCAGTTCGCCAAGATCGTTAGAGATGTCACATATGTACACAGGATATACCTATTCGTTCTGGCACATGGTTACAGGGCGCACGTTTATCCTTCAGGCAGATTATTCTGTTCATTTACTGTTGGAGTAAAGAGATGACTAGCATTGATTTCTGTAAATCAGATCTAGGAATTGCCAATCACGCTGTCATTAAATGGAACAGCAACCTCCGTGAGGTTTGTGCAAATGTACTCATTGCAAATCCCGCTGTAATTGGCGGTCCCAATACCACGGTAGAGATAGACGAAAGTGTCTTCACACGCAGAAAAAATAACGTCGGTCGTGTATTTCCACAGCAGTGGGTATTTGGTGGCCTATGTCGTGAAACAAGTGAGTGTTTCATGGTTCCAGTGCCCGACCGCACAGCGGCTACACTTATGCCCCTTATCATAGCCAACATTCGTCCTGGTACGACAGTTGTTTCTGATCAATGGCGCGCATATAGTACCATTCAGAATTTGCCAGGTTTAACTCACCAAACAGTGAATCATTCTGCAAATTTTGTCGACCCAAATACAGGGGCAAATACACAACGAATAGAGAGATTGTGGAAATCTTCAAAAGAACGCAACAAACGTCAGAACGGAACACACAGACACATGTTAGATTCCTACATGTGTGAATTTTTGTGCCGACATCGGAATAAAGTTCGTCAGTCAGACCTGTTCGACAGTATACTGCTTGACATTGCAGAATTTTGGCCTCTTCTGTAAATTATGCAGCTACGAACGAACATGTGTATGTCCTGATATGTGCCAAGCTTCAGCGATCTTTGGTAATCTGTTCCCCTCACGGTCCTTTTCAGGGCCCACAAAACTGCACCTACCACGGTCCTATTCAAGGCCCACAAAACCCACAAAACTATACCCACCACGGTCCTTTTCAGGGCCCACAAAACTGCACCTACCACGGTCCTATTCAGGGCCCACAAAACCAACAAAACTATACCCACCACGGTCCTTTTCAGGGCCCACAAAACTGCACCTACCACGGTCCTATTCAGGGCCCACAAAACCCACAAAAGTATACCCACCACGGTCATTTTCAGGGCCCACCAAACTGCGCCTACCACGGTCCTATTCAGGGCCCACAAAACCCACAAAAATGTACCCACCACGGTTTTTTTACAGGGCCCACAAAACTGGACCACGGTCCTGTTTAGGGCCCCCAAAACCAACAAAACTGTACCCTGGCAAGAAAGCCTTTATTTGTTTTCACCGCTGGGTGTGGAGGGCTGGGTGGGGAGTTGGTCCCCTCCCTCACTATACACTGATCCTTGTCAAATATTTACCTAATCAGAGCCGGATTAACGTAGTAGCAAAAGTAGCATATGCTACGAGCACCTTTCTTTTAGGGCCCCGCGCCAATAAATATGTACATCATTTTTTGGTCATCTTCTAATACGAGCGTTAAACCAATGATCTTGTGAAGTATGCCATCTTTAGCGCCTTTTCATTTGATGTCACGAAATTGTGAGAGAAATAGCATAACATGGTGACTTAGTGTGACTCTTTATTACTTTGATCTTAACTGTTTGCGTACCTAGCTATAAATGGGTACTTAACTTTGAGTTAGGGAAGGAAAAGACAGCGAGGAAGGAAACTGGTCTCCCCACCTCTCGATGCTGGACCTAGTATGGTGAAGTCTCTAACATTCCATAACCAGCTGTAAATGGGTACCTGACTCTGATCCTGAGTTAGAGAAGGCAACGGCAGCGAGGAAGGGAACAGGTGTCACGCATCAGTCAAACCAGCAGTAAATGGGTACCTCACTCTGATCTTGAGAAGGCAACGGCAGCGATTTCCCTTGTTTCCGGTGTACCGTTAACTTGTAGAACTGATTCAATTCCGTTCTATTGGTTTATAAACTTTTTAAAAAATATACGGGGGGGGGGGGGGGGGTTGAGGGCGGGTCTGTCGTAAGCGTGTCAACTATGAATGCAAGAGACACGCTTTTTTTTTTAACTTGCCTCCCAAATCACAATGTGAAATCAACATTTTTCGGTCAAGAAAAAGTACGGTTCTCAGTTTTGGTAATAAATTTCCAGAATTTGATTTAACCGGTGAATAAACGCACAAGTACCCAAGATTCTAGCTTATTAGTAAAATGAGTAAGCTGTTAATTATTGATATTATTAGTTAAGTAAAATTAAATGTATCAGGCCCAAATAAGACAATAGCCTGTGTTAATTTAGCATTAAAAAATTAAACCAGAAGATAAATAATAATTGTTTTTCATCGGTGATAGGTATAAGATAAAGATAACACAGGTAAGAGAAAATTATTTATTATTTCGTATATAACAAAAATATATGTAGCGACACAATGAGCAAGCAAACCCAACAAAATGCCAATGATGACCAGGTTGCAGTCTGAGGAAGGAAAAGCTTGAAGAAAAACAACAGAAATACATACTAATGAAGGAACAATATAATAGGCATCAAATAACAGCAGTCCTTGAGTAAGACACACAAATTAAAGACAACAGCCCGCATATTGTGATCTTTCCCTTAAATAGCCTCCGTCCCAAAGTTTCTAGTACTTTAGTCAGATGACACTCCATCACATCCCTATGATAGCTAACTCGTAATTCTCCCCTCTAAACTAATATCTGGAGATGCTCTCCTTATACCATTGACCTGACTCCAAACTGTCACAATACATCTAGAGAGCATTAGAAATGAGATGTCACAGAAAGATCCCCTGAACAACTTGCATAGATTGCAAAACAAAAGAAAAAAATAGATAAGACACATATTGAGAAGCAGTAAAGAACTATTTTACTCTCAACAAAACAAAGAGACGGAGTTAGTCATGCATTGAGCCTATTTAACTTAATTAACCACATAGGTCCCAGCGCTCTCAGGTTCCCCCGCATTCGGGTTACCAATCCCAGCTTTGAAGAAATAAGGAACGATGATTATTTCGAATGTGATATCAGGAATAAGATTATAGGAAACTCTATACAGAGCGATACAACAGAATTCAATCTGATCATCACAAGTAGTCTCCCCGTCACGATTAAGTGTTTTGTCCACTTAATCTCAATTACACTCTAAGGAGGGCGGGTCAACTTGGGTCATGACTCGCAATGGTCAGATTCCTGTTGTCTTGTGCAGAGAATTTAACCCGCTTTACCTTGGTTGCAGTTTTCAACTTCACTCCTGTTTTTGCTACCAGCTGAAGTAACTCTTATGTTGAAAATAAATTACTGTCCTGAATTCCAAAACCTGTTGCTTTTGTTCTACAGACAGCAAAATGTCCTTCCTGCAGTTTCATTGAGACTCTAAAGTTCCCTTTATCTTGACTGTCTTTTCAAACCCAACAGTTTTAGTACATCATATACTGAGGCAGCCACTAGAACTCTTGTACCTACCTCAGCAGCCATGACCCTTGCAGGGAACCCTTCTTGTCTTAAGTCAGGGATCAGATCATAATACTTGGTCATTTTGAACAAATGTTGCTCATCCAGTCTGCATTCACCTGGCACCGTCAGCTCAGTCATTATAATCTAATGATTATAATAATAATAATAGCCCCTTCAGTCATAACTGACTATGGGAATGCGCCCCTGAGGTGACAGCCCTCAGCTGCTTTTTTTCCTGGACGTTTTCTCCCCTCCTCTGCTTGTTGTGTGAGCCTCTCTTCGCCCAATCTGAGGTGGCGCCGTAAATAGCATCGCCACTTAGTGCGATCGGCAGCTTCATCCTCCCATGTTGCTGGATCCATGTCCAGTGCCCTCATATCTCTCTTGCACACATCTTTGAACCTCAGCTGTGGTCGCCCAACTGTTCTCTTGCCATCTGCTAATTGTCCGTAGATGATATCTTTTGGGATGCGACTATCTTCCATGCGGCGAACATGGCCAAGCCAGCGAAGTCTGCGCTGTCTAAGCAGTGTATACATACTTTGAAGGCCAGCACGTGACAACACCTCGACATTTGTCACTTTATCTTTTCCACGAAATGCCGAGGATGCGGCATAGACACCGTAAATGGAAGGTATTGAGCCTTCTTTCTTGCTTAGCATAGGTCGTCCAGGTCTCGCTGCCATATAGGAGTGTGCTGGTGACGCAGGCATTATTTACCGCAGCTTTGGTCTTCATTGTGAGTTTGGAGTTTCCCCAAACACGCGATGTGAGGCGGGCAAAGGTAGCTGCAGCTTTGCCAATGCGGCTGTTGATT
The DNA here is from genome assembly GCA_024509875.1 of Oreohelix idahoensis. Lineage (NCBI taxonomy): Eukaryota > Metazoa > Mollusca > Gastropoda > Stylommatophora > Oreohelicidae > Oreohelix > Oreohelix idahoensis. The sequence goes on from JAMPIV010018531.1 coordinate 46,894, forward strand.
TCTGTATCCAGTGAGAGTTTGTCATTGATGGTAGACCCTAGGTATGTGAAGTGGTGCACCACTGCCAATTCATAGTTATCGATAGTGATAACTGGTGCAGCACCCGCATCCTGACTCAGCACATTCGTTTTCTTTAGACTTATTGTGAGGCCAAAGTCCTTGCATGCTTTAGTGAAGCGATTCATCAAGCTCTGAAGCTCCTGTTGGCTTTGAGTGACGACTGCAGCATCATCAGCGAACAACAAGTCTCTTATAGTGACCCTTCTGATTTTTGTTTTTGCCTTCAGCATTGAAAGATTAAACAGACGGCCATCTGACCTAGTGTGAAGGCATATTCCTTCAGTTGCATCTTTGAATGCATGTTTCAAGAGTAAGGCAAAGAAGATCGCGAAGAGGGTCGGAGCCAGAACACAGCCTTGTTTAACGCCACTTCGTATGTCAAAGGGCTGTGACGTGCTTTCAGCATATTGGACTGTTCCCTTCATGTCGTCATGGAATGACTTTATCATTTCCAGTATTTTAGAAGGGCAGCCTATTGTCAGGAGGATTTTGAAGAGTCCATCCCTACTAACCAGGTCAAATGCTTTTGTGAGGTCTAATAAAGGCGATATATAAAGGCCTTTTCTGCTCTCTTGATTTTTCCTGAAGCTGGAGGACAGAGAAGATCATGTCTGTTGTTGATCTACCAGCTCGGAATCCACACTGTGACTGGATATATGCGCTCAGCTAACTTGTGTAGTCGCATTAAGACGACTTTGGCAAAAACCTTACCAACAATACTAAGAAGAGAGATGCCTCTGTAGTTATTGCAATCACTTCTGTCTCCTTTATTTTTGTACAGTGTTACAATCTTGGCATCTCGCATGTCTCGAGGAATAGTTGTCTCTTCCCAGCACTGGCACAGCATCCTATGCAGGGGATGTAATAGCGTGCTCATACAGCATTTGATTAAATCAGGAGGAATCCCATCACTGCCTGGTGCTTTGCCAGAGGCCAAGCTATCAATGGCCTTGCTGAGTTCTTCTAATGTTGGTTCGGCATCCAGCTCCTCCATAGTTGGCAGACATTTGACAGCATCAAGGGCTGCAGGCGTAACGGTATTTTCTCTAGCATAAAGCTCAGAGTAGTGCTCGACCCACCTCTCCATCTGCTTACCCTTATCGGTTAGCTTCTCTCCGGTGATGGTTTTTAGCGGTGCCGTCTTACTTTTTTGGGGGCCAAGTGCTTTCTTTATACCGTCATACATTTGTTTAATGTTGCCTGTTTGCGCTGCGATCTGGATGCTCTCACTGAGCTGGAGCCAATAGTCATTTGCACAGCGTCGAGTAGTTTGTTGAACTTTGCTTCTCTTAGCCTTCAGAATCTGTAGGGTTCTAGCACTCGGTGAACGTTTGTATTCATTCATAGCACTGCGCTTAGCTTCAATGACAGGTGCCATCACATCTGATGAAGCATCAGACCAGTCATTTGACTTTGCCGTTTTCTTACCAAAGGTGGCAAGTGCAGTACTTTGAATGGTGTTCCGTAGATGCTCCCAGTTCTCTGTAATAGTATCACCATGCTGAGGGCTGCTGAGCACTTTCTTGAAGGTCGCAGTAAATTGTGCGATCATGACAGGGTCTGACATCTTGCTGGTATCAATGCGTGGTTTCCCTTCATGTCTGAAATGATAGAGTTTTCTTGGTTGTGCTCTGATTTACCAGCAAACCAAGGAGTGATCTGTATCACAGTCTGCACTATGGTACGAGCGCGTGGAGAGCACAGACCTGAGAAGTGGCCTTCTGACGAGAATAAGGTCCAGTTGGTGCCAGTGCTTGGATCATGGGTGTCTCCATGACACTTTATGCTGGGGTTTTGTCTGAAAGTAGGTGTTGGTCACGCAGAGGTCATGGTGGACACACAGCTCTAAGAGCCGTTGTCCATTTTCATTCATCTTGCCAATACCAAACCTGCCCAGACATGAAGGCCATGAAACATTATCGGCACCCACTCTAGCGTTAAAGTCACCAAGGAGAACAAGCTGCTCTTGCCTAGGTATGCTTTTGATAACTGATGTTAGATTCTCGTAGAACTCATCTTTAGCTTCTGAGGCAGAGTACAGAGTAGGAGCATACACACTGACAAGGGTGATGGGATCTGTGCTAGTTTGCAGGCGGAGCGTTAACAGGCGTTCTGATCCATCCTCGCCTGGTTCAGCCATTTTAGTTAGCGATTTTATTTACCGCAAAACCTACTCCGTGTTCTCTAGTTTTATTAAGATCTTTCCCTTGCCAATAAAATGTGTAGTCCTTCTCACTCACCGTTCCAGAGTCCGCCAGGCGCGTTTCCTGAAGTGCAACTATATCCACCTGAAGTCGTTTAAGCTCATCATTAATTATGGCTGTCTTCCTTACATCGTTTACGTCCTGTAGGTTTTCAGATAGTCCAGTCAACATAGTCCGGACGTTCCAGCATCCCAATCTGAGAGTTTGCTTATTTCTATTATTCTGATAATTGCTTGGTGCAAAATTTTCTGGTTCCAAAGGTTGTTACAGCCGGGAGTTGTAGTGAGGATAAGCTCTCACTGCAGATAAATGCTTCTATGGCACGCGCCTCAAGCAGCCTCTGACAACCAAGTCCAGCTCCCGGCCTTCACGTGTGGCTCAATTTGAGCCCGGCGGAACTGTTTTCACTGACGGGAGAAGGGGCAAAGGCGAGCGACTGGCGCCTTAAAACCAGCAGCTTCAGGCAGATAGGGCTCGTGATCCTTGGTTGGTAGCTTATCTAAGAGAAGGAACTCTGAATTCAAACCACCGCTGCCTTGCGGGAATATCCATTTATGGAATTGGCTTCGGGAGTAAACCCTGAGGATAAATCCGGTTTCGGAGTCCCTAAGGCAGTCTAATGTCGATTCGACATTATTCTGGCAACTCCTGCGACGTGGCTGGTACCAAACTGTATCGGCTACTGCTGTTCCTTTGGATCTACCAGCTGTGTGGAGAGGGGGAACATGCTGCATGGGCAACAGCTTGATCTCCGTATAACTGTGCCCAAGCTCGCGCCCTGGAGAGGACACTCCAGCTTCACCCTGTAGGTGTCGGCAAAACACGGGAAGTAGCAGTTACCGGTTATAAGCATTTTGCCCAATTGGCGTAGGGCATGGCACCAGGGGCTACTTCCGACAGTGGGAAAGGTTCTAGGATCTCACTGGACAGCTACCGCCCGCTTCAAGCTGGGCAGCCCCCAGTCAATAAGGTGTTGTCCCGCCACTGTCTGCTTTCCCCATTGGGTGCATGGGGATTAGGGTCAAATCTAATGATTAGGAATGTAGCAATTTAGCTGGCGGTCTTCGAGATCTTCTGATACTTTCTGGATAGTAACTCGTCCAGGCAGATCTACTGCTGTCTGCCTGTCAACTGCACTGTCAAGAATACAAGGTAAAATGCTAGTTGGTTTACTTCGTTTGGAATGTGCTGATTTTCCTACTCTCAGAAAGTATGTACTTGCGGTATTCGGTCTGACTCTGCTGTTCGCCTTCATCCTCGCCTGGTCTAGTGTGCAGCCAGCTCCTTTAGTACGGTACTCTGTTGTTGCGCCATATGTATCGTACTTGCCCTAATGACATCTTGCAAGCTAAGAGTTCCGTACTTCTTCAAGTGTCTGCATCAAATGGCACAGGAGGCACTGAGCATCACCATACTTTCACCATCTCACAAGCTTTGTGGACAATGGCTGGAGGTCACACATTGATCTGATAATGAAGCTTATTCTAAGGGGTGCCAGTTGCTAGTATACTGTGCTATACTGTACGGAAAATAAAAAGGTGTCTGTTTACAGCTATATTTTGAATTACGAAATGTTACAACAAAACTATAATCTTAGGGCCAGGTGGGACCAATCAGAACGGCCCAGTGCGAGCCCTGCACTTACAAAGGTCGACCCTGCAGGCATGGTATAGCTAAATATCAGTATCACCATGGTTACCAACAGATTTTTCATCGCTGCACATACCAGTTTAAAAAAAAAGATACCATCATTTCTTTTCGCGCTCAATACAGAGTGTGGAGCATAACCTGGAGTCACCATTGGTCCAGCAGAGTGTGGAGTCTTCATTGGTCCAACAGAACGTGGAGTCACTATTGGTCCAGCAAAGAGTGGAGTCACAATTGGTCCAGAAGAGCATGGGGTCACCATTGATCCAGCAGAGCATGGAGTCACCATTGGTCCAGCAGAGCGTGGAGTCACAATGGATCAAGCAGAGCGTGGATTCATCATTGGTCCAGCAGTGCGTGGAGTCACCAGTGGTCCAGCAGAGCGTGGAGTCATCATTGGTCCAGCACCATTGGTCCAGCGTAGTGTGATGTCACCATTGGTCCAGCAGAGCGTGGAGTCACCATTGATCCAGCAGAGCGTGGAGTCATCATTGATCCAGCAGTGTGTGGAATCACCATTGGTCCAGCAGAGCGTGGAATCACCATTGGTCTAGCAGGAAGCCTGTGTAAATCAGGTACATGCTGTAACTTTGTTGATTTTTTGTGGCAGTTTGTTTTGCATGTTGTGGTTGCTAGCTCGATGTAAAACCTCATTTTTGTCGCCTTTTACGACATTCCTGATGGTACATTAGTCATATTCTTTGTGTGTATCTTGAGATTCCCGCGGCAACTTTATGGGTGCAAACATGGTGTACTAAAAGATACATACAATGGAATCACTAAAAACTGAATTAATCAGGTTAATACTTGACGTCAACAAAACAAATCTGTGCAAACCTGTTCTCAGCAGAATTTGAAGAGATGTCAATCTGAAACATTATCATTATAACATTGCAAGAGGGAGAGGTCAGTCTGAAACATTATCGTGTTGTAACATTGAGAGAGAGATGCTCAATCTGAAACATTATCATATAATAACATTATCGAGATTAAAAGATTCATTTTGTCCAACACACAAAACAAAAAATCAATTCAAACGTCAAGTTAGTCCATTTGTATCGCCCTGAAGATGAAGAACAACAAAAGCAATAACCAATCAGCGTCAGACTTTCACAACTGGGTACCGTACAAATATAGTCTCGTTGCAGATATTGCTGTAGGGGAGTAAAGATTTCACGACTGGATAACAACTTCAGAGATGAAGTAACCACTTCTCCTCATCACCGCCTTTGCCTTTTCTAACCCAAGAGTACAATCTTGTATCCATTTACAGCTGATACTCTGGCATGACATCACTGTGTTTCCAACCCGCTACCTTTGCCGCGAGAAGCCCACGCCTGCTCTCATAAATGGGTGCGTGCTTAAATAGAAGAACAATAGTTGTATGACCAACTGCTGACACGAACCAATAGGAACCAATTGTCAAAGAAGACAATGACACGTCATGCAGTTACAGGTTTTTCTCGCGGTTTTGGTTAACCTTTCGTTATACTTTATACCAACGAAATAAGTTTAATAATGGAAGTCAAGAAAATCCAAGTTCGTTCAGATCAGTATATGCTGTCCACAGAGGTCTCCCCTGAAGTCAAGACAACAGTAAATATTCATGTAGCTGTTGCCTCTTTTCGTTAGTTCTTGAAACTGATCATAAGGCAGCACAATAATCGATATGTTACAGGTGCTACATTATGAAATTGGCCGATGATCGTGGTAGAACCCAGTACTTCGGGTTCTTTTGGAGTTCAAGGTCCGTGGACTAGTTTTCATTATAGCCTATGGATTTAAGTTATTTTACCATTTCTCAGCGTACATAACAATGTCACAACTTCAAATGTTAAACTCAAATAATAAAATAAGAACTGGTGTTGAATAATTCATCAACAATTTATTCAAAAGTTTAAACTCACAATTATATACATACTGTCACCCACTAAGGGGTGCGGCAATCTGCCGTATCTTGCTACAGACTCCAGTGATATCATTATAACCTTTCTAAACAGCAGCCTACCTAGACTTAGCAGTCAAATAGGAACGTTTAAGCAAGTTAAAAAAGGATGTCAGGCAGTGATGTGTGCTGTCACCGGATCTATTCAATCTGTACAGTGAACGCAATCTGAGATCACTAGATGAAATATCAGGAATATCCGTCGGCGGACATAATATAAACATTTTGAGATACGCTGGTGATACAGTCTTAAAAGCAAGAAGTGAAAAAGAGCTGCAGTAAATGGTTGATACAATAGTGACAGAAAGTGAAAGTAAATGCCTCAGTCTTAATAGCAAAAAGACAGAAGTAATGGTCGTCTCAAAGAAAATGACTTCCGCAGACTGCACTATCAAAGTAAATGAAACAATCTTAACACAGGTCAATAGATTCAAACACCTGGGCACAAAAATAACAACGAATGAAAGATAAATCTCAGAAGTGAAGAGCAGAATTGCTCAAGCAAATACATCATTCTTTAAAATGAAGAGTATTTTATACAACAATTCATTGTCATTGGAAGCAAGAAATAGAGTTCTTTAATATTATGTAGAACCAATCCTAACATATACCAACGGGCTGATCACCCGTTTGCCAGTCACTTCGATTACGGAAACAACAGCAAATGGATTGATTTGCCATTGCCCTAAAGACGCCAATAGGCGTGATGGGAAACAATGGCGAAGAAAACCTATCTGCTGTTGCCCTAAGACGCCACTAGGCTTAATGGCCACTGACTGCTTTGACGGTCGGTGGCTAAGGACGGAAGAAGAAGAAGAATCCTAACATATAGGAGTGAGTCACGGATATTTAGAAAACAAGGAGGGGCGGAACTAGAGGCCATAGAGATGTGGTTTTACAGAAGAATGTTAAAAAAATTATTGACAACCAAAAAGAGTAATGAGGATGTCTGGAGGGAGGCCAGTACGCAAATGAATCTTATTTTACAAATTAGAAACAAGCAATCCACTTTTTTGGGGCATGGTATGGGAAGAGGTAAGTTGGACTATATCGTAACAAAAGGTAAGATTGAAGGAAAAAGAGATAGAGGAAGACAAAGAGGGGAAATACTGGACAGTTTGACATCGTGGCACGGAAAGAGATGAACAACAGAATTGATAAATACAGTAGTACCAGATAGGAAGTTGTGCATAGGGATAATCTCCTACACCACTAGGCATTGTACTTAAAAAAGAAGAAGATTGCGACAAAAAGTCATGTGGCCTACACATATGTGTATTTTGGCCTCACAATAAGTCTAAAGAAAACGTATGTGCTGTGTCAGGATGTGGGTGCTGCACCAGTTATCACTACTGTGAATTGGCAGTGGTGCACCACTTCACATACCTGAGGTCTACCATCAATGACAAACTCTCACTGGACACAGAAATTGACAGCCGCATTGGCAAAGCTGCAGCTACCTTTGCCCACCTCACATCGCGTGTTTGGGGAAACTCCAACTTACAACGAAGACCAAAGCTGTGGTGCATAACGCCTGCATCACCAACACACTCCTATATGGCAGCAAGACCTGGACAATCTATGCTAAGCAAGAAAGAATGGTCAATACTGTCCATATACGGTGTCTACGCCCCATCCTCGGCATCTCGTGGAAAGATAAAGTGACAAATGTCGAGGTGTTGTCACGTGCTTGTCTTCAAAGTATGCATACACTGCTTTGACAGCGCAGACTACGCTGGCTTGGCCATGTCCGCCGCATGGAAGATGGTAGCATCCAAAAAGATATCTTCTATGGACAACTAGCAGATGGAAAAAGAACAGTTAGGCGAATGCAGCTGAGGTTCAAAGATGTGTGCAAGAGAGATATCTTCTTCCTCGTTCGTCTTAAAAAGGACGTTGGTTGCGTTGTGTCCGTTTACAGAAAAGCTGCAATATTTGCGCCTTTCGGCCGACACATCCGACTTCAGCACGGCATTTTTTGGGACCAGGTTAGCCTTCCCTCTTTGATCCCTACACTCTCAGCCTACTGCATTGATGCAGCCTGTTTCCAGAGCCACCACTTGGAGGTGGAGTAGGGTCTTGGTTTTTTTTTTTTTTTTTTTTAAATTAATGAAGATAAACAGAAATCCCGTTCAACCTCTGATGGGTTATAATTAGGATATATATTGTTTTCAATTCCAAATAAGATGAACAACTGCCGACATGAGAAAGTGGCATCACATTTGAAAATAGGGATACTCACAATTGTGCTTAGGCCTATACGTTAAATAATAAAATAAAAAAAACAAACAAACAAAATCAAGAAGAAACTATGAACAAGAATAATATTAAAGTGGAGGGGTGTAAAGGCCTGGTGGTTCTAGTTATATAACGGACTTTACCAGATATTTAATTGACTTTCATCTGTTTAAAGTCACATGCATTGTAAGAACAGCATCAGACCTTCACATTCCCAGCCACTATATATTAACATGTGTTCGTGTTAAATATTGTTTGACTATATTATGCAGTTCCCTAGGTCTGTCTATTCTCAACACCTCCTCTATATTTATAGGTAAGTTGGATGCCTGCAAATAATCCAATATTGGTATTCTCATTTGGTCATACCTCTTACACTTTAACAAGAAATGTTCTATATTATTGTCTTGAAGACATCCTGCACAGTAATGTTCTTCTATTCTGAAATAGCCTTTTCCCAGCTGTAGTCTGAGAAGTTTCTTATTACTGGGAATTTTCAATTCCCTAGATATCTGACATTTTCTTGTTGGAGCCCTGAACATCTTATATGCATGTCTTCCTTTCAGATTTTTATCCCACTCTGCTTTCCATTCATCTGTTATTAAATCTGTAATTAAGCTCTTAATTTCTGATTTACTCATCCCTACATTTATTAGATTTTTATCAGATCTATCTTTCTTGGCTTCTTTTATCTGCCTTTTCATTTCCTTCTATCCCAACATGTGAAGGTATCCAAGCAATTAATACTGAACATCCTCTAGAATATAAGTATGTAGTAGCCAGAAAAATCTCCACTGCTATATCAGGTCTACTACACTCTCGTAAGTTTCTAAGTGCTTTAATTGTTGAAAGAGAGTCAGTTAAAACTGTTAATTTTTTGGGAGGGTTATTGGAGAATATTTCTAGTGCTTTTAGTATTGCCTCCATCTCTGCAGTGAAAATGGATGTATTTTCCGTGATGCTATATTCTTTTGCCATTTTCCATATTGGAATATATATTCCTATCCCCAATTTGCCATCCTCTCCTTTGGATCCATCTGTGTACACAGTAATGCTGTCTTTTGATATTTGTTGTATATATTTATTGGCTGTGTTTTTAATATTTTCTATATTATTTGTTTTCTTAAGTATTTCTGCTAGGTGGTAGTCTGTGTCTGGTTTCTTGATCTCCCAGGGCGGAATCACTGGCTAGTATTCACAACTGTTATTAATTGATGTAATTAATGTACCCAGATGGACAATTTTCTCCATACACTTCCATCCTGTAGGGTATCTTCTTCTTTGATCCATAACCGCCAACCGTCAAAGCAGTCAGCGGCCATCACGCCTGGTGGCGTCTTGTAGGGCAGCAACAAATTGATTCCACTTTGCTCGGTCGGCGGCCATCCTTCGTACAGTGCCCCAACTGTGGTTCATTCTTCGCATCTCAGCTTCCACAGTTCTCCGCCAAGTTGTTTTTGGTCGGCCTCTCTTTCGCTTTCCCTCGGGGGTCCATAGCATAGCTGTTCTTGTGATGGTATCAGGGTCCCTTCTGAGGACATGGCCAACCCAACTCCAGCGTCTGCCAGCTATGATGGTGTGCATGTCCTCCTGGTTACTCCGAATAAGTAGTTCTTGATTGCTGATGGTGTTTGGCCAAAAGATTCAGAGAATTTTCCTTAGGCAGATTGTGTGGAAGGAGGACAGTTTCGACATTTCCTTCTCTGTTACTCTCCAACATTCCGCACCATAGAGAAGCACAGAAAGTACACAGCTCTCATACAGTCTTAATTTAGTGTTTGTGCTGTACTGGGAAGACTTCCAAATGTTGTTGAGAACAGCAAAGGCTGTTCTCGCTTTATTCATTCTGTTGTTAATGTCCTTGCTTGTTCCGCCGTCAGGTGTTACTATGCTTCCTAGGTAAGTAAATGTGTTTGTCTGTTCTAACTTCTGGTTTCTTACTGTTATTGGCTCAGGATTGCCCACATTTAATGTCATGACCTCTGTCTTCTTCAGATTGATGTTCAGGCCAACCTGCTGGCCATACTTATTCAGTCTATCGGTTTTGTCTTGAATGTGTTGGTGTGAATGCGCGAGTAGTGCAATGTCATCTGCATATTCCAAATCTTCCAGTGTAGAAAACGTTGTCCATCTAATTCCTCTTGGACTGCCCTCTGTTGTTTGGCGCATCACCCAATCTATGACTGTCAAAAATAATGTTGTTGATAAGGGGCATCCCTGTCGTACTCCTGTTTTCACTTCGAAAGTTACATTACTCGATCCAACACTGCACGTAAAGTTAGAATAGAGGCTTTTTATAATGGAAACAATGCGGCTGGGAATTCCATAAGCCCTCAGAATTTTCCATAGGCTGTCCCTGTGTATGCTGTCGAAAGCCTTTTCAAAATCAACAAAGTTAATGTACAGCTGTCTCTGCCATTCTGAGCACTGCTCTATAATGTTCCTGAGGGTAAATATATGATCTGCACTTCTTCTGTTCTTTCTGAAGCCCGCTTGTTCTTTCCTCAGTTTATGATCAACTGCTTTTGAAATTCTCTGGATGATTATCCTGCCTTGTATTTTGCTGGGAACTGAGAGGAGGGTAATTCCTCTCCAGTTGTTGCAGTCTGCAAGGTCGCCCTTCTTGGGCAATTTGACAATTATTCCTTTACTCCACTCTGTTGGTGTTGTCTCAGTTTCCCAGACTTGTGCAAATAGTGGTTCTAATAGTTCTGCTGCTAGTTCAGGGTATGTCTTGAATAGCTCAGCATTCAGATTGTCGTGACCAGGCGCTTTTGAAGATCATTCCCAATGTTTTATTTGAATTCAGCTGAAAACCCCTAATTTTGTCATCCATCCATTTACATACTTTAGTTTATTTGCTTCTTTAGATCCTTATATAATTTTTTTTGGCAGATGTCTCCCAGTCCTCCATTTTGGCAGATGTCTCCCAGTCCTATAGCAACATCATCTGCAAACTGTGACAATTTATTTGTTATATCATTAAATTCCTCACCTAAATCATTTACCATTATTGTAAAAATTGAAGGAGACATTACTGATCCTTGGGGTATTCCATTTTGTTGTTCATACAGTTCTGATCTATCATTGTTTACCTGAACAGTGAAATATCTATCTTGCAGAAAATTCTCTAAATAATTATACATTTTACCGGTTACTCCTATCTTCTTTATTTTAAAGAGAGCACCCTCTCTCCAGCATTCATCATAAGCCCTAGCTATATCTAAAAATACTACCACAGTTCTTTCTTTCTTTTGAAAACCCGATTTTACTTCATGTTCCAATTTAATTATCTGATCCATAGTGCATCTGTTCTTCCTAAATCCTGACTGAGTTTGATTATATAAATTATTCTTTTCCAAATAAAACTTTAATCTTTTATTTACTATGGTTTCTAATATTTTACCTAGATGGGAAGTTAAAGAAATTGGCCTGTATGAACTGGCATCATGGGCATCTTTTTCTGGTTTTAGTATTGGAATAATTACTGCTGTTTTCCATGTTTTGGGAATTTTTCCTGTATTCCAAATTTTGTTAAAAAGGGATGTTATAATTTCTATGGTACTTTTTGGTATGTGTTTCAAGATTTCATAGCTCAAGATGTCATGCCCTGCTGATGTATTTGTTTTGTCCTTTATTGTATTTTCATCTTCTTCCATTGTAATATCTGCATTTAAATATGATAATTCTTCAGTATTATAAGGTACATCTTTACTGAGTTTTTTAAGAAGTGTTGCTCTTCTGTTGACTTCAGCCTGTCCTAGATTTTCCTTAGAACTAACTCTATGGTAGTACCTGGCCAGCACCTCTGCTTTCTGCCAGTCAGTCTCTGCCACTTCAGGTCTTTTTATATTAGGTATTATCATATTTTTAGTTCTGCCTTTAATGGCTTTTAACTTATTCCACACATCTGTTGTAGAGTTAGTTGTAGGGTTCAGTGTTTGGCAGAAACTTCTCCAATGATTTTCTTTTGCCTTTAGTATTATTCTGTTTGATTCATTTCTTATGTTCTTATAAATATCTAAATTATCTGTCTTGGTCAGCTCTGGTTCGCAAGAGAGATATTAGGGCACTGGACATAAATCCAGCAACGTGGGAGGATGAAGCTGCCGATCGCACCAAGTGGCGATGCTATTTACGGCGCCACCTCAGATTGGACGAAAAGAAGCTCACACAACAAGCAGAAAAGAGGAGAAAACGTTATTTACACCAGGAAAATAAACAGCTGCGTGCTGTCACCACACAGAGGCGCATTCCCAATGTCATTTATGACTGAAGGGAGCTATTATTATTATTTTGGTACTTTATAGCCAAGGATGCAAACAACTTATTCGCATTTGTATGATGTTTTAGCCTTTTGGTTTGCTTCTTTGTGTGATTGTTTTCCATTAATATTTACATGTGAAAAAACTTTTAATAGTTCAAAATTAAACATACCTGACATACAACGAATGCTCCCATAAGGGGAGGTCACTCAGAGTCACTGTTTACTTTGGCATGACGAAGTTCTGATCTATTGTGTCTTTGTCATTTTTAGCTTAAGGATGAGATTCAGGATACCCATTTACTGCTTGGTAGACGTAAAAGAGTGTCGCTATCTGGTTTTGAACAGGATAACTCGGTCTTGAAAAGCAAGCGCTGTAGGCTAACTATTTTGCCAGCTTGACTGTTTACATTTGTAGACGGAAGGCGAAAGATTAAAAAATCTTTCCTCCTTCATTAAGTCTGAGAAAGACGTCGTTTATAACCCAAAAGGAACTATGCTCAATAAATGTACAAAGATGAAGAAAGGTGAAGAAACAACACAGATAAAACAGGAACTAGATTATGAGGTATGGTAGAGTTTAAATGTTGGCCATTGGATATCAATACATCCGCTGTGTCACTTTCATAATTATAAAAAAGGGTAGGCCTAAATGGGAAGAATAGTCTACCAAGGTCAGCCATTTTGCCCGAACGTTATTCACGCGCACACGTGAGTGTATCACTTCAACACAATGTAAAACACTCACTATTAAACTAAACAAATTTCAACTAAAATGAACGAAAAAATGTCCCTTTCAACATCTTATAGGTAACAATTATGATACACAATGCCTCAAATTCCATAATAAATCATGGTCACGAAATTTATATTATGTGCAAACACACGGCCTTACATGCAAAACACACCACACGGAGGGAATCTTGGCGCAAGATGGCTTCATCTGAAACCTCTAACCTCATGGTAGGAGTAATAAGTCAGTAAGTAAGCTTGATCATTGTCCAGTCTACAAACAAGGTGCATGAAGAAATATTCATCAATTGTTTGTAGAGAACAATACCTTGTAGAGGTATGGCAGCGTGAACTTGACCAAGGAACCACCAGAGACACAATTAAATTTTCCTGAGGCTGATGAAACGATCTGGGACAGTTATAAACAGACATTCCACGTAAAGAAGAACAAGTTCATCACAGCATCTCAAAAGGTTTAAAGAATAGAAAAGCTCATCTGACCAATGATAACTTAAATGCAGAGGCTATTAACGGACAGAACCCCAGACTAGCAGCGGTTGGGAACTATTAGAACCACTATTTGCACAAGTCTGGAAAACACCAACGGAGTGGAACAAAGGAATAATTGTCAAATTGCCCAAGAAGAGAGATCTTGCAGACTGCAATAATTGAAGAGGAATCACTCTTCTCTCAGTTCCCAGCAAAATACTAAAGTTAGTTGCTTATCCTTTTATACAGAGCACGTGGCACATCAGACCCCAGCTTTTATTGGCTGTTTGAAACAGTGATTTTTCTAGGCAATTTTTTCATTCAGTAGTTTTGCCATTGCTTTCTGAAATGGTTGCGGCGCTGGAATATACCATTGATAAGATTTAAAAATTCACACACTACAAAGCTCAATTCTGCTACCCAAACCGCCTGCAGCAGGTTTCGAACCTGGTATATCTGGATTATGAAACTGCGTTCATATCCATTAGGCCACAGACGCCGACAATACTAGCAAAATACTAGGCAGGATAATTATACAGAGGATTTCAAAAGCAGTAGACCACAAACTGAGGAAAAAACAAGCAGGATTTAGAAAGAAGAGATGTGTAGATCATATATTTACCCTCAGGAACATTATAGAGCCATGCTCAGAATGGCAAAGACAGCTGTACATTAATTTCGTTGATTTTGAAAAGGCTTTTGACAATATATATAGGGACAGTTTGTGGAAAATTGTGAGGGCTTATGGAATTCCAAGCTGCATAGTGTCAATCATAAAAAGCCTCTATGCCAACTTTCCATGTAGCATTGTGCAGAGCAATCTAACCTTTGAGGTGAAGACAGGAGTACGACAGGGATGCCCCTTATCAACCACTCTATTTTTAACAGTCATAGACTGGGTGATGCGCCAGACAAGAGAGAGCAGTCCAAAAGGAATAAGATGGACCACATTTTCTACATTAGAAGATCTGGAAAATGCAGATGACATTGCAATACTAGAACATTCACATCAACACATCCAGGAAAAAATGGATAGACCAGCAGGTAGGCTTGAACATCAATCTAACGAAGTCAGAGGTCATAACGCTCAATGTGAGCAACCCTGAGCCCGTATCAGTAAGGAATCAGCAACTGGGATAGACAGACACCTTCGCATACCTAGGATGCATAGTAACACCAGACGGCGAAGCAAGCAAAGACATCAACAACAGAATGAACAAAGCAAGAACAGCCTTCTTTAGTCTAAACATCATCTGGAAGTCCTCTCAGTACAGCACAAGGACAAAATTAAGATTATATCAGAGCTGTGTGCTTTCTGTGCTTCTCTATGGTGCTGAATGCTGGAGAGTTACAGAGAAGGAAATGTCAAAGTTGTCATCTTTTCACACAACATGTCTAAGAAAAACTCACCAAATCTTTTGGCCGAATACCATCACAACCAAGATCTGCTTACTCTGAGCAAGCAAGAGGACATGCACACCATCATAACTGCCAGACGCTGGATCTGGGTTGGTCATGTCCTCAGAAGAGACCCCGATGCCATCACAAGAACAGGTATGCTATGGATACCTGAAAGAAAACAAAAGAGAGGCCGACCAAAAACAACTTGGCAGAGGACTGTGGAGGCTGAGATGCAATGAATGAACCAGAGTTGGGGCACTGTATGAAGGATGGCCACCAACCGAGCAAGGTGGAATCAATTTGTTGTTGCCGTACAAGACGCCATCAGGTGTGATGGCCACTGACTGCTTTGACGGTCGGCAGCTAAGTATCAAAGAAGTTGAATGTAGTTTTGGCCATTCCTATTGTTTTCTTGATTTCTGTTTTAGATCTGCCATCATCTCTTATTATGTGTCCAAGACATGGTAGACTCTTGGCTTTTCCAGTATTTTCCCATTTACTCTTATCTTTAATGTTGGCTTACCATCTGCTTTGGTAATTATAATTTTTTCAGTGTTTATGTCCAGTCCATAATCATGGATTATGCTGTTTACTTGCTTCACTTGTAAGTCCTGTTTATTTTCAGCTCATAAAATTGTATCATTTGCATATCTATGGTTTTTTTTAAATTCATCACTTGTATTCAGTCCTGGCATTTGTTGTATCTTTATTTAAATTTTTTTTTGTATTCATAGATTTGAAAAAGGCAAGTTGATAGTGTGCAGAATTTATTCACACCTCTTTTTATGTTCATACAAGCACTTAACATGTCAGAACATGGCAGGAAATAATTACGATGTTTGTCTTTTTCTTCTGCATATTCACTAATTCTCTTGTGGTCACTTCATTCATTTCCATTTTACTTTTGACATAAATCAATGGCACACACAGAGTGGTGTGAAAGCAAAGAAACTTCTTTTATTCTTCTCTTGCTTAAATATATCAATATTAAACAGAGATACATATTAATACATACTCTAAAACTGTTTAATTTAAATAACAAGAATTCTATAAATGTTGGTAATAACTTAAACATTAATATTTTAAAAGAGATTTGGAATATGTAGTTGGGAAAAAATGTAGTTATTGCAAGGAGCATGCAATTTAGTTTAGAATTTTTGCTCTGAAAAGTTTTTGTATTGAAATAAATGTATTCTCTTGTTTACAGATTTATTTGTACATGGGCTAAATGATTTTTCTTTTTAACTCATTAACTACCGCGAGCCGCTGTCAGCGGCTCACAACATAATCACATTTGGACCGCAAGCATTTCAGGGCGCCAATCTAATTTTAGTAATAAAACGAATGAAAAATGTACTGAAACACTCTCTGATCTGGTTCGAGATTTTTAGTTGCCACCGGAAAACAAATTCCCAAAGCATGGTTGTTGTAGAACACTGAAAAATTGATATTATGTTCATATTTTTCAGCGTTTTGGGTTAGTTACCAAATCGTGTAAAACTGTTTACCATGGCAACTAGTGCTAGGACTACAAAAAATGCGTGTACATCTCGTCTAACGGCTGAATAGGATAGAAACATGTTTCAACAATTGACTGAAAGATCTAGCGACGAGGAAAAGAGTGAAAACGGTGTGCACATTGATTGAAATTGTGATTTTGATACAGATGGGGCGCAAGCAGTTATAATTGTGAAAATATTGCAAGTTCTCGGCCATCGGAGGGCCGTTAAATAGCAACAACCTCTATTAGAGTTGCAACCAATGTTTATTGTAATAGTACATTCATTTATCTTTAAAATGACGTGTAATTCATACAAATCTGTAAACAATTACGAAAACTACAGCTTACTTTGTGCAAACACCTACAGGATGAAAATGGGAAAAAAATGTAATTCGGCCACAGTGTGTTTTTTAATTGGGTAGTTAATGTGTTAATCAAATGAATTATTTGTGTAAAAAAAAAAATTGTAATCTTGCATCTGTGAAGGTTTTTTCTAACAATTGGTCCATAACCTTCAAGGGGTAACACTGACTAACAAAAAAAACTTTTTTTTTCTTTCTCTAACATTTCTATGTTTTTCTGGTCAATTTAATGCGCTGTTTTTAAATCTGCAAACCGTTTTTCTCTATCAGGTCGGGATCTCTAGAAATACGCAATTGAAGTTTTTTAACAACGCATACAGTATTACAACATCATTCGTACAAGAAGTATAACAGTTATGTAGGCTTGAATTTCTTTGCAGTCGACTTTCGTCGGGGAATGGCATGGCGTACATCGCGATGAAGCATCCAACAATAATCGGCAAGCATGGTCACACTCCACCGTCCTTGATAACGTGACTCCATTACGGCGATATCTTGATGGAATCGTTCTCCATGTTCATCGCTGACTTCGCCAAGGTTGTCAGGGAAAAAGTCAAGATGCGAATCGAGCAAATGGATTTTGAGGGACATGTTACAGCCCATAATTCTGTATGCATCTATGCACTGCTTAACAATATGCAACATAGTCAACAGATTTGTGATTTCCCAGAAAGTTATCGACGATCGATTTGAATGCCATCCTTGCGCGAAGTTCACTACCATGTAACAAGTTCTCGAATTGTTTGTCTGCAATAACTTTCCTAATCTGAGGTCCTACAAAGATACCTTCCTTTATCTTTGCATCGCTAAATTGCGGAAACTTTTCTCGAAGATAAGTGAAAGCTTTGCTCGTTTTATCTAACGCTTTTACAAAATTCTTCATGAGCCCCAACTTTATATGTAACAGTGGTAAAATGAAGCTGTCTTTGTTAACTAATGGCTCGTGTATTACATTTTTATGCCCGAGCTGCATACGATCCCGGATAGGCCACACCTTTCTTGCATAATGTTCCTGTCTGTTGCGGCTGTCCCCTTCACATCGGAAGCAACAAAATTTAGTATACCCAGTCTGCATGCCCGTGAGAATTGCAATGACCTTTAGGTCTCCACAAATCCGCCATTGGTAGTCATTGTACTTTATTTTTTCCAAACGTATAGCCATATTGTCATAAGTTCTTTCATATGAACAGAGTAGGCGACTGGAATTGATGAAAATAAATTTCTGTTATGCAATAACACGGCTTTTAGACTAGTCTTGGAAGAATCGATGAAAAATCGCCATTCGTTGACTATGTGTGCTTATGACCGAGGTGCACCATTAGACCGTTTACATCTTTGGCAATAGCAAATGTCATACATCCACCTCAAAGTATTGAAACAAGTTCCTCTGTGTCTATGACGAAATTTAGATATCAGAGTATTGGGCGCTAAAAGATTCCATTCTTTGAGTCGCGAACCGAGTAATTCCGCTTGGCCTTTGGTAAGAGCGAGATCACGTATTAGATCTGAAAGTTCTGAATGGTTAATTAAGTAAACACTATCATTCACCGGTATGTAATCTGAGTCAGAATTAGTTTCTAATGCAGGTAAACTATCACTTTCTGATGGTTCATTTACGTCCAACGGATATTGTTCTGGTGGTACTTGGATCGGACACGTGATTGGATCATGAGGCACTGGTTTCGAAACCGATTCAATATTTGGATAAACCACAGACTTTCTAGTTTTAAAAGTGAAACCATGGATATTTGTCAAGCAGAAGTACAATCAGTAGTGTGATTTGTATGTTCACGCCATATTACTGGCACTCCAAAAGGCCAATCGACTTATGCTTCAGCGATTTTTCGTAACCAACCTGCCAATGTATCGAACAAACTGCATTTGGCTACCAAGATTTATTTGCATCATCAACTTTCGAATCGAAATAAAGTTCATATGCTTTCTTTAGTAATGGTGTAAAGTTTTTCTGGTCAACACGATCGGTAAAATATCTGCACACGTAACAGAACAGATCAGCCGAATTTCTACAACTTCTAGAAGCCATATTTTGCTCAGAATTATTTCAAAATACAGTAACTATTTGAAAAATCGCGTAACATATGTCATGCATCTTTTAGCAGTATAAAAAGTAAGAGATTATGTTTTTGTTTTTTATTAATTTTTAATAAGTTATATAGTAAAAATGAAACGGAGCAAATAACGGTTTCCCAAAAATATATTTATTCACAAATATCTTAAGAACCCGACGTGATAGAGATAAACGGATTTCAGATTTGAAATCAGCGCAAGAAACTGACCTAAGAACACTTATTCTTATATAAGAAAGAAAAATGTTGTTTGTCAGTGTAATCAAAGAAATTAGGTAACAAGAATGTTTGATGGGATAAATACTACAACCTACTAGGAAATGGTATTTTTTCTCCATGTTTGCAATTATTACCACTTACATCTCCACATCATCTTCTACCCTACTAGAGTATTTTTTTTTTTTTTTTTAAATTTCAAATTTTGTTGTACATTTATATGAACCATAATTTTTTTTTTTCAGCCTCTAAGAAATATTCAAACACAGTTCCCATTTATGGATGAAAAGCTTAAACTAGAGCAGGGTTGTTATTCCCTGACATAAACATTCCATTTTTTTTAGCGAATTTTGGGAATTAGAAAACTTTGTTGTATATTTTAATGAAACATAATTTTTTCTTTGCAGTCTCCAAGAAATAGTCCAACACAGTTCCCATTTATGGATGAAAAAATTAAACTGGAGCAGAATTGTAAAGTAAGTTTTTATTTATTTATTATTTTTTTCGGATTTTGTTAGCACTGAAATAGTAAGTCTTCCTGCTGTTGGTCCCTACCCCTTTTTGGGATCAGGTTGCTAAAAAATGTGGAATAGGTTAAATGTTTCTAGTGATTGTCAGAAAAAATTGTGTATATTTGTTTCTGAATATTACTCAACATCTTCTGATGTCCTTTTCTGATTTTGTTTCCCACCAGGATGAAACAAATATTAAAAATGGCATCTCTGGTCAGGCTGTCACGGTTGAGCAGGAACAAGATAATGAGGTTACAGTTTAATGTAATGTTTTATATATACATGTGATGGAGCTTAATTAAAGTATATAATATTTGCAAGTTATCTGTTACATGTACAGCTTTGATCTCACTTTGATGTGTGCATTAGTTTTACTGCCATAATTTAGTGTTAAGATCCTGCTATGGTCTATCCCTCTTTCTTCTTAGACTTCAGGTCATGTTGAGACTACAGCTGCATTCAGTGGTGAAGAAATAAAACTGGAATCAGGTTATGAAGTGAGTAGTTTATTTGTTAATTATGTGAGGAAACTGTCAGTGTGCCTTTGCACACTCATTTATTGAACAGATCTACACTTGCAATATTGCATCAAACACCTGAAACCTTGTCATAATGTACTTTGAGGGTACTTATACAATTATTTTCCTCCACAACCCATACAAAGACCGAGCACATTGTAGCACTGCAGAACAACACATTCTTACTGTCATTGAAAATGATGTATTATACAGTTTGTTTCTCACTTTCTACAGTTATGCCTTACTAGAGCTGTTCTATGAATTAATTTATACATGATGTTAATAAAGTGCCCAAGTGTTTGAAAGTTTCTACGTGTTTCAGATTGGTACCATTTATATTTATTTAAAATTCTGTCTCATACCAGCAAAGAATGTAAAATATTTTCAATTACCAGCTGGCTTCACATGAATGGCTGAAATTTAAAAAAAAAAAAAGAAAACATTTTAGAAAATTTTAACTGCAAAACTCTACAGTTTCTGTACTGTTGTTACAAACATAATGACATTAATAAAATGGTTTTATCGCATACAGTGATCAATATTCCCACTTACCAGATCACTCTCACTTGTAGGACTGATTTATAGTGAAAGAACACAATTTTAAAAAAATGTACCAACAATCGAACGCTGATTGTTTAGAAGGCAAACATTCTCACAACTTAACCACCAAAGTACCTTGACATATGTTGTCTTTTTGTGTTTGTTTTAACACTTTTTAATTCTTGCCTGCCTCAATCAACATTTTGTTTCTGTTGTTAAGCTAGGATATGCTAAGAAAATTATAAAGAACTCATAATTTTCAAAGTGTTACTCAAAATCCCAGTTAAATATGCCAATTTATTTAAGTTTTAACAACAACAAAAATTAAACCTATGTATGATGCCATAATTGTTTGCCTGTGAGGTTGCTAAGAATGTGAATTAAGGTATAATATATAGAAGTAATATTTAATACTGCAGGGATATCACTTCTACAAAGGAGCCATTCATTGCGTGAAAAACTTCAGATTTTTGATTATCAAACCACCACTCATCAGAACAATCCTCTGCTAGTAGCATGACATCTACTTATGTGCCACCAAATTATTCAGTTTCACAGATGGACCACAACTTTCCCCACAACATTTTTCACATACTCAGCTTAGTAAATGTATGTACCAGTTTTTAATCTCACTAGATATATCTGATATTATGTTTTCTTGTTAGAAGGATGATGGTCATAACTACACTAAAGACTATGATACTCATGATCAGATAGTTGACATCATGGATACAAAAACACCAAGAATTAAGAAAGTAGAACAGCCTGACTTGCGTAAAGATGAAGGTAATAAAAAGCTAGTCATATAGATGAAATTATCATACATGCCACATGCTATGGTTTACCCATAATCTGTACAAGGTGTTTGTGTTTTCAGATGTGTACACCCTGTACAAAATTTCTGTACAGGTTTTCTAACCCATTCCCCTTATTACTATGTCTCAGAGTTCTTTTATAAGGTCCTATTGAACACAGGATTTCCCAGTCTGTTAGTGATAATTAAGCACAGAAATAGAATAAATTATGACACCATCACATTATTTTTACAGTGTAAAATAAACTCAGACATTTATTGTTTGGGTTTTTATAATGAATTTTTTTGTTTGTTTTTTTGTTATCTTTACTTAATTGTTGATTTTATTAGTGTTTTATTGATTTCTGAGTATCTTACTTTGCATTCTTATAAAGAAAAGAAAGAAAAAAGTTTCACATCAGAATATCACTTAACTCTTTGATTCCATAATTATTTTCCACCCTGTGGCATAATTATTTTTTGAAGAATTCTAAACAGTGAAGAGTACTGACTTTTAGTGTAAATTTTATGTTAATCTTTTTCTGTGAACATGTACTTATTATATACCAAACTGTAGGGAAATGGATAGAAAATTGTAATATATATAATGTCTTTGGTAGTATTAACACAAGTGTGTTCGTTATACTTAAAACATTTTGCATGTAAAATTGAAAAAAACACTAAAAAGTTAACTGTAGAATACGATCTTACCAAAGACAAATTACTGTTGTAGACAATAAAACTTTCTTTTTAGTCTTCAAACGTCAAGGTAATCCATATACAAAGTAAAAAAAAAAAACATGCTTATGGCCACAATGAGTACATTTAGTGTTATTCACACCAGTTTTTTTGTGGCCCTATGTAAGAAAAAAATGAATTGTGCAATCGTGCATTATGTAATTTTCAAACAAATAAAGAAGAAGAACGTCATATAAAAACTTTTTTACAGTTGACATTCAAAAATCCGGCCATCGATAATCCGGTTCCTTCAGATTTCCGGCATGGATTTCGGAACGCATTTTTTAATTTACCGCGTTGGCGCGCCACTGTTTTCTGGAGCCGTTTATGTTTTGATGCAGCTGTTGAACTAAAATTCTGTAGAACTGTTTTATTTAGTTGATGAACATTAAAATTTCATTTGCTTTTCATTTAGTTTTTAATTTTCTTTCTTTAAAGGACTGTACAGGTAGTCATTTTCTGTTAAATATATACAGCATATATAACCCCAAAAAATCCGGCATTTTCAACAATCCGGCACTCCTCAGGTCCGGAGGTTGTCGGATTTTTGAATGTCAACTGTACTCTTGTTTAATGTTTTAATAGTATCCCTAGCTTCATCTTCTACAAGAACTAGTGATTAGATGTTACGGTAGGTCTAGTTTTGTTGCTTTTTGATTGACCAGAATATGACTACGTCCACTCATCAACTAAATCTAATGTGTCTAGCTTTTCTGCACAGATTCCGTATTTTGACAACAAACTGTGATTACCAAACAATCATCATCAATGCCAGCAATGTTTCAAAGTAGTTTGACACAATTATTTGCTATGGGGACTTAGAAAATGTAAATATAAAGCGTGACATATTTCTCTAGCAATAACAACGAAAAACACAAACACGTGAATCTTCACAAAAATTGTGATAATAACATCAAAACATGCATATGTGCTGATTATGTACAGTCAAATTAGTTGTTTAAATAGTAGGGGAAGTCATTCTATGAGTTTTAATATATGAACTGCATTAAATGGACGATTTTTAGGGTTTATTCGTGATAACCTAAAAACCACACTGTGAGCGTTGCTCTGGCATGGCGCGTTGAACTGTCATTCAAATAATAAATAAATATTGATTTATTATTTCACAACACCATATAGACATGAGATGTATTTTTCCATCACTATATATAGATATGGATGTATTTTACACAAACAAAATTTACATTAGGGATGTATTAATCAACTCTGCCTATGCCGGTCCCAAGCCCGGATGAAAAAGGAGGAGGGTGGCCTGCATGGAGGATATAAGGAGGCAGCCCCTCCACCATGCAAAGGCACAACAGACCAATCACCTGTTTGCTTTAAATCACGATTAAGCGAAATATAAGAGAGAAAACCGGACGGATTCTAAAGGCGATGAACGGGAACGGACTACGGACTACGACTTATGGAACATGGAAGACAAGAAGTATAAATGGGAAAGAAGAGGAGCTGGTGGAAGAGATGAGGAAAGCAAAACTAGAAATCCTTGCTATAACCGAAACGAAGAAAAAGGGACAAGGAGTCATGGATCTCGATGGCAACACGCTGCTCTACAGTGGTGTACCCATATCTGAAAGAGCTAAAGGGGGCGAGGGTTGCATTGAGGCCAAAAATCAAAAAGATAGTATCAAGGGATGGAAATTTGTGTCGGAGTGCATTATAATTGTACAGCTAAAAGAAGGAGAAACCATAGTCAACCTGGTCATAGTGTATGGGCCAAATGAGGATGAAAGAGCAGAGGTCAAGGAGGAATTCTTCGAGCTGCTTCAAAAGACAGTGGATGACTGCCTAGATGAAATTATCATGCTCAGAGATTTCAATGCCAGAGTTGGAAATGACCATGCTAGATGGGGTGGAGTAATCGGAAGATATGGAGAAGATACTCTCAATGACAATGGAAAGCGACTCCTTAGATTCTGCAGTGAGCAGAATCTGATCATTACAAACACAAAGTTCCCCCATAAGCGCATACATGCATACACTAGATGTGAATCAACAAAGAATGAGAAGTCAGTGATCGACTATGCCATAGTTAGCTCATTCAAATATGTTCGGGATGCTAGAGTCTGGAGGGGGCCAGAGATTGGAAGTGATCACTACCTGCTTACAATAAAAAGAACAACTGAAAGAGTTGCACAGCCTAGGAACTGCCCAAGAAACAAAGTAAATGGAAAGGAGAAATGAGCATTAAGACCTACAAGCTGAGAGACCCAGAAATTAAGACCAGATATCAGGGGCTTATAGCTACAGTGGTGAGAAACACAGAAGAACAACCTGATGACTTGGAAACCCTCCGACTCAAATTCATTGACATCATAAAGACAGCTGTTGCAGAAGCATGTGGTGAAGTCCGACTTGGGAACAAGAGAAAGAGGACACCTTGGTGGACAGAGGAAGTCAAAGAGAAAATAAGAGAGAAGAAAATGGCATGGAAACAATATTTAGGAGCTAAAAACACAGCAGGACAAATAGAGAAATATAGAGAATATGTGACACTCAGAACAGAAGTAATGAACAAGGTGCTAGCAGCAAAACAAAAGTCCTGGGAAGAATTTGGAGAAAAGCTAGAAAAAGATGCGCAAGAAAACCAGAAATTGTTCTATAAGATCCTAAAGAACATGAGGAAGGAAAAACAATGCCCTCTCAAATTTATAAAGGACAAGCAAGGCAAATTGCTTACTGTCCTAAAGGAAGTAATGGAAAGATGGAAAGAACATTTCTCAGAACTCCTTGATGGTGAGCAAGGTCAAGCATCAGAAATGATAACCACTAGCACAGAAGAGAAAACCAATGGTGGTGAAGATGACATAAAGATGGAAGAACTGAAGGCAGCACTGGAGAAAATCAAGATGGGCAAAGCAGCAGGGCATGATGGTATAACACCAGAAATGGTTAAGTACATGGGAGCATTAGGCAACCTATTACTCCTAAGGGTCCTACAGGCAGCGTGGTGCAACAAGACCATACCAAAGGATTGGGAGATTGCCATCATAACACCAATTTTCAAAAAGGGTAACAATCAACAATGTGGAAACCATAGAGGCATATCCCTTCTCAGTGTTGCTGGTAAAATCTACTCTAGAATCCTAGAGCAGAGACTCCAATGCCTAGCTGAGCCACAATTGGATGAAGCCCAGTGCGGATTCCGAGCAAACCGAAGTATTCAAGATATAATCTTCACACTCAGGTGTTTGACAGGGTCCCCAGCAAACGAGTTGAGGACAGCAAACTATAAGTCAGAAGAGTTCAGGACCACCACTGGTGTAAGACAAGGTGATATCCTGTCACTTTATCTTTTCATACTCCTCATAGACGATGTCATCAAGGCATGTAAGGAGAGAACAAGAAAGTATTCAGTGGGGTACTGGAAGATGAGACAGGTCTGTATTTCAGAGCTAGCATTTGCTGATGATGTTGTCCTGATTGCTAAATCAGAGACACATCTCCAATCCAACCTGCAAGTCTGGAAGGAAGAGCTGGAGAAGAGAGGGATGGTCATAAGCAGCGCTAAAACAAAATCCATGGTGATATCACGAGATGAAAGAAGACATCAGATTAAGTTGGGAGAACAGGTCCTGGAGCAGGTCGACCACTTTAAATATCTCGGAGCTATTATAGACCGAAAAAGAGGCATCAAAGAAGAGTTGTCCACTCGAAAGCAGCGGCTGGGAGACTTTTCAGGCCATAAATCGAGGATTCTTTAACAAGAAAGAGGTTGGTAAGAAAACGAAGATGGCTGTATACCGCTCCACCTATGTCCCAGTCTTGACATATGGATGCGAGTCATGGGCAATAACTACAACCCACAAAAGCCAGATCCAAACCTCAGAAATGAGGTATCTGAGGAAGGTGGTTGAAGTAACAAGAAGAAACATGGTCCACAACCAGACGATACATCAAGGCCTAAAATCCCACCCGCTGCAGACCCAAATAGAACAGTCCCAACTAAGATGGTTTGGCCATGTCTGCAGAATGGGAGAAGATCGTCTACCATGACAAGCATGGGAAACAAAGAGCCAGGGATCCAGATCCCCAGGACAACCCAGAGTCCACTGGGAGGACAACATTAGACAATCTTTGAAGGACCGAGGACTAGAATGGAACCAGGCCAGGAAGAAGACAGCTGATAGAATAGTTTGGCGCTCTCTCTTCCAAACCTCTACACCTCACGGTAGAAGGGGAATGACTAAGTAAGTAAGTATGTATTAATCAACCACAACATATAGATATGGATGCATTTTGTACTACAAATTGTACATAAGGATGTATTATTCCACAATATCATAGATAGAGATGTATTATTGGAGCACAACATCTGGGATGTATTCTTACTTACTTACTCAGTCGTTCCCCTTCTACCGTGAGGTGTAGAGGTTTGAGAGAGCGCCAGACTATCCTATCGGCTGTCTTCCTCCTGGCCTGCTTCCATTCTTGTCCTCGGTCCTTCAAAGATTGTCTAATGTTGTCCTCCCAGTAGACTTTGGGTCATCCTGGGGGCTGGATCCCTGGCTCTTTGTTTCCCATGCTTGTCATGGTACCAATCTTTTCCCATGCAGAGGGTGGGATTTTAGGCCTTGATGTATCGTCTGGTTGCGGACCATGTCTCTCCTTGTTACTTCAACCACCTTCCTCAGATACCTCATTTCTGAGGTTTGGATCTGGCTTTTGTGGGTTGTAGTCATTGCCCATGACTCGCATCCATATGTCAAGACTGGGACATAGGTGGAGCGGCATACAGCCATCTTTGTTTTCTTACCAACCTCTCTCTTGCTGAGAAATCCTCGATTTATGGCCTGAAAAAGTCTCCCAGATGCTACTTTCTGAGTGGCCAACTCTTCTTTGATGCCTCCCTTTCGGTCTATAATAGCTCTTGAGGTATTTAAAGTGGTCGATCTGTTCTCTCTGGAAGACAAAACATGTACACTGGATCAATAAAAACATTAGAAAAACTCAAAACAATTTTACATGAGAATTATATAATAAATTATGCACTACTTTTTTGTATTCAAAACATGGACTCTGGATAAAAAAAAAAACCTTACAAAGATTTAACAAAATTATTAATGGAAAGTGTATAATAAATTATACAAGATCAAGATACGAGGGACGGTCAAAAAGTAATGCCTCCTAATTTTTAATTTCATTCAATAGGCAAGAAAACAGATAAAATTCACATTGAAATGTAGCCCCAAGTCTGAAGTTCAAAATATTATTTCTCAATGTAGTCTCCGTTATTTGTTACAGTTTTTGTCCATCTTCTCACAAGGGCATGTATCCCCGCACGGTAAAAATTTGTGTCCTTTTTCATAAACCACTGGCGTACGGCGCGTTTAAGGGTCTCGGTGTCCTCAAAGTGATATCCGCGAAGATCTTCTTTCATTGGTCCAAACAGATGAAAGTCAGAAGGTGCAAGATCGGGACTGTAAGGGGGATGTAATAATGTCCAGCCAAATTCTGCAATTGCATCAATGGTGCATTTAGCGGTGTGTCGCGGGGCATTATCGTGCAACAGTAGTGCAGTTCTCTGATCTTTTAATGGTTAAAGTCGCCGAAGACAACCTCTAAGCTTCTTCAAAGTTTCAATGTAATGGTCTGCATTCACCGTGTTTCCCTGTTCCAAGAAGTCGAGAAGAATCACACCCTTCTCATCCCAAAACGTGGAGGCCATAACTTTCCCTTCAGATGGTGAACTTTTGAACTTCTTTCTCGTCGGCGATGTTGTGTGATGCCATTCCATTGACTGCCTCTTGGATTCTGGTTAAAAAAATGAACCCAAGTCTGCTGACCTGTCACAATATTCGATAAAAACTCTTCTCCTTCAGTTTCGTAACGGTGCAGGAGGTTGATGGCTTTGGTTTTCCTTGTTTCTTTATGTCTGTCTGTCAACATTCTGGGTACCAACCGTGCACAAACTTTTGAATAACTTACTTACTTACTTACTTAGTCGTTCCCCTTCTACCGTGAGGTGTAGAGGTTTGGAAGAGAGAGCGCCAGACCATTCTATCAGCTGTCTTCTTCCTGGCCTGGTTCCATTCTAGTCCTCGGTCCTACAAAGATTGTCTAATGTTGTCCTCCCAGCGGACTCTGGGTCGTCCTGGAGGTCTGGATCCCTGGCTCTTTGTTTCCCATGCTTGTCGTGGTAGCCGATCTTCTCCCATTCTGCAGACATGGCCAAACCATCTTAGTTGGGACTGTTCTATTTGGGTCTGCAGCGGATGGGATTTTAGGCCTTGATGTATCGTCTGGTTGCGGACCATGTCTCTTCTTGTTACTTCAACCACTTTCCTCAGATACCTCATTTCTGAGGTTTGGATCTGGCTTTTGTGGGTTGTAGTCATTGCCCACGACTCGCATCCATATGTCAAGACTGGGACATAGGTGGAGCGGTATACAGCCATCTTCGTTTTCTTACCAACCTCTTTCTTGCTGAGGAATCCACGATTTATGGCCTGAAAAAGTCTCCCAGCCGCTGCTTTTCGAGTGGCCAACTCTTCTTTGATGCCTCCCTTTTGGTCTATAATAGCTCCGAGATATTTAAAGTGGTCGACCTGCTCCAGGACCTGTTCTCCCAACTTAATCTGATGTTTTCTTTCTTCTCGTGATATCACCATGGATTTTGTTTTAGAGCTGCTTATGACCATCCCTCTCTTCTCCAGCTCTTCCTTCCAGACTTGCAGGTTGGATTGGAGATGTGCCTCTGATTTAGCAATCAGAGCAACATCATCAGCAAATGCCAGCTCCAAAATATAGACCTGTCTCATCTTCCAGTACCCCACTGAATACTTTCTTGTTCTCTCCTTACATGCCTTGATGACATCGTCCATAAGGAGTATGAAGAGGTAAGGTGATAGGATATCACCTTGTCTTACACCAGTGGTGGTCCTGAACTCTTCTGACTTATGGTTTGCTGTCCTCACATAATTTCTGCAAGACTTGTAGAAGCTCTGTATAGCATGAATCAGAGGTGCTAGAATATTCTTCCTTGCCAAACAGTCCCAAAGTTTGCTCCAGGGGACCCTGTCAAACGCCTTTTCCAGATCTATAAAACAGAGATGGATCTCACTCTTATACTCAAGGGCCTTTTCACTCAGCTGTCTGAGTGTGAAGATTAGGTCTTGAGTACTTCGGTTTGCTCGGAATCCGCACTGGACCTCATCCAATTGTGGCTCAGCTAGGCGTCGGAGTCTCTGCTCTAGGATTCTAGAGTAGATTTTACCAGGAACACTGAGAAGGGATATGCCTCTATGGTTTCCACATTGTCGATTGTCACCCTTTTTGAAAATTGGTGTTATGATGGCAATCTCCCAATCCTTTGGTATGGTCTTGTTGCACCATGCTGCCTGTAGGACCTTTAAGAGTAATAGGTCGCCTGATGCTCGCATGTACTTAACCATTTCTGGTGTTATACCATCATGCCCTGCTGCTTTGCCCATCTTGATTTTCTCTAGTGCTGCCCTCAGTTCTTCCATCTTTATGTCTTCACCATCATTGGTTTTCTCTTCTGTGCTAGTGGTTATCATTTCTGATGCTTCACCATGCTCACCATCCAGGAGTTCTGAGAAATATTCTTTCCATCTTTCCATTACTTCCTTCGGGGCAGTAAGCAATTTGCCTTGCTTGTCCTTTATAAATTTGAGAGGGCATTGTTTTTCCTTCCTCATGTTCTTTAGGGTCTTATAGAACAATTTCTGGTTTTCTTGTGCATCTTTTTCTAGCTTTTCTCCAAATTCTTCCCAGGACTTTTGTTTTGCTGCTAGCATTTTGTTCTTTGCTTCTGTTCTGAGTGTCACATATTCTCTATATTTTTCCATTTGTCCTGTTGTGTTTTTAGCTCCTAAGTATTGTTTCCATGCCATTTTCTTCTCTCTTATTTTCTCTTTGACTTCCTCTGTCCACCAAGGTGTCCTCTTTCTCTGGTTCCCAAGTCGGACTTCACCGCATGCTTCTGCAGCAGCTGTCTTTATGATATCCTTGAATTTATTCCAGAGGGTTTCCAAGTCATCAGGTCGTTCTTCTGTGTTGCTCACTGCTGTAGCAATAAGCCCCTGATATCTGGTCTTAATTTCTGGCTCTCTCAGCTTGTAGGTCCTAATGCTCATTTCTCCTGCTCGTTTACTTGGTTTCTTGCGTGATGTTGGGCAGTTCCTAGGCTGAGCAACTCTTTCAGTTGTTCGTTTGATTGTTAGTAGGTAGTGATCACTTCCAATCTCTGGCCCCCTCCAGACTCTTGCATCTCGGACATATCTGAATGAGCTTCTCCGAACAATGGCATAGTCGATCACTGACTTCTCATTCTTGGTTGGTTCACATCTAGTGTATGCATGTATGCGCTTATGGGGGAACTTTGTGTTTGTAATGATCAGATTCTGCTCACTGCAGAATCTAAGGAGTCGCTTTCCATTGTCATTGAGAGTATCTTCTCCATATCTTCCGATAACTCCACCCCATCTAGCATGGTCATTTCCAACTCTGGCATTAAAATCTCCGAGCATGATAACTTCATCTAGGCAGTCATCCACTGTCCTTTGAAGCAGCTCGAAGAATTCCTCCTTGACCTCTGCTCTCTCATCCTCATTTGGCCCATACACTATGACCAGGTTGACTATGGTTTCTCCTTCTTTTAGTTTTACAACCATAATGCGCTCCGAGACAAAGTTCCATTCCTTGATACTATCTTTTTGATTTTGGGCCACAATGCAACCCACGCCCCCTTTAGCTCTTTCAGATATGGGTACACCACTGTAGAGCAACGTGTTGCCATCGAGATCCATAACTCCTTGTCCTTTTTTCTTCATTTCCGTTATAGCCAGGATTTCTAGTTTTGCTTTCCTCATCTCTTCCACCAGCTCCTCTTCCTTCCCATTTATACTTCTTGTGTTCCAAGTTCCATAAGCCGTAGTCCGTTCCAGTTCGTCGCCTTTAGAATCAGTCCGGTTTTCTCTCTTGTATTGCTCATAATCATAGTTTAAGACAAACAGGTGATTGGCCTGTTGTGCCTTTGCATGGTGGAGGGGCTGCCTCCTTACGGCCTCCATGCAGGCCGCCCTCCTCCTTTTTCATCCGGGCTTGAGACCGGCATAGTCGGAGTTACTTTTGAATAACCCAGGTCTTTAATGATGTTCTGGACACTGCCTTTACTAATGGACAACATGGAAGAAAATTCATCCAGTGTTACCTGACGGTCACCACGAATGATGCCATCAACTCGATGAATGTTGTGTGGAGTCACTGCGGTAGATGGACGGCCAGTCCACTTTGCGTCAGCCATTGAGGATTGACCTACTTCAGCTTCGTCACAACAATGTACCCAACGTCGGACAGTGCTAACATCCACTGTTGAATCTCCATAAACATTCTTCAAACGTTCGTGGATGCGAATTGGGGTCTCGCCTTCAGCATTGAGGAATTCTATGACATAACGTTGTTGTAACTGTCTTTTTTTTCTTGTTGATGTGATCACCGGCCCAAGACAGTATACATGTTGTTAGATGTGTAGTGCGAGCGTATGATGAATTGAGTGTGGGTGCAAATGAAGACGCGAATGTGTTTAGGCTCGTATAGATGTAGATCCTGCAACCCATACTCTCACATGCAGTAATCAAGGATGCTTTGACACTGCAGGCATGTTTCAAGACATTTATTTACGAGAACACACATAGTATCAACAGGAACAGTCAGTGTAACAAGGTCATGCTGACCTGACATCGATAGGTATACATTTGGCATTCAAAAAGGTAAACATCGGAATAGACGTGCATGGTCAATAGCAAAGTTCTTCAGTAATGACAGTTCGTAGCGTCGCCCTTGGCGTCTCTGACTAAACGCGTCAGATGCCTTAGTTACTATGACACATAGGTGCAACTTGGCACTCCCCGCCAATTGCACATATCAGGCTGTAGTATAATAGCCGAAAGCACAGGCCTCGTTCTGACGTCGGCCGTGTACTTCTGTTAAATAGGTTATCATCAACCCTGCAGTAATACTTATTGTAGATAGAAGTTCCGCCAATCTGCGGCTCCCACAATATATCTTCGTCACTGGATTTCTGGACAATATAAGACTAACAGTCTTGGATGGCTACCTCGAGCACAAATATATAAGTTCTGAAATGGCGGATCAGTGAGCTGCTGTTCACCCTAGGTAATCCTTTACATGTTCTGCCACCGAAAAGCGTAATAATGCATAAAGGTCGGTATTACCTGGCAAATGAATCCTCAGAACATCACAAGGAATTCTGTCGTCATCCCGACGCACAGAGATTCACTGGGGAAAACTGCCATAGCAGTTACTTCGAAGATTCTCCCCGAAAAACAATGGACTCTTGGTCCCTTCAGAAAAACAGGACCTCCCGGCTTCCCGGAAGTATATCTCACTCCCGCTTAAAAAAAACCTTCCCCTAGGCCTACGCCGAACTGTCAACCTCTGACCCTAAAGGTCAAACACAATGAATGAATAAACAAGGGAAGACAACCCCTAATCAACCTGACATCGCAGGTAAAGACACAATTATACTTATGATACAAACATAAGCAAATAACTTGACAGATGACTCCGTCGAAAATGACAGCAACATTACTACCACCCCCCTGTAAAAAAAAAAAATGCAATTTTTTTTTTTTTAATATGTTCATGAGCAAGATAGCACCAGTATCACTTCTGTGCTCATGCAAACAATGAACCTAATATCAGGTACAATAGAAGAGGGTACAAATCATCTCCCAACATAGGAGAAAAATATTTCCTTTAAGCCAAACAAACTAAGGGATACCATTCAAGAAACCTAAGTTGCTGGCAATACCAATCATATATCAAACATTACTAAATAATATAATCATAGCAATATACAAATGTCAATGCTATTTTAGCAACATATCACTGATGGATGGACAAAATGAAATTTGTTAAATTATCTAAACATCATCCAAATACATTTGTATTACAACATATTATGATATTAAGGACAGACCTAAGTCTGAAAATATATCAGGAAAAACTAGGACACAAGATTTAACTGGAATCATGTGGGCATCTAGACAATATGTCCGCCATCACATTATCCGAACCACGGATAGCTCGCACCGTGAAATGGAAAGGCTGAAGAGCAATAGCATAACGAGTAGATCTCGAGCTCTTCAAATCCTTACTTTGCATAGCCGTAAGAGCTTTTTGGTCGGTTTCCATAAAGAAATGCGCGCCCAGAAGGAACCTTTGTAGCTTAAGAATGGACCAAACCATAGCCAACAATTCACGGTCCAAAACCGAGTAATTCCTTTCTGCCGCATTCAGCTTCCTAGAAATATACATTACAGGATGCAGAGTTCCTGAATATTCCTGCATTAGTGCCGCTCCAATGCCAGTGGAAGAGGCATCACTACGAAGGACAAAAGTCTTATCAATCGTCGGTAGTCTTAAGATAGGATGAGATGAGAACAAATTCTTAACCTGATCCAATGAAGATTGGCATTCTTGGGACCAACGCACCATATTAGGAGAACCTTTTTTCAATAACGTTGAAAGTGGTGCCATAATGGAGGACAGATTCTCAATGAATCTTCCATAGAATTGTATCAATCCCAAGAGACTACGCACTTGCTTTTTTGTCTTCGGAACCGAGATATTTAATATCTTTGAAATGTTTTGGTCCTCTGTCTTCAACAGACCATGACCAACTCGATGACCTAGGAAGGAAATTTCACTAAACCCAACAAAAGCTTTAGAGGGTTTAGCAGTCAAACTATGCTCACGTAGAGTAGATAGCAATTCCTTCAGACCCACATAGTGTTCTTCCCAAGTATCGCTGAAAAGACAGATGTCGTCTAAATATGCAATGACATCTGCACGATCTGATAGAATTCGTCGCATCATGCGTACGAAAGTCGCTGGGGCGTTCATAAGCCCGAAAGGCATAAAATTCCATTGAAACAGACCCCTAGGTGTCGAAAAAGCAGTGAGAGGTTTGGCGTGTTCCGTCAATGGGACTTGCCAATAACCTTTCGACAAGTCTAGTTTAGTAAAGAATTTAGCTTTAGAAAGTCTAATAAGTAGATCATCTAATAACGGCATAGGTTCAGCATCGAACTTCGTAACTTGATTTAATTTGCGATAATCAACGCAAAGACGTATGTTATTGTCTTTCTTTCGAACAATAACTATTGACGAAGAATAAGCTGAAGTGGATGGTTCAATTATTTGTAGTTGAATCATTTCATCCAATTCTTTCTCGA
Source organism: Oreohelix idahoensis (assembly GCA_024509875.1). Lineage (NCBI taxonomy): Eukaryota > Metazoa > Mollusca > Gastropoda > Stylommatophora > Oreohelicidae > Oreohelix > Oreohelix idahoensis. Next base: position 81,389 of record JAMPIV010018531.1, read on the forward strand.
CTTGTGCTTGAAAATGAATAGGTATTGGGTATGGTCTTACTCTGATCGGATTACGATCAGTAAGTATGATGTCATGTTCTATGACATCTGTGTGTCCAGGAATGTCGGTAAGGACATCCTGATATGATTGTAACGTAGAGGATACTTGACGTTGTTCCTCAAAAGACAAGTTGGAAGAGACTGTAACGTCTCTCCACGATTCCGTTGAAGTAAGTGGAATCGCAGGAAGAGGTAAGTTCACGTCAGAAAAAATAGTTTCCTCATCCTGTATAACGGACAGGGATGAGATGTGACCATGTTGAACTGGAGAGTCGTCCGTCGCCTGGAAAATAGGCTGTAAATAGTCTGGACGTTCAATAAACTCTGTTAACATATTTATATGGAAGGTTTTATGCCTTCCATCCACATCGACAATATAGTCGACATCAGAAATTTTCGAGACTATAGTGTATGGACCCTTCCAAGAAATGAGAAGTCTATTCTCTCTTGAGGGCAGTAAGACATATGCTTTGTCTCCAGGACAAAGTTGACGTAGGCGTCTTTTCTTGTTAGCAAATCGCCTAGCTTTTTCTTTCGCAAATTCGGAAGATGAAGTTGCTAACCTGCACGATTCGATAATCTTTTCTCTAAGAGCTATAACATATTCATATGACGATTGTGTATCATCGTCAATATCATCGGAAGTTATCAAATCGTGTAACAAGGACATTGGCCCGCGCGGTTGCGCGCCAAAGACAAGTTCGAAAGGAGAAAACCCTGTATGCTCGTTGGGAACCTCTCTATAGGCAAAGAGGACTGCAGGTAAAACCCTGTCCCAATCTTCAGGATGATCCTCCGTTATCTTGCCAAGTAAGTTCTTTAGTGTCCTGTTAAGACGTTCTACCAATCCATTGGACATTGGATGATAAATACTACTGAGAGACCTTTTAATGTCTAGCGTAGCCATTACCTGAGACATAACGTCCGAAATTAACTGAGTGCCGTGATCCGACAGTATTTCTCCGGGGAATCCCAGACGAGAAAATACGAGCCAAAGAGCATCAGCGATATCGACAGTTGATATGCTCTTCAGAGGAATAGCCTCTGGCCAACGCGTGCACATGTCCACGCAAGTGAGGATAAATTGGTGTCCTCTGGCTGACTTAATTTTGAACGGACCAATGATGTCTATAGCCATTTTCTGAAACGGCCGAATCGGAATATCTGCAGCCTGAATAGGAGCAGCATGTCTCGGACCCCTAGACTTGACCTCTTGACAAATTTTGCAAGATCGGCAATAAATTCGGATGTCTTTATTCACGAATGGCCAAAAGAATGACGCAAGGACTCTAGTTTTAGTTCTGGAAAAACCCATGTGTCCAGCACACTGAGAATCGTGTGCATGCCGAAGAATTAAGGCTCTCATACACTTAGGCACAAGAATTTGCGAATGCATAGACTTGTCCGAGTTTTGTACCATTCGTACCAATATACCATTCTTCATAGTAATATACGATTTGTGATTCGTATTTTGATTGGGATCCCCTTTCTTTGCAAGAAGGAAGTATTTCTTCAAAGAAGGATCCTCTTCTTGACGTTTAACAAACGAGTCATGGGAAATCACCAAGTGCTCGTCTTGGCTATCAACTTCATTACTATTATCAGATGAAGTTGGGGGATTAAGAGCTTGAGCTCTTGTCATCACTGCATTGACCGTTTGAATGTTTTCTTCTTCCCAACTAGAAATTTGTTGCGGGGTGCATTCCTTAACCCCATGAATACGACCGATTATAAGATCCGCAATAGGATTAGGAAGAAGACATGCATGGACATCTCCTGTGAAGAAAGGAGTGTCAATCCTAATAATAGCAGTAGGATAGCTTTCCATAGTACCACCAAATGTAACACATTTGATTGTTTTTCCCGTGGCACAGCAAGGATCTATCAGAGACTCCTTAACCCCGACGGTAGTACATCCCGAATCGAAAAGTACTGAGACTAGCCTATCATTTATTAGACCTTTTCTAAGATGAGAGATCCTCTCCCATCATGCGCAACTGTAGCAGGTAGAGCAGGAAGAGGGTGACCACAACTTAGCGTAGATACAGTTGATGAGTCAAACAATGTTAAGCATTGGGGGCATTCAGTTGCTCTCCCAAAATCGAAAGCACAACCAGTGATAGCCCTAGAGTTACCACTATCATTTACTGTATTACAGGCTCCATCAAACTCTTGTTGCGCAGAGTTTGCCTGTTGGTAAGGTCTTTTCTTGTTAAACCTAGGTCTACCTCGATTATCATTTCCCCTGTAATTATTTCGACTATCATTTCCCCTGTAATTGTTATCATATTGCCTATTGTAATCATCATTCCGGTTTGAATCCCGGTTTCTAAATTCACCATCGTCATAATCTTGACGTCGAGAATGATTACCTCGAAAATTTGAATAGTTATTATTTGGATAGCCTTTGCGAAAGTGTCTCAAATTATTACCACTAAAATTACGAGAACTACCATCTTGTCTCCACTGCATAGACGAAGAACCATCATGTGTTGGATTACTCCGCTTCTGAGTGTAATTTTGATTACTTCCCCTATTCCAATTTTGTTGAGCACCCTGAAATTTTTTTTTGAAATTAGGGCCATATGGTGTTGCCGAAGCAGCTGGCAACCCTTCTTTCACTTTAGAATTGCTAACTGTAGCATGGGGATGTGCTGTGGCATACTGACAACAGTATTCCTCCATTTCTTTTAAGTTTTTAGGCTTACGCTCATGAAGGAATGCAAGAAAAGAATCATTAACAGATGACAAAACCTTATCTCGCAATAATAAGTCCATTAGACCTTCATATGTTTTCTCAATCTGAGACAACTCAACCCATCGTGTAAATGTACGACGTATCTTTGTAACAAAATCAGAGAAATCTACTCCATTTTCTGGCAACATTGTCCTAAAACGAAGACGATAGTCTTCTTGTTTTAGTTGATATTTTTTTAGTAATGCTGCCCTGACAACATCATAATTAGTCCTCTCATGTTCGTCTATTGTCATAAGAGTAGTCACTGTGTCACCTGTAAAAAATGGCATCAGTTGTTCAACATATTTTTCCTTTTTTATGTTATGCGTATCGCACAAAAATTGGAATCTATCTAGATAATCTGCTACGTCATCCTTTAAAGGATTGAAATGAGGCAATTTAATCCTACTAACAAACTCCCTTGTCGTACTCGAAGTTGTTTGCTGAGCACCCGTACTCGCCAATTTCAATTTCTCTAACTCCAAAGTTGCGAGTTTTTCATCAAGTTCCATCTTCTGTTTTCTTTCCTCATGTTCCATTTTTCTGATTTCAGCCTCAGCTTGAGCTTTCCTCTCCTCTGCAGCAGCTTGAGCTTTCCTCTCCTCTGCAGCAGCTTCTTTGTCTAATCTCCTTTGTTCAGCTTCTTTGTCTAATCTCTTTTGTTCAGCTTCTTTGTCTAATCTCTTTTGTTCAGCTTCTTTGTCTAATCTCTTTTGTTCAGCTTCTTTGTCTAATCTCTTTTGTTCAGCTTCAAATCTCCTTTCCTCGACCTGCATCTGCAATTTCTTTTGTTCAGCAGCAATATTAGCTTCTCTTTCTAATCTTTTCTCTTCAGCCTGAGCTTTTTTCTCTTCTGCAGCTAATGCTTTGTCATACTGAGCAACAGCCCATTGTTCTAACTGTTGACCAGTCTTATCAAGGGCTCTCCCTTGTGTAATAAAGTAGTCCAATGTAGACATCTTGTCTAATGAGATCAGAAACCTGAAAAAAAAAATTAAATAAATTACCTTATCCCACTTCAATGGGAGACAAGTCTGAAATGCTAGACTTGTATACTCACTTCACTTTCTTTCACACTCTTAGTCTTGTTTATAATGTACCCAAAAAATCACCTGAGTACCTGTGGAAAAAAAATTCCCTTATATCCCACTCACTATGGGCACAAGTCTTTTTTATAAAGAACTTGAATATGTATTTCACCTTGTCTCAATCTTTGTAGATAACAAGTCTTTTATCAAAGAACTTGTATAAATATCTTATATAATATTATTTAACAAACTCTATATGAAGAGTCTACCTTATCAATAATATCAAAACATGACCAAGTATGTGTATGTAGACTGTGCATGACAGTAATGTAGTACAACCAAAAAAAAAAAAAACACAAAGACAAAAATACAAAACAATACAAATGGCAACACTGTTTTAACCAAAAATGTGTAGAGAAATACACAAGAAAGGAGAGACCTACAGAATACAAACAAAACAAATCGACAATCAAAACTGAAAAACAGACAAAATATTACAAAAACAACGTTAAGTACAATTACATCACAGCTAACATCAATAGCGACCAATTGTCACTAGCAAATTTCCAAATTAAGAAAATTTGCACCTACAGAACGCTTACAGTAAGCCTCGATCAAGTGGCATATTTACCGTAAGACCCACCAACCGAAAAACCCGCAGAAAAATACACAAAAACCAGTAGAAGTAACATAATATAGCAATCAATTTCAATGTGTTGCAGAACAAGTTCAGTCACAGCTGAAACTAAAATAAATTCCTTGCTCCTTGCGAACACAGAAACGAAATGTCAAACGCGCACTGAACGTCAAATCCACTGTAACATAAAGTGGTATTCACGAACCAAAGTTACTATGACCTTCTCAAATTAGGGCTTGCACATTGAATGTTTACTATTTCCACGTACTGTTTACAGACACTTGACCTCCAACAATGTAGCTTGAATGCTCTGACCTAGAAAAGTCTGTTGTTGAATGAAACGTGTAACAACCAGCAGTACTGTTTACAATAGGAACCCGCCTTCTATGCAGTTATGGTCCACGTAGCAAATGCCTAGATGTTAACTTCAGTACATGTCTTGTTATGGTTTATCTAGCATTATAATATAAATGCTCGTACTGTTTATTTGGGTCAACCGTTGATGACCTATATCTGTCCTGTTGTAGCCAAAACTTGCAAGTGTAGAATTAGCGCTGTGTGTGTTACGGCTGTCCCGTGTGTAGCTTAGACCCACAGATCAGAAGTGTAATGTGTACTTGTCCTTCTTGTAACTTTCTCGACAAAACTGGAGACATCATACATGTAACAGCCAACCAGGAATGTAAATTTCTGGATCCATAAATGTCAACAATAATGTCAAATGCTCGCTCTGTTCTTTTTAAACCCACAGATCTGGTCCATCAGAAATGTAAGTTTCTAGGCCACATTGGCGACAAGAAATGTATCATAAGAGCCCACGTAACTGGTCCACCAGAAATGTAACTGTCTTTTTTTTCTTGTTGATGTGATCACCGGCCCAAGACAGTATACATGTTGTTAGATGTGTAGTGCGAGCGTATGATGAATTGAGTGTGGGTGCGAATGAAGACGCGAATGTGTTTAGGCTCGTATAGATGTAGATCCTGCAACCCATACTCTCACATGCAGTAATCAAGGATGCTTTGACACTGCAGGCATGTTTCAAGACATTTATTTACGAGAACACACATAGTATCAACAGGAACAGTCAGTGTAACAAGGTCATGCTGACCTGACATCGATAGGTATACATTTGGCATTCAAAAAGGTAAACATCGGAATAGACGTGCATGGTCAATAGCAAAGTTCTTCAGTAATGACAGTTCGTAGCGTCGCCCTTGGCGTCTCTGACTAAACGCGTCAGATGCCTTAGTTACTATGACACATAGGTGCAACTTGGCACTCCCCGCCAATTGCACATATCAGGCTGTAGTATAATAGCCGAAAGCACAGGCCTCGTTCTGACGTCGGCCGTGTACTTCTGTTAAATAGGTTATCATCAACCCTGCAGTAATACTTATTGTAGATAGAAGTTCCGCCAATCTGCGGCTCCCACAATATATCTTCGTCACTGGATTTCTGGACAATATAAGACTAACAGTCTTGGATGGCTACCTCGAGCACAAATATATAAGTTCTGAAATGGCGGATCAGTGAGCTGCTGTTCACCCTAGGTAATCCTTTACATGTTCTGCCACCGAAAAGCGTAATAATGCATAAAGGTCGGTATTACCTGGCAAATGAATCCTCAGAACATCACAAGGAATTCTGTCGTCATCCCGACGCACAGAGATTCACTGGGGAAAACTGCCATAGCAGTTACTTCGAAGATTCTCCCCGAAAAACAATGGACTCTTGGTCCCTTCAGAAAAACAGGACCTCCCGGCTTCCCGGAAGTATATCTCACTCCCGCTTAAAAAAAACCTTCCCCTAGGCCTACGCCGAACTGTCAACCTCTGACCCTAAAGGTCAAACACAATGAATGAATAAACAAGGGAAGACAACCCCTAATCAACCTGACATCGCAGGTAAAGACACAATTATACTTATGATACAAACATAAGCAAATAACTTGACAGATGACTCCGTCGAAAATGACAGCAACAGTTGTTTTAATGCTATACAGTGCAGAAGAGTGTTTGAGGAATCCTGCTAAATTTACAAATTGCACACAGATGCAGTATTTACATAAATAAAAAATAGGAGGCATTACTTTTTGACCTTCCCTCGTACATAGTTTGTATTATTTACTTGGTAATTGCATACACCTATATTGGTTCTTTGAAGATTTACATTTATATATATCAACAGGTCTCCTCAGTGTGTGTCCAATCCATCGTCTTCTTCTCATCTCTTGCCCCACCGGCACCCGTCCAGCTCCTGTCCTCAGTTCCACACCGGCAACCCCGCCACACCATCCCAATCCCTCAACTCTATGCAAGCACCCATCCATGAAAGTCTGTAGCTCTCTGGTTGTTGTCTTTGTTGTTCTCCATGTCTCAGAGCCATACAATAGGACTGACTTCACATTTGAGTTGAAGATTCTTATTTTCGTGTTGGATCCGATTTCTCTTGATCTCCATACATTTCCCAATGCAATGAAAGCTCCTCTTGCCTTTTGTATTCTTATTGTGATATCGCTGTCTGTCCCTCCAACTTTGTCTATATTACTGCCAAGATATGTGTATGATTCTACATTTTGTATTGGTGTTTCTTCAAGTTCAACCTTGTTATCATTACCTGCATTTATTCTCATTATTTTTGTCTTTTCCCTGTGTATTTTCAGACCCAATTGCTGTGACCTCTCATCGAGTGTTTTCAATTAGTCCTTCATCTGATTACGGTTATGGGACAGAAGAGCCAAGTCATCAGCAAAATCCAGATCATCCAACTGCTTAGTCAGAGTCCACTGGATTCCATTTCTGTTGTGTGTTGTCGATGATCTCATAACCTAGTCTATTGCTAGTAAGAAAAAAAATGGAGACAAGAGGCATCCCTGTCGCACTCTTGTTCTTATCCCAAACGGTTCTGTAAGCTGTCCTTTGTGAAGAACTCTGCATGTCATGTCTTCATATGTTTTCTTTATTAAATTAATCATCTTCAGGGGAACTGCATAGATATCGACATGGCTACAGAGATGTTATATAAATTACTTGGTAAAGTAAGGGGCACACATTAAGGGACTGTAATGTAAGAGATTAAACTTTGACAGTTTTACTTTCTTTTGGTGCAAACTGTATATATACTAGCCGCCATTAAAAACACATCGCATTAGTTTATGAACCACAACTCGTTGTGCTAAATTTAAAATAAATGAAACCACATTTTACATTTCTGATCCATTTACTAACCCAAATTTGCTGTATTATTAAACATGAGACAATTCAGAACCGGCTCCTAAGCAGTTGTCAACCCTAGGTGTAAAAACAAAAGTCGCACTCACTGTCATTCAGTCACAGCCATCATTAATACCGTGTATGACCCTCTACAGCATCAATACAGGCTTGGCATCGGCGTCTCATGCTATTGCAGAGTGTCTCGAAAAATGTTTGGGGTATGGCGTTCCATTCTGCAATGAGTGATCGCTCAAGATCATTCACATTGTTGATGTCATACTGGCGGACCCTTCTGTTCAGTTCATCCCATGCGTGTTCAATCGGATTCATGTCAGGAGAGTTTGCAGGCCAATCCAGTACAAGAAAAGCAAAGGAGACATTAAACCAGCTTTCATTGGAGAACATTGTTGATCTCCATCCCGCCCTTGGACAACGAATATTTTGTAGGGCCCAAGCCAGTCTGTTGGTCTGGTGACGTCTAGTAAGGATAGGACCGATGTTGGGACGTCTGTTTTGCAAGCCAGCGGCGCGAAGTCTCGGTCACACAGTGTTTGCGCTGACAAGTCTCCGAGTGCCAGGTGTATGAGCTGCTGTCTGAGTTGCTGCTTGGAAGCGATTGCGCAGATGTAACAATAGAATTTGGCGATCTTGAGCTAGTGTTGTTACACGAGGTTGACCAAGCCTGGGACGGTCATTGGTGGTACCTGTCGCCCGAAATTGCTGGTTCAGCCTCACTATAGTGGACTGGTCACAACTGAAATGTCTGGCAACTTCTCTGGTCGCCATTCCACTGCTGAGCATACCAACAGCTTGCCATTGCTCTTGTGACGACAGTCGAGGCATGACAAAAACATTAACAGACTTTCTTTCGATGAAAACAGATAATGGCTTTTTACTCGCTGAAACTTGACTAATGCGTGTGCCAAATTTCAATGTGATTCGACTTTTAATAAAACCAGAATTTATCAAAAACGTTGTTTTGCACGTAAGCATGCAAAATTTGAAGTAAACATCACATCGACAGTAAAGTGGGAATACATGAACTTCATCACTTGCACACTTTCGGGGTTTGAAAATCGCTCACTTGCATAAACATTTCAACAGTGAAAACATGTCACGATTTTGATGCGTTTTTAATGGCGGCTAGTATATTTAAGTGTTCAATAACCAAAGTTATATGCATCTAAAATACCGATATTTTTTTTGAAACACCCTATATATATATATATATATATATATATATATATATATATATATATATATATATATATATATATATATATATATATATATATATATATATATATATATATATATATATAGACACACACACAAACACACACACACACACACACACAGAGAGAGAGAAGAAATATAATAATTGTATTCAAAGTCTTGAGATTACATATGGCACAGATTCATACCTGTCAACCTGTACGAATTTTTCGTATAATGTACATATTTTTGATACTTTTAGCAGTGAACGGCCATTCAGACTCATTGTACGGATTTTTCTCCCCTCCCCAAAAAAAATAAAAATTTAAATTTTTTTTTTTTTTTTAAATTCTAAAAATATTTTCCATTTCAAGTTTTTTTAAATTTTAAATCAGAAAATATTTTCTAGCCTAGGTTTTTTTTTTTTTAACCAATTTTTTATATATTTTTAATTCCGGGAATCTCGGTGTCTGTTTTTAAACTGAGGTCTCTCCCATCAACCAATCAAATCCTTTACAAAAGATCATTTTCAATGATGAAAAAAATCCACACAGATTGCAGGAGGTCCATGAATGCGGACACACTCACTTCTTTTTTACAGAGTAAGATTAATATTGATACATGCTGTTTAGATTTTAACACATTAACTACCACAAGCCACTGTCAGCGGCTCACAAAATAATCACATTTGGACCGCAAGCCACTCAGAGCGCCAATCTAATTTTAGTAATAAAACGAATGAAAAATGTACTGAAACACTTTCTGATCTGGTTCGAGATTTTAAGTTGCCACTGGAAAACAAATTCCCAAAGCATGGTTGTTGTAGAACACTGGAAAATTGATATTATATTCATATTTATCAGCGTTTTGGGTTAGTTACCAAATCGTGTAAAACTGTTTACTGTGGCAACTTGTGATAGGACTACAAAAAATGCGTGTACATCTCGTCTAACGGCTGAATAGGATAGAAACGTGTTTCAACAAATGACTGATAGATCTAGCGATGAGGACAAGAGTGAAAACGGTGTGCACATTGATTGAAATTGTGATTTTGATAGAGATGGGGCGCAAGCAGTTATAATTGTGAAAATATTGCAAGTCCTCGGCCATTGGAGGGCCGTTAAATAGCAACAACCTCTATTAGAGTTACAACCGGTGTTTATTGTAATAGTACATTCATTTATCTTTAAAATGACGTGTAATTCATAAAAATCTGTAAACAATTATGAAAACTACAGCTTACTTTGTGCAAACACCTACAGGATGAAAGTGGGAAAAAAAGTAATTCGGCCACAGTGTGTTTTTCAATTCGGTAGTTATAATACATCTTTTGCGTAAGGATTTTTGGGTGTTTGTAAGGATTTTTTGGGTCCGGCGTACAGGTTTTTGTCTCAGGAGGTTGACAGGTATGCAGATTTTCAAGCTTCTATGCTGCTGGTACTGATGAATTAATGTGTGTGCCTAGACAATTAATACAAACTCAGAAAAGTCACCCTTCTTCCTGTTTCTTTCTTTCTGGTAATGGAACTATGTAACAGCACACTACCATAATATATTATAGATGTGTGTTCATTAGTCTTTCTGTGTCAGCTATAATTTTTTTGTTTAAAGAACTGATAATGCAGGGTATTCTGGGAAGGCATGATAAAGACATAAAAGGTCAAGGTAGTCCCATAGCAGAGACTGCTGTAGGGGAGTGAAGTGTTAGAGACTTTACTATACTAGGTCCATCATTGAGAGTGGGGTCAACAGTTCCCTTCCTCACTGCCTTTTCCTTCCCTAACTCAAGAGCAAAGTCAGGTAACCATTTACAGCAGTGTAGACTGGAGCCTGATGATACTGTGAATTAAACTCGGCACCTTAGCCGCTAAAGACCAGTTCTCTAACCACTCTCGCAATCAGGTGCACCATAAAGATAAACGGAAATATATTTAAACTTTGTCCTTAACCCTTTTCACACTGTGCTGTTCAAACAACTTCTGTCATAAAAAAACACCATTTTGCTTGTAGTTGGATCTTGTCAGAAATATTGGCTTTCAAATCTGCTTTGGTTTTTTTAAACAACTGTCTGGTTTGCAAGACACCCTGAAATGAAAATCTGAGCCATTTATACCAGTAATGTCATAAACACCAATGAAAATATTTTCCAGAACTAATGTAACACATATTTTCTAGAAATATAAAATGGTATGTCCACATATGACATTCAATAAAATGTGTAAACATTTAATAGAGGTGAAGTAAATCAGTGCAGATTTAATGTACAAATATATAACAAACAAAAAAAGGTTTGTTATAATTAACAGTTTTATTTTACTGATGGATATTTAAGATATGGATTGAAATATGATGCTGTCAAAATATCAGACTATCCACTACTTTCAATTTTGACTAATCCATATGTCTTTTATAGAGCTGCACAATTTAGGACATCTAATAACTGATTGCTTATCATGCAGTAGTGACTTATTTCTATCTAAATCCAAACTAATTTCAGATGTGCCTTACCAAGCTCAGAGCATCAATACCAATAAAAAATTGTCCAAGAATGATTATACCAGTGTTGAATTGTTGACAAATGACAATTATGATGAGTCTGGAACAACAGGAAATGATGTAACTGTGCATTCTATCATTTGTCAAGACATATCAGCAGACATTGGTGAAACCCAGAATAATTTCAAGATCATAGTTCAATATGAAAATGGGTCAGATGACATCAGAAAGATAAGTGATGAACGTAATGGGGTTGATGTAAGTTGTGGATTTGTAAACAACATACAGAGTAAGGAAATACAGAACCCTTATGAACATGATGTTTGTGGTGTAATGCTAACACATTGTTCTACTCTGAAAAAATTAAAAAGAATACAGACTGGAGAAAAGCCTTACAAGTGTGACATTTGTGGAGTAGGGTTTAAAAAGTCTAGTAATCTGAAAGGACACAAATTAATACATACAGGAGAGAAGCCTTACAAGTGTTATGTTTGTGGAGTTAAGTTTACACATCTTAGTAATCTTAAAAGACACAAAAGAATACATACTGGAGAAAAACCTTACAAGTGTGATGACTGTGGAGTAAGGTTTGCAGACTTTGTTAATCTGAAAGCACACATAAAAAAACATGCCAGAGAGAAGCTTTGCAAGTGTGATGTTTGTGGAGTAGGGTTTACGAGGTATTCTCTTCTGAAAGTTCACAAAATAATACATACTGGAGAGAAGCCTTATACATGTGATGTTTGTGGAATAGGGTTCAAAAAGTCTAGGTATCTGAAAAGACACAAATTAATACATATAGGAGAGAAGCCTTACAAGTGTGATATGTGTGGATTAGGGTTTACACAGTCTGGTAATCTGAAAGGACACAAATTAATACATACAGGAGATAAGCCTTACAAGTGTGATGATTGTGGAGTAGGGTTTACACGGTCTTCTCATCTGAAAGTTCACAAATTAATGCATACTGGAGAAAAGCCTTACATGTGTGATGTTTGTGGAGTAGGGTGTACAACTTCTAGTGATCTGAAAGGTCACAAAAGAATACATACTGGAGAGAAGCCATACAAGTGTGAAGCTTGTGGTGTTGGGTTTACACAATCTTCTACTCTGAAAGTTCACAAAAGATTACATACTGGAAATAAGCCATACAAGTGTGATATTTGTGGTGTAATGTATACACACTTGGTTAGTCTGAAAGCACATAAAATAACACATACTGGAGAGAAGCCTTACAAGTGTGATGTTTGTGGTGTAGAGTTTATAAGATGTAGTGGTCTTAATAAGCACAAAAGAGTTCATACTGGAGAGAAGCCTTACAAGTGTAATGTTTGTGGTGTAGGTTTTACAGGATGTAGTAATTTTAATAAACACAAAAGAATACATACTGGAGAGAAGCCTTACAAGGGTATAGTAGGGTTTACAAACTCGTTTAGTCTGAAAGCACACAAAAGAATACATACCTGAAAGAAGTCTTACATGTGTTATGTTTTTGGAGTAGGTTTTACACAGCCTTTTAGCCTGAAAGGACACAAATTAATACATACTGGAGAGAAGCTTTACAAGTGCAATGTTTGTGGAGTAGGATTTTCATAGCCTTCTCAACTAAAAAATCACAAAAATAACACATTCTGAAAAAAAATACAAGTGTGTTGTGTGAGGCTTGTTCGATGTTCTAATATGAAAAGATACCATAAAACACATACATGAGAACAGTTTTTCTAGTGTGATATTTGTGTTGTAGTGTTTACTCAGTTTGTTAGTGTGAAAAGAAACAGTAAAATACTTAAATGAGAGAAGCCTTTCAAGTTTGATATTTGTGGTATAGGGTTTCTTCTTCCTCGTTCACCTTCAGACTTCCACATTAATGACTCTAATAAAGGCAGTAGTCAACTCAAGGTTCCCGACATCTCGTTCTCCTTCAGACTTCCCGACATCTCCAAACAGTTTTTCGTTGACAGAAATGGGTTGTTGCCATATGCTTCTCCATTCATTACTGTAGGTTGGGCAGTACTGCAGCAGGTGTTCGACTGTCATCGGGCTGGTACCACAGGTGCAGAGATCTTTTGCACCAATTTTGTATTTGTGGTATAGATGGTATCTCAATCTGTTGTGTCCAGTCCATAGCCGAAAAATGATGACCTGTTCTTTCCTGGATAGTTGATGATATGCATCATTTTTCAAATGGCCCGTGTGCTCTCTTTCCCATTTGGACTTGAATGTAGCCTTTATAGTAGTCTTTGCCGTTGCGTAAGTTGTCTGTATCATTTTGTTGTAAGTCACCTCCTTCCTTAGCAAGTTTGTCTGCCTTCTCATTTCCTGGTATGTTGCAATGGGCTGGTATCTACTGGACTGTGCACTTGTTGAAGCATCTGGCCAGTCTTTCAAGGGAGATTATCAGATCTTTCAATCCTTTAGCATGGTGGCTCTTCAGGGCTGTTATTACTGTGTTATTACGTCTGTCCTCCGTTGACTATAGCCCCGTAATGTTTTCCATATGGTTAATTTTTGTGGACTTTAGGGCCCCTGTTATAATACGTGCTTCTCGGTTTTGGAGTCTGTTTACTCTGTCAAAGTTTGACTTTGCTGCCATCGACCAAGCTGTGATGCCGTATTCCATAGCAGGTCAGACTCTGCCTGTGTACAGCTTTTTGAGGATATTCTCATCAGCACCTCATGTGGTACCAGCTAACTTTTTCATAATGGCCATGCAGAATTTAGCCCTTGGCTGTATTGTGGTTATCTGTGATTTCCACGTCATTCAGCGTTCTAGTGTGATTCCTAAGTATGTTGGTGTTTCATCTTCTTGTACTGCCTGCCCATTTAGTTGTAGCTTTGTTTGCTGTGGTTTGTTTGACAATGTAAAAATAGTGTGTGTTGTTTTTTGTTCATTGATTTTGAGCAACAACTTTCTGGACCAACTTTCAAAGGGCTAGCAGTGAATCCTGCATGCACACTCTTGCTATGGTGATATTTTGTTCTGAAGTCCACATGGCCAGGTCACCAGCATAGAGGGAGTTGTGGACATTCTTGTGGATGTTTTCTATATCATATATATATATATATATATATATATATATATATATATATATATATATATATATATATATATATATATATATATATATATATATATATATATATATATATATATATATATATCAGGAAGAGTGTTGGGGAAAGGACCCCACCCTGTGGGACTCCATGTTCCATTGTAGTCTTTTTGCTTAATTGTCCGTGCACCTGCACTCTAGCTGATCTGTTTGTTAGATACTGACTGATCCAGTTATACACTCTTCCACAGACTCCATATTTAAGCATTTTAATTCTTAGTCCATCTTTCCAAACTTTATCAAATGCTTTCGTCATGTCTACCCAGACTGCTAATATGTGCTTTCCTTCTTGGAAAGCATCTTTGATTTCCTGTGCAAAGTAGGTGACTTGGTCGTCTGTAGACCTATTTTGCCTGAAGCCTGCCTGTTGGTGCAGTAGAATTTGTTTTCCTTTGAGGTGCCAATTTAATCTGGTATAGATCATTCTCTACATAAGCTTTCCTGTGCAGCTGAGAAGGTTGATGGGTCTGTAGCTAATGGGGTTCATTCAGTCTTTGTCCTTTTTAAGCATTGGAACTAGTACTGCTTCTTTCCAGGCCTGTGGTACAATTCCACGCTTTTAGCTATAGTTCATAATCTTGAGGAGGGCTTTCTTGGCATTAGGCCCTAGCCCTTTGCATGTCATTTGTTACCCCATCTTTTCCAGGTGACTTTCTTTGCTTAAGGGATACAATGGCTGCCTCTAGCTCTCTCATGGTGAGGTTTGCTGTCATGTGCTCTTCTGGAACAGTTGGTATATTTTGGTAAAGTTCTTGCTCTTTGATAATTTCCTATTTTCTGTCAGGTGGAACATTTATCTGGCTCTCATGTGAGAATTTTTGAGCAAAGACATTTGCTGCTTCTTTCTTTGTGAGTATTTTCTCATTTTGTTGTAGGGCTATTTCCTTATTTTTGCATTCCTCATCATTTAAGGCTTTGGTGAGCCTCCATAATTTTCTTCCATCTTTGTCGAGGTTAAGACTTTCTGTTGTTTTGATCCAGCTATTTTTGGCTGAACAGTTTAACGGTTTCCTGTATTTTGCAGAGATAGCTTTGTAGGTGATGTTTGCCTCAACTGTTTTGTCCTTTTCTGCTTCATGTCTGGCCTCTGATACCTGTTCTTCCAGTTCTTCTGTCCAATATGGCTCATAATCTTTTCTTGCCCCTCGTGGTACTGATTCAAGGGCAGCTTTTAGAACTGCTTTATTAAATCCGTCAGCTATTTCTCTAATTCTTTTGTTTTGGGTGTTTATCAAGCCACAGTATTCATCTGTCAGTGCTGAGAACTTGTTCCAGTTGGCATTTTCGTAGTTCCAGCGGGATAATGGCTTATGGAAGTAGAGTGTATGTTCCATCTTAATCATTAATTTGATCGGTTTGTGGTCACTGCCTGCGAATTGGTTGAGTACAATGCGTTCGATCTTATGGTTGATGTCTCCTGTTGAGAAGGCAAGGTCGGGTGTTGAGGATGATTGCCATCTTCTTGAGTAGAAGCTGGGTGTATCATATGCTCTATTGATGAGTTGCAGATTTGAATCAATCTCCACCTACTCCTCAGCCCATTTAGTCTGACCCCTCACCAAGGACCTGTCCAGCTTGGGTCACCCTGCCAGGAGGAAAACTCCTGCCAGTGTAGCTCCTGGGATTATCAGGGCACTCAAGCTTTCCAACTAACAGCAAGGTAGGCTTACATGTGGAGAGGTATATGGTTTACAGATTGTTCTTGCCTGAGAAGATACAAAAATACGAACAGTAGAGAACCCTTACAAATGTGATGTAAGGTTTAACAGCAGTAGTAGTCTACACAAGTATTTTGGCCTTTATTTGATCAATACTTGCTAATAGGAAAGTTATATTAGTGGTTGTGTCTTTAAAATTGTCTGGCTTGTCCATGGGTCCTATATACGATAGTTGTGTGGATGTCATCAGAATGACCTCAGCCAATAATGCACTTTTTTGTGGGTGCAAAATTGGCTGAGCGTCCTGTCACTATTTACTTTCTCAGCAAGGTGATGGCACTGCTTGGTTAGTCCTAAGTTCCATTCCCAGTAAGCCTATCACTTATATTTTCTTTTCTGTTGTCTCGTGTCATCCTTTCTGTCTTACAGGTGCCTGGTAATTACCTTCATTTATTTATTTAATTAAGTTTGGTTGTATTTGACAAGTTTTCTCCCCTAAATATAAGAGCATATCTAGTTTTGTTGGTTGTGTTTGACAAGTTTTCTCCCTAGATATGAGAGTATGTCTGGTTTTGGTGACAAGTTTTTCCTCTAAATATGATTGCATGTCTAATTTTGTTTAGTAAGTATGTTTGACATGTTTATTCCCTAAATATGAGAGTATGTCTAGTTTTGTTTATTATATTTGACATGTTTATTCCTTAAATATGAGAGCCTGTCTGGTTATGTTTACAGGTTTTTTCCCATGTATGAGAATGTGTCTGGCAGATTATTTTCCTTTATAGTAGCCCATGTCTGTTTGAACTGATTGTGTTTGACAAGTGTTTTCATGTACAGCAGAGTGTGTCTGTTTATGGTGGCTGGTTATGTGTGTCAATAATTTTTTTAATATATTGTAGCAAGGGTCAGTAACATGTGGGTCACAGGATAATATTTGGTACATTTCTAAGTGATTAAAGGGTGTTTGAGGGAGGGGGAATTTAGGCTGCCAAACATTTTGACAAGTCCTGTTTCAATCAATCAATCAACATCCTTTAGCTCCCCAGGGAGTATAGGCTTTCAACAATTCCTACTTTGATATAATTGTCTATCCATCCAACTTGGTCTATACAGTTGACATTCAAAAATCCGGCCATCGATAATCCAATTCCTTCAGATTTCCGGCATGGATTTCGGAGCGCATTTTTTAATTTACCGCTTTGGTGCGCCACTGTTTTCTGGAGCCGTTTATGAAGATGACCATCCTGACAGACTTTAATTGAATTAAAACTCTGTAGAACTATTTTATTCAGTTGAACTAAAATTCTGTAGAACTGTTTTATTTAGTTGATGAACATTAAAATTTCATTTGCTCTTCATTTAGTTTTTAATTTTCTTTCTTTAAAGGACTGTACAGGTAGTCATTTTCTGTTAATTATATATAGCATATATAACCATAAAAAATCTGGCATTTTCAACAATCCGGCATTCCTCAGGTCCGGAGGTTGCCGGATTTTTTAATGTCAACTGTATTGCTGCCAAGATATGTGTACGATTCTACATTTTTTACTGGCATTTTTTCAAGTTCACCCGTTTCATTATCATTTCTTACATTTATTCTCATTATCTTTACCTGGTGTATTTTCAGACCCACTTGATGTGACCTCTCATCAAGTATTTTCATTTTGTCTTGCATTTGATTATGGTTATGGAGCAAAAGAGCCAAATCATCTGCAAAATCTATACCATGTAAGTGTTAAGTCAGATTCCACTGGATCCCATTTCTGTTGTGTGATGTTGATGTTTTCATAAACTAACCTATTGCTGGTAAGACGAGAAATGAAGACAAGAAGCATCCATGTCTCACTCCTATTCTAATCCATCATGAAGAACTCTGCATGTCACGTCATCATAAGTCTTCTTTATTAAGTAAATGATCTTCACAGGTACTTCATAATTCCTCATCAATTTCCAAAGTGATTCTCTGTCTACACTGTCAAATGCTTTTTCATAGTCCATAAAATTGATGTACAGCTGTGAATTATATTCCAGATTGCTATTATTCTCAGTGTTGGACTTAATTTCTCTGCATGTCATGTCATTATCAGTCTTCTTTATTAAGTTTATTATATCTGGTCTGTAAAAGATTTGTTTGGTCGAAAACCTGCCTGTTCATCTTTCAGTTGCTTGTCTTCGGACCCTTTTAATCTCTAAAGGATGATTCTGTTTAATACTTTTCGTGGAACTGATAGTAACATTATTCCTCCATAATTTGTACACTTCTGTAAATTTCTCTTCTTAGGCAACTTGACTAGATAACTTTTTTTCCATTTTGCTGTTATTTCTTTTCTCTCCCAGATTTTACCTAGTAGTTTGTATAATATCTCTGTAGAGGTATCATTATCTGTTTTGATGGCCTCTGCTGGAATGCCACGTGGACCAGCTGCTTTTCCATCTTTTAGAAGCTTTATGGCTTTCTTTATTTCTTCTCTACGTGGTCGTTCACATCAGATTTGTAACTCCTATTCTGCTGACTGGATGTCTGGGGGGAATTTGTATGAGCTGGTCTATTGAGAATTTCCTCAAAATGTTATGTCTCTCTCTTCATTTGTTCTTGATATGATGCTATAGAATATTCATTCATTCATAACCCTCCACTCCCAAAGGAGCATAGGCCTTCAACAAACACATGCCAAGTCCTCCTGTCACGTGCCATCATCTCAAGTTCTTTCCATGTTCTCCTCATCATTTTCACCTCTGTTTCCAACTCTCTTCTCCACGTACTTCTTGGTCTTCCTCTGCCTCTCTTGCCCTGGGGGTTCCAGAACAAGGACTGCCTTGTAATGCTATCAACAGGTTTCCTCAGTGTGTGTCCTATCCATCGCCATCGTCTTCTTCTCATCTCTTGTTCCACTGGCACTTGTCCAGTTCTTGTCATCAGTTCCACATTGGTAACCTTGTCATACCATTTTAATCCCTCTATTCTACGCAAGCACCCATTTATGAAAGTCTGTAGCTTTTTGGTTGTTGTCTTTGTTGTTCTCCATGTCTCAGAGCCATACAATAGGACTGACTTCACATTTGAGTTGAAGATTCTTATTTTCGTGTTGGATCCTATTTCTCTTGATCTCCATATATTTCCCAATGCAATGAAAGCTCCTCTTGCCTTTTGTATTCTTATTTTGATATCGCTGTCTGTCCCTCCAACTTTGTCTATATTACTGCCAAGATATGTGTATGATTCTACATCTTGTATTGGTGTTTCTTCAAGTTCAACCCTGTTTTCATTACCTGCATTTATTCGCATTATTTTTGTCTTTTCCCTGTGTATTTTCAGACCCAATTGCTGTGACCTCTCATCGAGTGTTTTCAATTTGTCCTGCATCTGATTACGGTTATGGGACAGGAGAGCCAAGTCATCAGCAAAATCCAGATCATCCAACTGCTTAGTCAGAGTCCACTGGATTCCATTTCTGTTGTGTGTTGTCGATGATCTCATA
The DNA here is from genome assembly GCA_024509875.1 of Oreohelix idahoensis. Lineage (NCBI taxonomy): Eukaryota > Metazoa > Mollusca > Gastropoda > Stylommatophora > Oreohelicidae > Oreohelix > Oreohelix idahoensis. The sequence continues at coordinate 101,006 of JAMPIV010018531.1, forward strand.
ACCCAATCTATTGCCAGCAAGAAAAGAAATGGAGACAAGAGGCATCCCTGTCGCACTCCTGTTCTTATCCCAAATGGTTCTGTAAGCTGTCCTTCATGAAGAACTCTGCACGTCATGTCTTCATAGGTTTTCTTTATTAAATTAATGATCTTCAGGGGAACTCCATAATGCCTCATCAATTTCCAAAGTGATTCTCTGTCCACACTGTCAAATGCTTTTTCGTAGTCCACAAATCCGATGTATAGTGGTGAATTCCATTCCAGACTTTGTTCAACTATTATTCTCAAAGTGGCTATCTGGTCTGTACATGATCTGTTTTGTCGAAAACCTGCTTGTTCATCTCTCAATTTCTTGTCTATGGACTCCTTTAATCTCTCAAGGATAATCCTGTTCAATACCTTTCCTGGCACTGATAGTAACATTATTCCTCTATAATTTGTGCACTCTTGTAGATTTCCCTTCTTAGGCAACTTAACCAGATATCTGATAAAGTTGATAAAGTTGGATTTTTATTCCCGTTAATGATATCCACCAAAAGATAGATATAAGTGGATGGAAGCAGACATCATCATCATCATCAGTTGATAAGATCTCTATGGTGTTGTTTGCTCCACTGTAGTGTATGGAATGTCAACTTGACCTACGCAGTGGTGTGTAGACATGGATTGAGTGTATAATGTGCGAATGATAATAAGGGTTCGTGTTGTTGACAAATGTTCTTTTCTCACACTCATGTATGACTGGAAGTCATCGACACCAACGACTGTGTACCTTTTCTAAAGTTTAATTGGACGTACACACTCGACAGCACAGATAGTGACAAATCACAGGTTGCCATAATACATCATAGTACAGTGGATAAATGGTCTTGCAATGTTACATGGGCACTCATGTAGAATAATTGTACAGTATCGCCCATACATATATATCATCTGACTTCACTGACTGAGCACGTCAGCTTATAAACAATATTTCAGATGGCTTCTAAACCTAATCTCGTCTAGCGACGATTCTTCAACATAATGTTCAGCACATATTTTTCCATATAATAATATTGAACCGCTAGCAATGGGTTCTCATGTGTAGCAGTGATCTCTGGACTAATCAAGCGATAATACGGGCATCCCTTTTCTCTTCTTGAAAGTCACTACATGTTTTGGTTCCAAGATGGCTTCACTCGTGAGCTGTCACTCACGTTTGGATACAGATAATGAATCTGTCCTAAAGTTAGTCATTCATAAAACATTTCATTGCTCTGTAGATTTGATCATGAACAATTGACTGCAATCTACAGGATATAGTGCTGCTAGGAATCGAAGTCGTTTTCATCGAGTCAAATATATTCTCTTAGACATTCAAATCGTAACTATCGAAAATGGTGGCTTCGATCGAGAGTTCATAAGAGTATCTTTGATTACCTTGGTATAGGAAATATGAAACTGCCATTCCTTGGCAATACGAATAAACACTGGGGTAAAGCATACACGATAGGTTTAGACGACTATCACTTTCCCCACAAATACTGAGATCACTTTTTCCCCGGCGACAGGCCGACATAGAAGACACAGTCCCTATCAGGACGAAGCCAAATCACACCACACTCTAGCGACACATCCGCCGAATAGCCTTTGACCTCTCTAGAGACAACAGAACATATAGTTCGACTTAGATATGTAAAGATATACAGATATAAGACAGACTCGTCCTACTCAGACAAACAATACACATAAATTCAGGCCATAGATATTCTGAAGCAAGAACAATCTATTATTACCCAAACAACGAATAAATCGCAGTAAAATGGATTCATCCGCGGAGTTTGATCGAAAGAGACGGCACAACTTTCAAGGGAAGTAACTCAATAATGACTTTCCCTTAAGCACTAAAAAATTACCTATGTATAATATTGCAAGATATCAAAGACTGCACGTAACAGTCTTACCACACCTCCCGGGAAAAAAAAGAATGGAACATTTTTTTTTCTTTTTTCTGAAATACATCTAGGAATACCTATAACGCCTAATATGAGGCTAAGTCGACTTATGGAGCGACTGGTGAGAATGTGTCTCATAAACTGAGAGAAATTATTTCTCTACAAGTATATTTTTCCAGGAAGGTGTCATCAAAGTATAATACAACTCTGGCAATTACACAATGCCTAAAAAATTCATATCATCATTTCGTATTAGATATCTTAAATTTATGATTTATGAAGAAAAAAATCATCAAAGCACAGCGGTGAACAAACATCAATGAACCGCTATGTAGTGATACAATCATTATATTATTAAATTACAAATGTGTATCTATCATGATATAGAAAAGGAACTACTATAGAACTAGACATATCAAGAAGTCTAAGCCCTAATAGTTATGTGGAATCATGTGGGCATCTTGACAGAATGTCTGCCATCACATTATCTGATCCACGAATAGCTCGCACAGAGAAATGAAAAGGTTGAAGAGCAATTGCATATCGAGTAGACCTCGAGCTCTTCAAATTCTTACTCTGTATAGCAGTAAGAGCTTTTTGGTCAGTTTCTACTATGAAATGTGCGCCTAGAAGGAATCTCTGTAGTTTGAGGATCGACCAAACCATAGCTAATAGCTCACGGTCTAAAACCGAATAATTCCTTTCTGCCGCATTAAGTTTTCTGGAAATATATATTACAGGATGCAGAGTTCCAGAGTACTCTTGCATTAGTGCCGCTCCAATCCCAGTGGATGAAGCGTCACTACGAAGAACGAATGTCTTATCTTTAGTGGGTAGCACTAAAATAGGTGGTGTTGAAAACAGTGTTTTAATCTTATCCAGAGAGCATTGGCATTCCTGAGACCAGTGGACCACATTAGGCGAACCTTTCTTTAGAAGTGTTGAGAGAGGTGCCATGATAGAGGATAGATTCTGAATGAATCTGCCATAAAATTGAATAAGACCTAACAGACTTCTCACCTGTTTTTTAGTCTTAGGGATTGAGATGTTAAGTATCTTACTAGTATTATGGTCCTCTGTCTTTAGGAAACCATGACCAACTCGGTGGCCTAGGAAAGAAATTTCGCTAAAACCAATATAGGCTTTAGAGGGTTTCGCTGTCAGGTTGTGCTCACGCAAAGTAGACAGCAATTCATCTAACCCTGAATAGTGATCTTCCCAAGTATCGCTGAAAAGACAGATGTCGTCTAGATATGCAATGACATCTGACCGATAAGATAGGATTCGGCGCATCATGCGTACGAATGTAGCTGGTGCGTTCATAAGACCGAAAGGCATAAAATTCCATTGGAACAAACCTCTAGGTGTTGAAAAAGCCGTGAGAGGTTTGGCGCGTTCAGATAAAGGAACTTGCCAATATCCTTTAGACAAATCAAGTTTAGTGAAAAAATGAGATTTGGAGAGTCGAGTAAGTAGCTCTTCCAGTAAAGGCATAGGTTCTGCATCGAACTTCGTTACTTGATTCAATTTTCGATAGTCAACGCAAAGACATATGTTATTGTCTTTTTTACGCACAATAACCATCGGCGAAGAATATGCAGAGGTGGATGGTTCGATTATTTTCAAATCTATCATCTCATCCAACTCTTTCTCGACCTGTGCTTGAAAATGTATAGGTATAGGATAAGGTCTAACCCTAATAGGAGTATGGTCAGTTAGAACAATGTCATGTTCAATGACATGCGTTTGTCCAGGGATGTCAGTGAGTACATCCTGAAATGTTTGCAACATAGTTGAAACTTGTCGCTGTTCTCCTAGAGACAAATCAGGAGAGACAGTAACGTTCTTCCATGATTCACTGGAATGAAGTGGGATCATTGGAAGAGGAAGATTTACATCTGAAAAACTTGTTTCCTCATCCTGTATCACGGACAGTGATGAGTAATGACCATGTTGTACTGGAGAATTGTCCGTTGCTTGGAAAATGGGTTGCAAATAATCCGGACGTTCATGGAATTCAGTAAGCATATTGATGTGGAAGGTTTTATGCTTCCCATCAATATCGACAATATAGTCGACATCGGAAATTTTCGATATTATATCGTACGGACCTTTCCAAGAAATAAGTAATCTGTTTTCCCTACAAGGTAGTAATACAAATGCTTTGTCACCAGGACAAAGTTGTCGTAAGCATCTCTTCTTATTGGCAAATTGCCTTGCCTTCTGTTTCGCAAATTCAGAAGAAGAAGTTGCTAATTTGCATGCTTCGATAATTTTTTGTCTCAACGCGATGACATATTCGTAGGATGACTTTGTGTCATCGTCAATATTGTCAGATGTAATGAGATCGTGAAGCAACGACATAGGGCCACGCGGACGCGCGCCAAAGACGAGTTCAAAGGGAGAAAATCCTGTATGTTCATTGGGTACCTCTCTGTAAGCGAAGAGGGCCGCAGGTAAAACTCTGTCCCAGTCTTGAGGATGATCCTCAGTTATCTTCCCCATACTGGCCACCAGTTGATAAAATTGATAAAGTTGGATTTTTATTCCCGTTAATGATATCCACCAAAAGATAGATATAAGTGGATGGAAGCAGACATCATCATCATCATCAGTTGATAAGATCTCTATGGTGTTGTTTGCTCCACTGTAGTGTATGGAATGTCAACTTGACCTACGCAGTGGTGTGTAGACATGGATTGAGTGTATAATGTGCGAATGATAATAAGGGTTCGTGTTGTTGACAAATGTTCTTTTCTCACACTCATGTATGACTGGAAGTCATCGACACCAACGACTGTGTACCTTTTCTAAAGTTTAATTGGACGTACACACTCGACAGCACAGATAGTGACAAATCACAGGTTGCCATAATACATCATAGTACAGTGGATAAATGGTCTTGCAATGTTACATGGGCACTCATGTAGAATAATTGTATAATGGACTGTCAGTAGCCAAGCACTCAGTATCGCCCATACATATATATCATCTGACTTCACTGACTGAGCACGTCAGCTTATAAACAATATTTCAGATGGCTTCTAAACCTAATCTCGTCTAGCGACGATTCTTCAACATAATGTTCAGCACATATTTTTCCATATAATAATATTGAACCGCTAGCAATGGGTTCTCATGTGTAGCAGTGATCTCTGGACTAATCAAGCGATAATACGGGCATCCCTTTTCTCTTCTTGAAAGTCACTACATGTTTTTGGTTCCAAGATGGCTTCACTCGTGAGCTGTCACTCACGTTTGGATACAGATAATGAATCTGTCCTAAAGTTAGTCATTCATAAAACATTTCATTGCTCTGTAGATTTGATCATGAACAATTGACTGCAATCTACAGGATATAGTGCTGCTAGGAATCGAAGTCGTTTTCATCGAGTCAAATATATTCTCTTAGACATTCAAATCGTAACTATCGAAAATGGTGGCTTCGATCGAGAGTTCATAAGAGTATCTTTGATTACCTTGGTATAGGAAATATGAAACTGCCATTCCTTGGCAATACGAATAAACACTGGGGTAAAGCATACACGATAGGTTTAGACGACTATCACTTTCCCCACAAATACTGAGATCACTTTTTCCCCGGCGACAGGCCGACATAGAAGACACAGTCCCTATCAGGACGAAGCCAAATCACACCACACTCTAGCGACACATCCGCCGAATAGCCTTTGACCTCTCTAGAGACAACAGAACATATAGTTCGACTTAGATATGTAAAGATATACAGATATAAGACAGACTCGTCCTACTCAGACAAACAATACACATAAATTCAGGCCATAGATATTCTGAAGCAAGAACAATCTATTATTACCCAAACAACGAATAAATCGCAGTAAAATGGATTCATCCGCGGGGTTTGATCGAAAGAGACGGCACAACTTTCAAGGGAAGTAACTCAATAATGACTTTCCCTTAAGCACTAAAAAATTACCTATGTATAATATTGCAAGATATCAAAGACTGCACGTAACAATATCCTTCCTTCCATTCTGCTGGTATCTCTTCTTTTTCCCAGACTTTACCAAGTAATTTATATAACATCTCTGTAGCCGTGTCGATATCTGCTTTGATGGCCTCTGCTGGAATGCCATCAGGTCCAGACGCTTTTCCATCTCTTAGAAGCTTTATGGCTTTCTTTATTTCTTCCTTCGTTGGTCTTTCACCGTTAATTTGTAGCTCTTCTTCTGCTGGCTGGATGTCCGGCGGGTTTTGTGGAGCTGGTCTATTGAGAAGGTCCCCAAAATATTCCGTCCACCTCTTCATTTGCTCTTGTATATTGCTGAGCAGTTTCCCATTCTTATCTTTTATGAGGCAACTTGTTTGCTTGTATTTCCCTGTTAGCTTCTTTGTGCTGCTATACAGTTCTCTCATATTTCCTTTGGCTGCAGCATCTTCTGCCTCTCTTGCCAACTCCTCAATATACTTTCTCTTGTCTCTTTTGATACTTCTTTTTACTTCTTTGTTTGCTTCTGTGTACACTTCTTGAGCCTTGGCTTTGGAACTTCTGGTTTTGCTTGTGTTTAACTCTGCTTTCTTGTTTTTTCTATCTTTTATCTTATTGATGGTTTCTGTTGTTATCCATGCTTTTTGTTGTCTTTCCCTTTTCCCCAGTATTTCTTCACATGTCTCCTTCCATACCGTTTTGACCTGCTGCCAATAGTCTTCTGTATTCTCTACATCTTCCAACTGTTGGAGCACTTGGAATTTGTTGGATACTGTGACCGCAAATTTGTCTCTTGTTTCTTGATTTCTTAGCTGTCCTACATTAAACTGTTGTCTATAATTTTGCATTGTTGCATATCTCTTGAGTTTCATTTTTACTTTGGCTATCAGAAGATGGTGATCTGATGCCACATCTGCTCCTCTATATACCTTTACATCCTGCAATGATGATCTAAACTTCTTCTTTATGCATATATGATCGATCTGATTTTCTGTTCTATGGTCTGGTGATATCCATGTTGCCTTGTGTATTCTCTTATGTGGAAACATGCTTCCTCCTATAGCCAGTTGATTTGAAGCACAGAAGTTTGCGAATAGTTCTCCATTTTCATTCATTACTCCTAGCCCATGTTTTCCCATGACTTCTTCAAATCCGGTATTGACTGTACCTATCTTTGCATTCATGTCACCCATCAAAATTATGATGTCTCTTCTTTTTACTTTATCCATAATTTCCTGTAGTTTAGTATAAAAATACTTCTTTCACAGACTCTTCTTTGTCATTAGTTGGTGCATAACATTGGATGACATTGACATGAATTTTCTTTTTAGCTGTTTTGAAAATAGCTGTTATTATTCTGGGTCCCACAGCTTCCCATTCAATGAGTGCTTTCTGTGCTTCTTTAGATAACATAAGAGCTACCCCTTCACTGTGGTGTGAACTTTCGTCTTCGTGTCCTGAGGACAGCACCAATTCACCTGTGATGAGTTTCTTCCTGTCTACCCCCTTCCACTTTGTTTCACACATTCCCAGAACCTCGATTTTGTATTCCCTCATTTCTGCTGCTACTTGTGCCACTTTCCCTTGTTCGTTCAATGTCCGAACATTCCAGGTGCCAAATCTGGAAGTTCTCCTAGAAGAAAGAAGGTTAGTCAGCAACACAGATTCCTTTCGGCTTTCTCTGTGTTGCATCATACGCCTCCCCGCGAGAGGACCTTCCCCTGTCTTGGATGGCTGTGTTTTATTTTCTTTATTTGACTTGTCCATATTTGTTGAAGTTTTTTGTGGTTTAAATTTTTTTTACAGGATGGGGTAACCGGCTCCATGCCCAACCCTCCTTAGTCGCCTTCTACGACATGCTTGGCAGGGGACAGTGTTACTATTCTTTGCTCCCCTTTCGGGCCCCGGTAACACACGGGTGACTATAGAATATACTGAATATTTTTAACTTAACTCATTCCCTCCCAGGCTGTTTTTGGGTTTTACCCAGGCCTGAAAATGGATGCAATTTTTTCAGACAGGTGAGGTTTTAAAAACAGACAGTGGACAAATACATAAGTTCAGTAGGTACTTGTGTTATACATTTAAATGTGTGAAATTGACTGGAGAATCTTATGAATTGCTTCATATAATTAATTTATATGAATAGATGTGTGTTATGTCTTGTGAAGTGTAGACTTGATTAAAAAAGTGTTTAAAAATTTTTTAAGAATTGTATTCCTTAACTTAAATATTTCAGCTCCCAATTAATGTATGGCAATAAAATGTTCAGAATATCAGTGCACATTTAGTTTGAAACATATCTAGAAACTTTTATCACTATCACTTCATAGATGTAATTTTTATGATTTTTTTTCTCAAAACCACATATGTTAGTAAAAAAACAACCACTCAAAATGTGTGCAATTTTTCTCTTCAGGTTATATTTTAAAAACAGGCAGTAGATACACATTTTATTTAACTAGGTGTTGATGTTATACATTTAAATGTGGGAAATTGACTGGAAAATCTTATGAATTGCTTCATATTGATATGAATAGGTGTGTGTTATGTCTTGTGAAGTGTAGACTTGATTTTAAAAAATGTTTAAAAAAATTAAATAAAAGTGTATACTTAAACTTAAATATTTCAGCTCCCAATTAATGTACGGCAATAAAATCTTAAGAATATCAGTGCACATTTAGTTTGAAACATATCTGGAAACTTTTATCACTATCACTTCATGGATGTAATTTTTATGACTTTTTTCTTAAAACCACATCGATCCCTTTTGTTTGTAAACAAAGGATTAGAAATGGATATAAAACACACAATTTTAGCTTCACAGATTTTTTTCCCGCTCACAAACGTCCACAAACATGTGCCAGATGTAATGAAATGATTTAAAAACTGGCTAGTTGCTAGGTATTTTATAACTTTCCATTCTAATTCGACATATATCACATTGGCGCGCCACGCGCCATTAACGGATCAGAACTCCTATCTGGCGCGTGACGCGCCAGAACTCCTATCTGGCGCGTGACGCGCCAGTTTGGATGGAATGAGTTAACGCCATTGGTGGAGTGGTTGTAATGAAGCAATAAGATATGTTCCTGCAGACTAGCAGGCATTAGATAAATAAATAGTGGTGAATGTATTCCGGTTGCTTAGCCTTTGACACCACTTGTAAGTAAACATTATGAGAACAACTGAATCAATACTCAATGATACTGTAGTTATTGTAAAACTTAATTAGAAATGTTCATTGTATATTAAGCATACATGTCAACCTCCTGAGGCAAAAACCTGTATGCCGGACTTGTGAAAACCTTACAAACACTCAAAAAACTGTACACAAAAAATGTATTAATTTATTAAACTCGATACGGTTTTAAAAAGACAAATGACATATTCTAAATCTAATTAATTTAACATTTGAAATAGTGCAATACAGAACAAACTAATAAAGTCGCATACTGTTCCTTTATATGTATTAGAAATGCTGCAAGCTAAAAGCATTTAAAATATATGTTGTACAAGTGTACACCTTAAAGTTATCAGTTTTCATAAGATAGTGATGTTTGTGTTAGTTTTGTAAAATGCAGGTCAGGTTATAACTGTGGTGATGATATATATAACAGACTGAAGTCTGCATTTGCTTTATCAGCAGTGATGACAGAATCATGAACTTCCCACTTACCTGAATATGTAACCTTTTGACTTAATGACTATTTAGTGCCCCCCTGCAGACCCAAGTAGAACAGTCCCAACTAAGATGGTTTGGCCATGTCTGCAGAATGAGAGAAGATCGGCTACCATGACAAGCATGGGAAACAAAGAGCCAGGGATACAGACCCCCAGGATGACCCAGAGTCCGCTGGGAGGATAACATTAGACAATCTTTGAAGGACCGAGGACTAGAATGAAACCAGGCCAGCAGGAAGACAGCCATAGGATAGTCTGGCGCTCTCTCTTCCAAACCTCTACACCTCATGGTAGAAGGGGAACAACTAAGTAAGAAAGACTATTTAGTGCACCCTGCCACAATGTACTGGCACAAATATTACTGAGGCTGTAAACTTTGTTATGTTAAAGTGAAGCTAACATTTGGTAAAATATCACTGAGGCTGTATACTTTGTTGCGTTAAAGTGAAGTTAACATTTGGTAGAATATCACCGAGGATGTGCACTTTGTTGTTAAAGTGAATCTAATATTTGGTAAATATCACTGAAGCTGTAAACATTTTTGGCTGGCTCAGTTTTATTTTGCCTATGTTTTGAGCAGCCCAGTGTTATTGTCAAAGTGGAGGCAGGTTGTTGCTGCCCTACAAGATGCCACCAGGCATTATGGTCACTGATTGCTTCGTCAATGAGCAACCAAGGACCATCGATGAATAATGTTATTTTCATGGGGAAAAGATCTGGGGGTCTACATTGATCAGATCTGGCTTTATTATTCCAGGCAGTGGCACTGTGTTTCGTTCTTCTAATAATGAAGTATATTCTTGACTCAAGTCTCCAAGAACTGGTGTGGGTCTACTGGCCATGCAGGGGTACATGGCAATGAGAGAGCTGACAGTCTGGCCTCGAGAGCACTCATAGTAGTGATACTGGATATGGGGGAGATATTAAGGGCAATTAACAATCATCTGCTAGAAAATGACACTGCAATAGATGAATCAACAAGGCGGAGACTGTTGGAGTTTGGCATCAAACGTAGGACTAGCAGAGATGGACGTTAGAGAGGATGCATCCATGGTATGTACAACCAGCATGCTACAGGTACAATTAGCATTCATACTCTTCAATATTTGCTGAAGGAGACTGAGCACCTATGAGTTTGTTCTGAGTGCAGTGAGGTCAATTCTGATTAACAATAACAATATTCTTGACCTTAAAAACAATATCTATTTCAGGAGTTAATGGAATCAGCAATAAAACACAGGTCAGCAACCCTTTATACCAAACTTTTGAGACCAGATATGTTTTAAAATTCAGAATCTTTAGATTTAAGAATGGTTGCATGGTACAAAAGGTTTAACTTTTTTTTTTAACAGGATGGGGCGATTAGCCCCATGCCAAACCATCCTTAGTAACTTTCAATTATAAGCATCGTGGAAAACTTCTTTCCTCCATCTTCAGGCTCAAGTAACACAAGTGTTACAGCAATGTCATAGTAGTAACACACAAGTGTTACAGCAATGTCATAGTAGTAACACACAAGTGTTACAGCAATGTCATAGTAGTAACACACAAGTGTTACAGCAATGTCATAGTAGTAACACACAAGTGTTACAGCAATGTCATAGTAGTAACACACAAGTGCTACTTGTTGATAGCATTACCAGGCAGTCCTTCTGGAATCCCCAGAGTAAGAGAAGTATAAGGAGAAGAAAACATGGAGGAAGAGAACTGGAGGCAGACAAGAAGGGGATGAAGAAGACATGGACAGATCATGAGCTTAAGGTATGGGACAGGAAGACTTGGTATAAGTTTGTTGAAATTCTTTGCACCTTTTAGAGCTGAAGGGTGATGAATGAGTTTAGTATATGTACCTGATAATGGTAACACTCCATTGTGACTCATGTCAGGTACCTGATAATGGTAACACCCCATTATGACTCAAGTCATGTACTGGATAATGGTAACACCCCATTGTGACTCAAGTCATGTACCTGATAATGGTAACTGACATATGCTAGTTCCCACTGAACTAAAGCATGAAGTATTTATAAGCCTATACATGCACAAACATAATCAGCTGTATGCCTTCCGGTCAGACTCAGTGTCTAGCAGTTAACATCACAGTAACACAGAGACTCCAACTCATGAGTAATAATGAAACATCATAACTGCCGAGTCAATCTCCAAACATTTGATACTTCACTAACAGTTTTACAATAACACATGGATAGTGTGATGCATATGATACAAATAATACTCTAGAGAATCTGCTCTAGCACAACTGCTACCATCAATAACACTGGTATCTCAACAACAACATAATCTCACTTTTTCCTTCACTCAGCAACATCCTTCATTCAACTGCCTTTCTCCTCCAGTCTTAACATACTCCTCATGTTTTGACATTTACTCACAGTATCTCATATCCCCACTTGATCATCCACGAACAGTTCACAACAACTCATGTAACCATCTTGTGAGATTCACAGAAATAACTCTTTAACTGTTCGTGACACTACGCTCCCCTCAAGCACAAAAAAAAACAATGTTTCTTCCAAACGGTTCGCTAGTATAGCCCCTGCAACATTAGTAAATATCTACCATGTACATTACCACTGCAACGGTACACACACAAAAAACAACAGCAATGTCATAGAAAAATTATAATACTTATTTCAATAATCAAAAGACAAAAAAATGAGATATATATATATTTGGTATTGGCTCCACGTCAATGATGGTAATGCTATTTAGGTGACAAAAGTCTATGCATATTCATAGGGACTTGTCCTTTTTACACACAATAACCATAGGAAAAGAGTATAGTGACTCGGATGGAGAAATCATCCCCAACCCCAACATGTCATCTATCTCTTTCTCAACTGAAGTTCGATAATGCAGTTGGATCGGGTAGGTCTCACACGATTGGGCTGGTGAAACGTCAATTTAATGTCATGTCTAATAAAGTCTGTTCTGTCTGGCAAATCTGTAAGTACCTCCTGAACCGTTGTACACAGACATAAACAGTTTATTATCAGGTACATGACTATAGTCACAATGGTGTGTTACCATTATCAAGTACCTGACATGAGTCGCAATGGAGTGTTACCATTATCAGGTACATATACCAAACTCATTCATCACCCTTCAGCTCTAAAAGGTGCAAAGAATTTCAACAAACTTATACCAAGTCTTCCTGTCCCATACCTTAAGCTCATGATCTGTCCATGTCTTCTTCATCCCCTTCTTGTCTGCCTCCAGTTCTCTTTCTCCATGTTTTCTTTGTTCTCCTTATACTTCTCTTACTCTGGGGATTCCAGAAGGACTGCCTGGTAATGCTATCAACAAGTAACACTTGTGTGTTACTACTATGACATTGCTGTAACACTTGTGTGTTACTACTATGACATTGCTGTAACACTTGTGTGTTACTACTGTGACATTGCTGTAACACTTGTGTGTTACTACTATGACATTGCTGTAACACTTGTGTGTTACTACTATGACATTGCTGTAACACTTGTGTGTTACTACTGTGACATTGCTGTAACACTTGTGTGTTACTACTATGACATTGCTGTAACACTTGTGTGTTACTACTATGACATTGCTGTAACACTTGTGTGTTGCTTGAGCCTGAAGATGGAGGAAAGAAGTTTTCCACGATGCTTATAATTGAAAGTTACTAAGTTGGCATGGGGCTAATCACCCCATCCTATTTTTTTTTTTAAAAGTTAACTCTTTGATTCCATAATTATTTTTCACCCTGTGCCATAATTATTTTTTGAAGAATTCTAAACGGTGAAGTGTACTGACTTTTAGTGTAAATTTTATGTTAATCTTTTTCTGTGAACATGTACTTATTATATACCAAACTGTAGGGAAATGGATAGAGAATTGTAATGTATAATGTCTTTGGTAGTATTAACACAAGTGTGTTTGTTACATTTATAACATTTTGCATATAAAATTGAAAAAACACTAAAAAGTTAACTGTAGAATACGATCTTATCAAAGACAAATTACTGTTGTAGACAATAAAACTTTCTTTTTAGTCTTCAAACGTCAGGTTAATCTATATACAAAGTAAAAAAAAAACATGCTTATGGCCACAGTTAGTACATTTAGTGTTATTCACACCATTTTTTCTGTGGTCCTTTGTAAGAAAAAAATTAATTATGCAATCGTGCATTACGTAATTTTCAAACAAATAAAGAAGAACAACGTCATATAAAACCTTTTTGTACTCTTTTTTAATGTTTTAATAGTATCTCTAGCTTCATCTTCTACCAAGAACTAGTGATTAGATGTTACGGTAGGTCTAGTTTTGTTGCTTTTTGATCGGCCAGAATATGACTATGCCCACTCATCAACTAAATCTAGTGTGTCTAGCTTTTCTGCACAGATTCCGTATTTTGACAACAAACTGTGACTACCAAACAATCATCATCAATGTCAGCAATGTTTCAAAGTAGTTTGACACAATTATTTGCTTAGGAGACTTAGAAAATGTAAATATAAAGCGTGACATATTTCTCTAGCAATAACAACAAAAAATGCAAACACGCGAATCTTCACAAAAATTGTGATAATATTAAAACACGCACATGTGCTGCTTAACTACAGTCAAATTAGTTGTATAAATAGTAGCGGAAGTCATTCTACGAGTTTTAATATATGAACTGCATTAAACGGAAGATTTTTAGGGTTTATGTGTGATAAACTAAAAACCGTGCTCTGGCACGGCACGTTGAATTTTGCAACGCTCAGAACATTGGTCTGGAGTCAAAGAGTTAAACCTTTTGTACCATTCTTAAATCTGAAAAGTGCTGAATTCTAAAACATATTTGGTCTCAAAAGTTTGGAATAAAGGGTTGATAAATATTGTTTTTAAGGTCAAGAATATTGTTATTGTTAATCAGAATGGACCTCACTGCACTCAGAACAAACTCATAGGTGCTCAGTGTCCTTCAGCAAATATAGAAGTGTATGAATGTTAATTGTACCTGTAGCAGGCTGGTTGTACATACAATGGATGCAAATAGAAAGTGAAAGACAGAGAAGCAAAAGAAAATGATAGTCACAAAAAACAAGAAGATGCCAAATGGAAAGAATGGGTGACAAAAAAACCATCAGTAACTTAAACCTAGTGTTGGAGGAGGTATCAGACCTATCTTTACAAAACCAGATATTTAAAAGTCATAAATTACATACAAGAATCACCACAAAAAGTAGCGCGTCATACAAACTATAGAGACAATACAAAGTAAGTGCAAATATAATAAATTGTTATTATATCATCATCATGTGACGTATTCTTTCCAGAACGTTGTCTCCATTACAGCTGCTCTGAACGCATCACGATTCTGGGCAAGTCGACCTGCATCAGCCAAAGACAAGTTCAGACTCTCTGTGATGTCCTGGGTCCACCGTCGTCTAGGTCGACCCCTTCCCCTTTTTCCAGGGACCATGCCTTCCATCACTGTTTTTTCCAGACTATTATGTCTTTTTATATGACCGAAAAATTTCAGCTTCCTTATTGCGATGGTATTTAGGAGCCAATGTTCCTGTACATTTAGTGAGTGCAGTACTTCTCTGTTGGTCTTTTTTTCTGTCCAGGGTATTCTCAACATCCTTCTGTAGCATTTCATTTCGAATGATGTAATCTTTTTTGCAACTGTTTTATTGAGTGTCCAAGTATATATATATATATATATATATATATATATATATATATATATATATATATATATATATATATATATATATATATATATATATATATATATATATATATATATATATATATATATATATATATATATATATATATATATATATATGAGTGATTATTAATTCTGATTGTGTATTCATTGCCTGACTAAATCAATGGGTCTATTGTGAATTTCTTCATGTGTATTAAAGTTTATGAACCATCACTCAGCAGTTATTACTTTCTTTAAAGAAAGTGGTGTGAGAACGAAAGAAAATTAATATCTGTCTGTAAGTCACGTAAAGAAAGAACCCTGGACATTAACTTTCAAATGAATATTAGATTTTGATTAAACAAGCTTGCAAAAGTTACAAGCGAAACAATAAATCTCGCAACATAATGTGAACCCAAGCTGTGTGCCTAACAAATATTGATGACTACATTTAATTATATGCAACAAGTTTATGCATACTGCATTTGCAACAATTGAACGTTAGTATGATGGAACATTATATGTACTTACAGATGCACTTTTAATGCAGCGTGATTTAAGCAATTTTACGAACTATGCATTAAAAGTAATTTTTCATTTGTGCAAAAGAACCTTCTTGCAAACACGGTGGGAAAATTTTGCCACTCCCCATGACCCTTGATGTCAGCAAGAATTTGGGTCAACAAACATTCGTTTATTTAGTTCTGCCTACAGAATATTTTAATGACTAATCATGTTTTTCCATTGAAGGCTTTGAAGGAGCAATATTATGTACAAACGCTCATATTATCTATGAAAGAAAGTCTGAGGACCTTATTATTTAAGATAAAATACAACAGTTTGAACATACAGTGGAGTAACACCAGGGTACGATTGGCTTTTAGTTTCTATTTTTGTGTGATAGTGCCTGGTGAAGTCACTTTGTTCAGACCGTAAAAGTTGTGGTCTGCATTTAAGATAGGTTTAGTTTTGTTTTAAAAGCTTCTGGATTGTGATAGCCCTGTTTATAGCATCTTTGCTATCTTTTTTCTTCTATATGTTCAGTGTTTCCATGTAATTTATTTTTGTAGGCAGGTATCATTTTTCTAATTCATCTTTGGAAGTATGATGAATGGTGATCATAGTAGGTTTGCATTTAGGGAATTTTAGCGCTTTGACACATACATTCATATATTTATAGTCCCTACCTGCATTGCAGACATTCATTCCTTGTTTAGCTGTGGCGTCAGGTATCACATGTTGTTATTGTTTAGTATCTATGTCACAAATTGTCACTTTTTGTAATAGTGCTTTCTACACTTTCTTTTCTTTAGTTGTAAATGTGACTGTCTCTTCTGGTCAGTTGTGAATTATTTGTAGTGTTTATTATTTACTCCTATAGAGTACTGTTTTGTTGTCTCAGAAAGAGAGCAAGAATCTGAGAAAGATAAAGCAATTGAGATTGAGAAACTAAGATTAGCTGCTGCAGCTGCACAGAAAGCAACTGATTTGGAGATAGAGAAATTGCGTGTTCAGAAAGATTTAGATGTTGCTGTCGCCATAAGAAAAGTGGAGTTGGACGCTCCTTAGGCATCTTCTAGTGCACCTGTGACCACAAACCGGAGACGATTGCCTAATTTTGACCAGCAAAAAGACTGCATAGACAGTTTCATACAACGATTTGAACTTAAAGTCAGTGTGTTGAAGATCCCCAAGGTTCAGTGGAGCTCTACGTTGTGTGACCTCTTGACAGCGGATGCTCTTCAGGCTTATTTGCACTGGACAGTTGTAGACTGTGGTGATGATATGCATCACAAACGAATGGGTCATAGACCCATACAAGACAACACATCCTACAATGGTAATAGAAATAATGGCAGATGTTGATCATGTGCAAGGATTAGACCGTATAAGAAATACTATGGAAACAGTACTAATAAACACTGTGGGCACCATGACAATAGCAACCATGTGTAACTAACATGCTCACTTAATTGTGAAAATTGATATGGGTGCAAATCTTTTTTCCAACCTAGTTCACAGCCCAGATTGATCTGCGGGTCATGCACAACTTGTAAAAAGGTAGCAAGTACGGGCAAGCACCATGCTGCACCAATACAAGTTACTGTGTGCCATTATGGCCTTTTACCAAGCTTGCTGTTGACATAGTTGGTCCTATGTTAGTCATGTCTGATAGAGGATATCAATAAATCCTATCATGTATAGATTTATTTACACATTGACCTGAGGACCATTGAAGAATATTACCTCAGCAGCTGTCGCTGATGCTGTATTTGTTATCTTTTGCCGCATTAGATTTCCTGAGGAAATCTTATCAGATCGCAGTACTGAATTTGTGTCTCAGATGATGAAAGATATTGAGAACATGTTATAAATTAACTCTATCGTTACCATCGCGTGCCACTTCACGGGGTGAGCCGTAAAATTGGTACTAAACCCGCGCCACTTCACGGGGCTTGCCGGATTGTAAGAGTTAAGCTTCATATGGTGATGAGCTAGAGTGGTGGTTCTATGCTCCATATGGTGATCAGTTGGATTGGTGGTTCTATGCTCCATAAGGTGATCAGCTGTAGTGATGGTTCTATGCTCCATATGGTGATCAGCTAGAGTGGTGGTTCTATGCTCCATAAGGTGATCAGCTGTAGTGATGGTTCTATGCTCCACAAGGTGATCAACTAGAGTGGTGGTTCTATGCTCCATATGGTGATCAGCTAGAGTGGTGGTTCTATGCTCCATAAGGTGATCAGCTGTAGTGATGGTTCTATGCTCCACAAGGTGATCAACTAGAGTGGTGGTTCTATGCTCCATATGGTGATCAGCTAGAGTGGTGGTTCTATGCTCCATAAGGTGATCAGCTGTAGTGATGGTTCTATGCTCCACAAGGTGATAAACTAGAGTGGTGGTTCTATGCTCCATAAAGTGATCAGCTGTAGTGGTGGTTCTATGCTCCATATGGTGATCAGCTGGATTGGTGGTTCTATGCTCCATAAGGTGATCAGCTAGAGTGGTGGTTCTATGTTCCATAAGGTGATCAGCTGTAGTAGTGGTTCTATGCTCCATATGGTGATCAGCTAGAGTGGTGGTTCTATGCTCCATAATGTGATCAGCTGTAGGTGTGGTTCTATGCTCCATATGGTGATCAGCTGTAGTGGTGGTTTTATGCTCCATAAGGTGATCAGCTAGAGTGGTGGTTCTATGCTCCATAATGTGATCAGCTGTAGGTGTGGTTCTATGCTCCATATGGTGATCAGCTGTAGTGGTGGTTTTATGCTCCATAAGGTGATCAACTAGAGTGGTGGTTCTATGCTCCATATGGTGATCAGCTGGAGTGGTGGTTCTATGCTCCATAAGGTGATCAGCTGTAGTGGTGGTTCTATGCTCCATATGGTGATCAGCTGGATTGGTGGTTCTATGCTCCATAAGGTGATCAGCTGTAGTGATGGTTCTATGCTCCATATGGTGATCAACTGAATTGGTGGTTCTATGCTCCATAAGGTGATCAGCTGTAGTAGTGGTTCTATGCTCCATATGGTGATCAGCTGTAGTAGTGGTTCTATGCTCCATATGGTGATCAGCTGTAGGTGTGGTTCTATGCTCCATATGGTGATCAGCTGTAGTGGTGGTTTTATGCTCCATAAGGTGATAAACTAGAGTGGTGGTTCTATGCTCCATAAGGTGATCAGCTGTAGGTGTGGTTCTATGCTCCATATGGTGATCAGCTGTAGTGGTGGTTTTATGCTCCATAAGGTGATCAGCTAGAGTGGTGGTTCTATGCTCCATAAGGTGATCAGCTAGAGTGGTGGTTCTATGCTCCATAATGTGATCAGCTGTAGGTGTGGTTCTATGCTCCATATGGTGATCAGCTGTAGTGGTGGTTTTATGCTCCATAAGGTGATCAGCTAGAGTGGTGGTTCTATGCTCCATAAGGTGATCAGCTGTAGTGATGGTTCTATGCTCCATAAGGTGATCAGCTAGAGTGGTGGTTCTATGCTCCATAATGTGATCAGCTGTAGGTGTGGTTCTATGCTCCATATGGTGATCAGCTGTAGTGGTGGTTTTATGCTCCATAAGGTGATCAGCTAGAGTGGTGGTTCTATGCTCCATAAGGTGATCAGCTGTGGTGGTGGTTCTATGCTCCATAAGGTGATCAGCTGGAGTAATGGTTCTATGCTCTATAAGGTGATCAACTGTAGTGATGGTTCTATGCTCCACAAGGAATGAAAACGAAGATGAAAATGATGATTCTGCAGATGGCGCCACAGTTTCTGGTTCACACATTAGCATGATAAATATCTTGGTGAAATCTATTGAGATAAGAGGAAAGTTTGACTAATCTGTTTTTACCAGCTCAAATTTGATAGGAATCTGACATCAAATTCTATTCTCAGTATTATCACAATTTCTATTTTCGCTCACCTCGGAGCATAGAGCCACAGTTGCAGCAGGTCCTTATGGCAAGCTTACACTACAGCATGAATGTGCTTGCGCGGTGATAGTTATTGTAGTACATTATTGTGCATAAGGTTGCCAGTCCCATGCATAAACGTCATATTACTCTTATGACGTGAACGGGAGAAGTAGACCTAAACATATTCTTTTTCTGTCTCCTCGGAGATTCCAGACTGCACAGACAATACACAATTGTATCAATTTTATATTCGTCAACATCACCATTATGTACTCCGCTTACTAAGATAAATATTCATTTCATTGCACAACTTCACACTGCAATGCCAATTTTGACAAGTTTCAATATTCTGAGAAAGGCAGCAATTTCACTCCAGAACTTTCCTTTTTCTAAGTGCTAAACAAAATTTAATAAATTACAATGTCTAATAAAGACAGTAATTTTACTTCAGAATTCCAATGCCTAGTGATATACAACATTTAACAAATTGCAATATAGTAAAGGCAGCAATTTTACTCCAGAATTCTCTCTCTAGTGCCATACAATTCACGAGTTACAATATTATAGTAAAGGCAATAATTTTACTCTCCATTCCCATCCTTATTGATAAGCAACATTTAACAAATTACAACATTATAGTAAAGGCCATAACATTACTCCAGACTTCCCTCCCTAGTGCTATACAACATTTGACATGTTACAATATTATAGTAAAGTCAGCCATTTCACTCCAGAACTCACATACTTAGTATTATACAGCATTTGAAAAGTAAAAAGATTCACGGTATCGACACTTTTTAGGCTACCCAGCTGTAAATGAGTTAGGGAAGGAAAAGGCAGTGGGGAAGGGTACTGGTCACCCCACCTCTCTATGCATGACCTAGTATAGTGAGGTCTCTAACACTTCACCCCCCTACAGTAGTATCTGCTATGGGACTACCTTTTTACTATACCACTGAAGCAAATGACTTTTTATCGATTCAGACATTACCATCTAGCGTTAGCCCGTACAGTCAGATACTAAATACATGTAACTGGCTATGGAACTCTAGACGATAAATTGTTTTCAACACAAGGGTTACTTTCACAATTGCCTCTAGCTGGCAGAAAACAGGTGTGAAAGTTGTGAGCTGCAACCAAAATGGAGTGGGTTCAATCCTCATCACTTTATGGAAAGGAGGCTGTCACTTGGGTGTCATGGCTGTTATAAAATATTAATTGGTGACAAATAAAAGTGTATTAAACTATAAACAGGGTTCATAGCAAATTTTTTCAAGCATTTTCCAGGGTTTTCCCAGCCTTTTCCAGGTCTAAGCACATGATTTTCAAGGATGGGAAACTAATATTTTTCTCATCTAATTTTCTCAGATATAATTATCACTTTGCTGACCAGCAATCCGGAGCATTACTGTTTCTCATTACCAAGGGTGTTTGCAGATTTCTTTAAAAATAACTGGTTAAATTGAAAAACAGACATAGGCCTTTGAAATTTTCAAAGCACCATTATGAATGGTTGCCACATCCGAAAAAATATATTTTATGCAAATTGGTCACATGATCATGGCAGCCGTCCTGAATTTGTGTGGCTAATTATAGAAATTTCAGGAGATGTTTTAAAACCATGATCTTTTTCCACTTTATAGTGAATTTGTTCAATGTCAGTGCAATAAAATGTTAGGAACATGGATGGCAATGAATAAAATAAGCTTGATTGATGTATTGATTTAACGATTAACCACGTATTTCAACATAAAAGGCTAACAAAAATTGTGAATAAAATGCAAAAATAAATTCAATTTTTGAATTTGTCTTTTTTGAATTATTCTGCGTCTGTGGCATATATATATCAACATACTTACATCAGGCAAAAGGGACCTGTCGCATCAAAAGTGAGGAATGCAGTAAGCGATCCAAAGCTTGACTGCTTGCGTCAGTGTCAGCGAACCAGAGCTGGCCAAGACCCTACTCCACCTCCAAGTGGTAGTCCTGGAAACAGGCTGCATCACTGCAGCCTGGCTGAGAGAGTAGGGATAGAAGAGGGAAAGCAAACCTGGTCCTAAAAAATGCAGTGCTGAAGTTGAATGTGTCGGCAATAAGGCGCAATTATCGCAGCTTTGCTGTAAATGGACACAATGCAAGCAACATCCTTTTGAGGACAAACGAAGAAGAATAATTCAAACAAAAGTTGTTATTCACTGTCCAGCCACATTGTTTTCATCAGATTATCACTGATACTTGGGAAGGGTAAAATTACTACAAAATAAGGGAAGGGTCAGTGACTAGTGTCAGGAAACCAATACTTAGTGGAGTCATTTGTTTCTTCTCAAGTTTGTGGTACAAGTTGGAGATACCAGTTTGTGGTATAAGTTGGTGATACCTGTTTGTGGTTAAAGTTTGAGATAACAGTGTGTGATACCACATTGATACAAGTCTGTGGAATAAGAGCTTGTGGTCTACGCTAGATGCCTGTCTTTGATTGTTTGTGAAGAACCTTTCTTGAAGTTCGAATTGATCACCCCTGCAACTATGCCTGGGATACGCCCTCACAACAGAATTCTATGATTACAGGGGGGCAGTTAGCAAACCATGTCAACATCTGGCCAGTTAAGAAATTTTTACCTGGTCGAAGCAAAATAACTCACCACCCAAACAAACCACCACCATAACCATTTCCAATGAAGAAAAACTCAATAGTTCAATTCACTATCATCACTTATTTATTTACTCATGTTAAACAATAATTGATGATTATATTTGTTACATATATCTACATATTCAAAGCTGATTTAATTATTACAGTGAGAACTGCACACATATGAATCAGTTATCTTAAATATAAATACAACACAGCTACTTAAGTAATATTTTACTGAACAATAACACAACCAACCAACATGGCCAGATATAGTCTCATGTGTAGGGAAAAACATCTTTCAAGTAAACCAGGAAGAGTAGACTACTTATATCACAGTCATGGAACAATCATGACAAAATTAAAAAAAAAAAACAAGGTCATGTGATTATCAACTAGTTCAACAGTTGTTATCTTGATTCTAACAAGTGATAGGAAAAAAGTATTTCAGTGTATACAACATTTTGAATAAATGTTTTTCAACCACAAAATACTCTGACCATTTTAAGAATTCTCTCCAGTGTGGTTTTTTTTCTACATTTAATAACTAAGAGAATATTTAACCTACACATCATATACATCATACAATTAAAACTACTTCTACTATAAGTGTATTCTTGTGTGGTGTTCTCAGACTACTACAGCTGTTAAACCTTAAATCACAAACATCACATCTGTAAGGCTTCTCTACTGTTTGTATTTTTGTGTCTTTTCAGACAACAACAATCTGTAAACCACAAATATCAAACTTTAAAGGCTTCTCTTATTTAAGTATTTTACTATTCCTTTTTTACACTAACAAACTGTGTCAACCCTACACAACAAATATCACACTAGAAAAACTGTTCTCATGTACGTATTTTATGGTGTCTTTTCAGATTAGAGCATCTAGCAAATCTTGCGCAGCACACATCATACTTCTAAGGCTTTTCTTCTGAATGGGTTACTTTGTGATTTTTCAGATGGAAAGACCATGTAAACCTTACTCCACAAACATCACACTTGTAAGGCTTCTCTCCAGTATGTATTCGTTTGTGTCCCTTTAGATTAGAAGACCGTGTAAATCCTACTCCACAAACATCACACTTGTATGGCTTCTCTCCAGTATGTATTGTTTTGTGTGCTTTCAGACTAACAGAGTAAGTAAACCCTACTCCACAAACATAACATTTGTAAGGCTTTTCTCCAGTATGTATTCTTGTGTGTCCATTTAGATTAGAAGACAAAGTAAACCCTACTCCACAAACATTACACTTGAATGGCTTCTCTCCAGTATGTATTCTTTTGTGTGCTTCCAGACTAACAGACTGTCTAAACCCTACACCACAAATATTACACTTGTATGGCTTCTCTCCAGTATGTATTCTTTTGTGAACTCTCAGACTAGAAGACAATGTAAACCCTACTCCACAAACATCACACTTGTAAGGCTTCTCTCCCGTATGTATTCTTTTGTGAGCTTTCAGACTAGAAGACAATGTAAACCCTACTCCACAAACATCACACTTGTAAGGCTTCTCTCCCATATGTATTCTTATGTGAGCTTTCAGACTAGAAGACATTGTAAACCCTACTCCACAAACGTCACACTTGTAAGGTTTCTCTCCTGTATGTATTCTTTTGTGAGGTTTCAGACTAGAAGACAATGTAAACCCTACTCCACAAACATCACACTTGAATGGCTTCTCTCCGGTATGTATTGTTTTGTGTGCTTTCAGACTAACAGAGTAAGTAAATCCTACTCCACAAACATCACACTTGTAAGGCTTTTCTCCAGTATGTATTCTTTTGTGAACTTTTAGATGAGAAGACAATGTAAACCTTACTAAACAAACATCACATTTGTAAGGCTTCTCTCTGCATTGCATTAATTTGTGACCTTTTAGACTGACATACTTTATAAACCCTACTCCACAAACATCACATTTGTAAGGCTTTTCTCCAGTATGTCTACTTTTGTGTGCTCTCAGAGTAGAAGACTGTGTAAACGCAACACCACAAACTTCACACCTGTATGGCTTCTCTCCAGTATGTATTCTTTTGTGTGCTTCCAGACTAACAGACTGTCTAAACCCTACACCACAAACATTACACGTATATGGCTTCTCTCCAGTATGTATTGTTTTGTGTACTTTCAGACTATCAGAGTGTGTAAATGATACTGCACAAACATCACACTTGTAAGGCTTCTCTCCAGTATGTATTGATTTGTGTCTTTTCACATGAGAAGACCGTGTAAACCCTACTCCACAATCATCACACTTGTAAGGTTTCTCTCCAGTGTGTATTCTTTTGTGTGCTTTCAGATGAGAAGACCGTGTGAACCCTACTCCACAAACATCACACTTGTAAGGCTTCTCTCCAGTATGTATTAATTTGTGTACTTTTAGATTAGAAGACTGTGTAAATCCTATTCCACAATCATCACACTTGTAAGGCTTCTCTCCAGTATGTATTCTTTTGTGTTTAGTAAGATCACTACACTGTGGAAACCCTACTCCACAAACATCACACTTGTGTGGCCTCTCTGCAGTATGTGTTCTTATGTATGCTTTCATATTAGAATCATCTGTAAACCCTACACCACAGATGTCACATTTATATTGATTTTCTCCACTATGTTTGCTTTTGTGTTTATTAAGAATACTACATTGCATAATCCCTACTCCACAAATATCACACTTGTAAGACTTTTCTCCAGTATGTATTCTTTTTAATTTTTTCAGAGTAGAACAATGTATTGGCATTACACCACAAACATCATGTTCATAAGGGTTCTGTATTTCCTTACTCTGCAAGATGTTTACAAATCCACATTTCATATCAACCCCATGAAGTTCATCACTTTTCTTTCTGATGTCATCTGACTTATTTTCATTTTGAACTGTGACCTTGAAATCATTCTGGGCCTTACCAATGTTTGCTGATCTGTCTTGACAAATAATGGAATGTTCAGCTACATCACTTCGTGCTGTTCCAGACTCATCATAATTGTTATTTGTCAACAATGCAACATTGCTAAAATCATTCTTGTACAATCTGTTATTGGTGTTGATGCTCTGGGCTTGGTAAGGCACATCTGAAATGATATGGGATTTAGATAGAAATAAGTAACTGCTGTATGATAAGCAATCAGTTATTAAGATGTCCTACATTGTGTAGCTCTAGAAAAGACATATGGATTCATCAAAATTTAAAATAGTGGATAGTCAAATATTTTGACAGCATCACAAAATATTCATCAGTAAAAAAAGCAACTTTTTTATGTTACATATGTTTCAATTAAATCTGCAATGATTGACTTTGCCACATTTAAATTATGTTAACACATTTTGCTGAATGTCATGTGTGGACATACCACATTACATGTTTTAGAAAATGTGTGTTATGCACAAACATCTATAATATATCGTGTTCTTGTGCTGTTAGTCGCATTAGGAAGCAGGAATAAACAGTAAAATGGGTGTCACTTCTGAGTTTGTATTAATTCTCTAGGCATACACATTAATTCATTACTACCAGCAGCGTAGAACACAAGAATGCATGAAAATCGTAATCATACGTAATCTCAAGACTATGAATACAATACTATTATTATATATCTTTTTAAAATCTCAAGACTATGAATACAATACTATTATTATATATCTTTTTAACATGTAATAAATTTGTAATAATTCAGTTTGTGTGTGTGTAATTATGTATCTATGTATGAATATATATGTGTAAATATATATATATGGGTTCACTGCAAGGGTCATGGCTGTTGAGGTTGGCGCAAGAAGTCTCATGGCTGCATCAATGTATGATTTATTGAAACTGTTGGGGCTGAGGGACAGTCAAGAATGAGGGCACTGAAGAGGCTTAGTGAAACTGCCAAAAAGGTATCATGCTGGCTGTGGAACAACCGCAATGGGTTATGGAACTCGGGACAGTAAACTCTGCAGTACAGAAAACATCAGGAATTTTTCTAAGTCCACAATACGTTGAGTTTTTCGGTGTACTGGTGAAAGGGCTGTGACTGACAAGCAACAAGCGGTGATTATATTAAAAGAGGTGTTGGGCACAGAATTTCAGTTGCTAGCGCGCAGTGGCTAGCCTCGTTGGCTTCGCGCAGATGTGTCAGTGTCTGTCCCTAGTCGTGGTGTGCAGCGGAACGAACAGAATAATTTGTCTTCTCTTTGTTACTTTCACAATTGCCACCACGACTGGTGGAGTTATGGATTTTAAAGTTGCTACCAAAGTGAAATGGGCTTATTTTCAATACAAGACAACAAGAGGCTGAAAGTAAAAGGGCCAAAACGTGATCGGATTGCCTCCTGTTGTATCGCTCTGTATAAAGTTTCCTATCATAAATACATGATCAGACCAGTGACAATCCTTGTATAAAGTTTCCTATCATAAATACATGATCAGACCAGTGACAATCAGGAAAGGACTGATGACACTGGGAAAGACTAGGAACTGGCTGACTGGGTTGGCACCCAGTAAGCCATATACAATCGCCACAGAACCTACAATTGATAGATGCCTCCGGGATTCACTGAAAGGGGGGAGAATGATGAATCTACAGGTGATTTATTGGAAGCAACCAGGCAAGGTACACAGACTTTGATTTGTGACCAATGGCTGGAATTTCCATGTACCTGTGGTAGGAGATTCTCTACACAGAAAGGCATGCGAATCGACAGAACGAAAAAGGGGTGTGGGAGCTCATCAGGGGGAGATCAAGGGTGCTCTGTTGATCAACAGCGCTCTGTTTCGACAGGTGAGATGTTAGAAGAACTCAGACATGAGTCAATCCACAGTGCTGAGAATATTCAAGTTGATCTGCCTGATGATGATCTCACACACTTCTTGGACAGGAAAAGAGATGCAGTTAAGTTTCCACCTGCCAGTGCAAAAGGGCTTTGATAACAGCTGGACAAAGCCTTGGTAAAAGAGTTGGATAACAACCTGAAGCAGATAACTTTGGAGACAAAGCTGAAAATCTTCGGCGACATAATATATCTTCACTGTCGTAAAGTGTTTGTAGTCAGGGAGGCAAAAAAAATAACCCACGACAAAAAAGTAGAAGACAAACTAGAATAGAAGAGATCAGGAAACAGAAGAAGCATGCCCGAAAACAGTTCAAGAACACTGTGGCCGCAGAGAAGGAAGGCTTACAACAGGTTTGGGAGCACCTGAAAGGCCAACATAATGCCCTTTGTAGAGCAGAAAGGTTGTGCAGGAAGAGAAGGAAAACACGGAGGGATAGGGAAAGATTCTTCAGGGAGTCCTTCAAGTTCGCCAAAGATCTGTTTGAGCAGCCATGGTCGGGAATGCTAAACATCAGGAAAGAAGACCTGGAAGAACACCTTAAAATGACGTATTCAGATGGTCACAGAGATGAGCCGCTCAGCAGCATGGCAGGCCTTAGATGGCCAAGTAAGCCTGGAGCTGAATTCAACACCAAACCCCCAACAATGCAAGAAATAGAAAGCATTGTCCAGAAAGCACGGTGCAAGTCAGTTCCAGGTCCTAATGGTGTCCCATATGCTGTGTATCAGAGATGCCCTGAAGTGCTCAAATGACTGCTCTGTTTGCTAAAAAGTACGTGGAAAACCCAACTTATAAGCAAAGAATGGAGAAAGGTGAATGGAGTCTACAACCTGAAGGAACAAAATTCCACAGGCATCAGTCAATTCAGGCCGATCTCACTATTTAATTTGGAAGGGAAGATATTCTTCTCAGTGCTGGTGAAAAAGCTCACCATATACCCTCCTGGAAAATTGTTAAATTGACACTACCATCCAAAAAGAAGGTATCCCAGGTACACCAATGTGTCTAGAGCATGCCACAATGATCTGGGAAGCAATTCAAAAGGCAAAGTCTGACAGAACAAACCTCCATGTAATCTGGCTGGACATAGCAAATGCATATGGATCCGTTCCACACCAGATGTTGTGGCAGGCTCTAGAAATTACAGCAATGCTGAAGCTGTATTTTGCAGGGTTCTCTGTCAGATTTTCAACCAGAGAAATCACAACGAAGTGGATTGACCATTAAGTTTGAATTGTGATGGGATGTACCATTTCTCTGATACTATTCGTGTTGGCTATGCAGGTAATCCTCAATGCGGCTGAAGGAGTGGCAATAGGTCCAAAGCTCAGTGAAATGTGTCACATGCCACCGCTCAAAGCATTCATGGATGACACAACAATTCTGACATCAGATGAACACTAGGCCCAGAGGATGTTAGCATGCCTGGATGAACTAGTCAGCCGGTGCAGAATGAGCTTCAAACCTAAGAAGTCGAGAAGCCTATCAGCCAGGAAAGGGAAAATAGTGAAGGTCCTATTCATTGTTTCCAACCAAAGAATCCCTACTGTAATTGAGGAACCTGTTAAAAGTCTTGGCAGGGGGTACGATGCCTCATTAAAAGACTCGAAGGCAGTGCAACAGACAACATAAATGGCTGGCAGAGGACTACAGATCATAGACCAAAGCAGACTCCTAGGAAAGTTCAAATTGTGGTGCTTCCAGTTTATGTTGATACCTAAATTGCTGTGGCCACTGCTTATATATGAAATAAGCACCAGTACAGTGGAAACTGTAGAGCAGAAGGTAACAAGTTCATGAGGAAATGGCTAGGGGTACCACCAGGTCTGTCAGATGTAGCACTATACTGCAAAGAGTCAAAGCTTGTGCTTCCTCTCAGGTCAGTTGTTGAAGAGTACAAAGTAGGAAAGGCAAGACTCACAATGATGCTGTGTGAGTTGGTAAATGACGTGGTTAAGTCCATTCAACCCACACTGAAAACAGGGAGGAAGTGGAAGAAGCTGTTGATGCTGCCCAAGAGTCGCTCAAACTAAGGGAGGTAATCAGATACACAAAAACGAAATGACGGGGATTTGGCCATGGAGACATCTGCTGGTGGTCAAAGGCATCAAACAGGGAGTGCAGAGACATGGTAGTTCAGGAGATACGAGGAGCTGAGAATGGTAAGAGGGTGCAAAAAGTGGTGCAGTAGGCCCAACAAGGCCAATGGACTACATGGGAAGGAGCCCTGCAAAAGTCCTTGACATGGAATGATATATGGCATATGGCACCTCTTAGACTCAGCTTCATTATTAGATCAATGTATGACCTGTTGCCGTCGACCACAAACCTTGTGAGATGGGGAAAGTTGGATGACGAGCAGTGCCCCCTGTGCCAGGGGAGGCAAACACTTGAAAACATGCTCTCAGCATCATTCATTCATAACCCTCCACTCCCAAAGGAGCATAGGCCTTCAACAAACACATGCCAAGTCCTCCTGTCACGTGCCATCATCTCAAGTTCTTTCCACGTTCTCCTCATCATTTTCACCTCTGTTTCCAGCTCTCTTCTCCATGTGCTTCTTGGTCTACCTCTGCTTCTCTTGCCCTGGGGGTTCCAGAACAAGGACTGTCTTGTAATGCTATCAACAGGTTTCCTCAGTGTGTGTCCTATTCATCGCCATTGTCTTCTCATCTCTTGTTCCACTGGCACTTGTCTGGTTCTTGTCATCAGTTCCACGTTGGTAACCTTGTCATACCATTTTAATCCTTCTATTCTACACAAGCACCCATTTATGAAAGTCTGTAGCTTTTTGGTTGTTGTCTTTGTTGTTCTCCATGTCTCAGAGCCATACAATAGGACTGACTTCACATTTGAGTTGAAGATTCTTATTTTCGTGTTGGATCTGATTTTTCCTGATCTCCATATATTTCTCAATGCAATGAAAGCTCCTCTTGCTTTTTGAATTCTTATTTTGATATCACTGTCTGTCCCTCCAACTTTGTCTATATTGCTGCCAAGATATGTGTACGATTCTACATCTTTTATTGGTGCTTCTTCAAGTTCAACCCTGTTATCATTACCTGCATTTATTCTCATTATTTTTGTCTTTTCCCTGTGTATTTTCAGACCCAATTGCTGTGACCTCTCATTGAGTGTTTTTCAATTAGTCCTGCATCCTTCTTTCTTCTAGGAGAACTTCCAGATTTGGCACCTGGAAAGTTCAGACATTAAACAAACAAGGGAAAGTGGCACAAGAGCAGCAGAAATGAGGGAATATAAAATTGAGGTTCTGGGACTATGTGAAACAAAGTGGAAGGGGGTAGACAAGAAGAAACTCATCACAGTAAAGGGGTAGCTCTTATGTTATCTAAAGAAGCACATAAAGCATTCATTGAATGGGAAGCAGTTGGACCCAGAATAATAACAGCTACTTTTAAAACAGCTAAAAAAGAAAATAATTGTAAATGTCATCAAACATTATGCACCAACTAATGACAATGAAGAGTCTGTGAAAGAAGCATTTTATACTAGACTACAGGAAAATATGAAAAAAGTAAAAAGAAGAGACATTACAATTTTGATGGATGACATGAATGCAAAGATAGGTACAGTCAACACCGGCTTTGAAGAATTCATGGGCAAGGAATAATGAATGAAGATGGGGAACTATTCTCAAACATCTGTGCTTCAAATCAACTGGCTATAGGAGGAAGCATGTTTCCACATGACGCTCAAAGCTATTATAGACCAAAAGGGAGGCATCAAAGAAGAGTTGGCCACTCAAAAAGCAGCAGCTGGGAGACTTTTTCAGGACATAAATCGAGGATTCCTCAGCAAGAGAGAGGTTGGTAAGAAAACAAAGATGGCTGTATATCGCTCCACCTATGTCCCAGTCTTGACATATGGATGCGAGTCATGGGCAATGACTACAACCCACAAAAGCCAGATCCAAACCTCAGAAATGAGGTATCTGAGGAAGGTGGTTGAAGTAACAAGAAGAGACATGGTCCACAACCAGATGATACATCAAGGCCTAAAATCCCACCCCCTGCAGACCCAAGTAGAACAGTCCCAACTAAGATGGTTTGGCCATGTATGCAGAATGGGAGAAGATCGGCTACCATGACAAGCATAAGAAACAAAGAGCCAGGGATCCAGACCCCCAGGACGACCCAGAGTCCACTGGGAGGACAACATTAGACAATCTTTGATGGACCGAGGACTAGAATGGAACCAGGCCAGGAGGAAGACAGCCGATAGGATAGTCTGGCGCCCTCTCTTCCAAACCTCTACACCTCACGGTAGAAGGGGAATGACTAAGTATGTAGATCATCATTGCAGGATGTAAAGGTAAATAGAGGAGCAGATGTGGCATCAGATCACCACCTTCTGATAGCCAAAGTAAAAATGAAACTCAAGAGATATGCAACAATGCAAAATTATAGACAACAATTTAATGTAGGACATCTAAGAAATCAAGAAACAAGAGACAAATTTGCGGTCACAATATCCAACAAATTCCAAGTGCTCCAACAGCTGGAAGATGTAGAGAATACAGAAGACAATTGGCAGCAAATCAAAACGGTATGGAATGAGACGTGAAGAAATACTGGGGAAAAGGGAACAACATCAAAAAGCATGGATAACAACAGAAACCATCAATAAGATAAAAGACAGAAAAAAATAAGAAAGCACATTTAAACACAAGCAAAACCAGAAGTTCCAAAGCCAAGGCTCAAGAAGTGTACACAGAAGCAAAGAAGTAAAAAGAAGTATCAAAAGAGACAAGAGGAAGTATATTGAGGAGTTGGCAAGAGAGGCAGAAGATGCTGCAGCCAAAGGAAATATGAGAGAACTGTATAACAAAGAAGCTAACAGGGAAATACAAGCAAACAAGTTGCCTCATAAAAGACAAGAATGGAAAACTGCTCAGCAATATACAAGAGCAAATGAAGAGGTGGACAGAATATTTTGAGGACCTTCTTAATAGACAAGCTCCACAAAACCCCCCGGACATCCAGCCAGCAGAAGAAGAGCTACAATTTAACGGTGAAAGACCAACGAAGGACGAAATAAAGAAAGCCATAAAGCTTCTAAGAGATGGAAAAGCATCTGGACCTGATGGCATTCCAGCAGATGCCATCAAAGCAGATATCGACATGGCTACAGAGATGTTATATAAATTACTTGGTAAAGTTTAGGGAAAGGAAGAGATACCAGCAGAATGGAAGGAAGGATATCTGGTTAAGTTGCCTAAGAAGGGAAATTTACAAGAGTGCACAAATTATAGAGAAATAATGTTACTATCAGTGCCAGGAAAAGTATTAAACAGGATTATCCTTGAGAGATTAAAAGAGTCCATAGACAAGAAACTGAGAGATGAACAAGCAGGTCTTCAACAAAATAGATCCTGTACAGACCAGATGACCACTTTGAGAATAAAAGTTGAACAAAGTCTGGAATGGAATTCACCATTCTACATCAGATTTGTGGACTATGAAAAGGCATTTGGCAGTGTAGACAGAGAATCAATTTGGAAATTGATGAGGCATTATGGAGTCCCCCTGAAGATCATTACTTTAATAAAGAAAACATATGAAGACATGACATGCAGAGTTCTTCATGAAGGACAGCATACAGAACCGTTTGGGACAAAAACAGGAGTGCGACAGGGATGCCTCTTGTCTCCATTTATTTTCTTACTAGCAATAGACTGGGTTATGAGAACATCGACAACACACAACAGAAATGGAATCCAGTGGACTCTGACTAAGCAGTTGGATGATCTGGATTTTGCTAATGACTTGGCTCTTCTGTCCCATAACCATAATCAGATGCAGGACAAGTTGAAAACACTCGATGAGAGGTCACAGAAATTGGGTCTGAAAATACACAAGGAAAAGACAAAAATAATGAGAATAAATGCAGGTAATGATAACAGGGTTGAACTTGAAGAAGCACCAATAATGGATGTAGAATCGTACATATATCTTGGCAGCAATATAGACAAAGTTGGAGGGATAGACAGTGATATCAAAATAAGAATACAAAAAGCAAGAGGAGCTTTCATTGCATTGGGAAATATATGGAGATCAAGAGAAATCAGATCCAACACGAAAATAAGAATCTTCAACTCAAATGTGAAGTCAGTCCTATTGTATCTATGTGATGTGGTGGAATAATATATCCCTAATGTATATTTTGTAGTGCAATAATTCATCCATATCTTTCTGTTGTGGTGGAATAATACATCCCTAACGTATGTTTTGTGGTGCAATAATTCATAAATAATTATTGTTATTTGAATGACAGCAACCAGTTGACATTAAATTTATTGAAAATGAGAGGTTCTGGCAGTTTCTATCAGATAAACATAACAATTAATATAAATATTTATACACAAATACATACTTTTACACATACATACTTACAAATACATGAACACCTAAAAGACTCGCAAAGACTTAAATACACAGACACCTAAAAAGATTTTCAACTAGAGGACAAAATACTGTAAATGGCTTCTTTGTTAATGTGTGTAACTTCTGAGGAGTAGAACAATGAAATCATTTTAAATTTATTATTACATGAACTATTACTCAATGTGTGCATTTTGATTTCTCTTACTGAACACCACCTCTTTGAGTGCCCAGCACTCGATGATGTTAGGAAAATGCTCCATCCTCTGAGGCCAGATAAGTGGAACACCTTGTACAGAGAAACAAAACAACTTGTAAAAACATGCAGATATCACTACATGGCATTGGGCCGAAGGGCAAAAGCCCAAGTGCCGCTGGATCAATAACAATAACTCTTACTGATGTCTATTATTTTTTGTGTGTTAGTACTGATGCATGATAATAAAGGGGAATGCCAGACCAGGCAAAAGGTTCATGAGTTGATTCACTATTACCTCCATATATAGTATCCGAAGTGATCTTTCAGATTTTTTTTCACTAAGAATGCAAAGTTAGATTCCCAGAAATCAATAAAACACTTAAAAAATAAATAAATAAAAAGCATTATTTCATCTATATGACTAACATTTTATTACCTTCATCTTTACATACGCCAGGTTGTTTCTTAATTCTTGGTGATTTTGTATCAATGATGTCAACTATCTGAACATGAGAGTCACAGCATTCAGTGTTGCTATGACCATCATAATTCTGGCAGGAAAACAAAAATGAGAATTATTTAGTGAGACTAAAACCTGGTAGTTACATTTACTAAGCTGAGTATGTGAAAAATGTTGTGGTGAAAGTTGTGATCCATCTATGAAACGAAATAATTCAGTGGAACATAAGTAGTAGTCATGCTACAAGCAGATGAATGTTTCGAGCAGTGGTGGATTGAAAATCACAGATCTGAAGTTTGTCACGCAATGCATGGTTCCCTTGTAGAAGTGATATCACTGCAGTATTAAATATTACTTCTATACATGACACCTTAATTCACATTTTTAGCAGTCACACAGACAAACAATAATGGCATCATACACAAGTTTAATGTTTAAAAAAAAAAAAAAACTGAAATAGGGATAATTAACTGGGATTTTGAGGAACACTTTGAAAATTATGAGTTCTTAATAATTTTGTAAGCATGTCCCAGCCTAACAAAAGAAACAACATGTTGTCTGAGACAGGCAAGAATTGAAAATTGTTAAAAGACACAAAAAGTCTACATAAATCAAGGTGCTTTGGTGGTTAAGAGGTGAGAATGTTTGCCTTCTAAAATATCTGCATATGATGTTTGGTAGTTATTTTTTTATTTGTGTTCTTTATCAATTTTAAATCAGTCATAAAAATGAGAGTGTACTGGTAAGTGGGAATATTGATCACTGAATGTGACAAACCCATTTCATTAATGTCACTATCTTTCTAACGACAGTACAAAAACTGTAGGGTTTTGCAGTTGAAATAAAAAAATAAAAAAAATAATATCCATTTAAAAAAAAAATTTCAGTCATTCATATGCAGCCTGCTAGTAATTGAAAATACTTTTTAATCTGATAATGATAATACATTCTTTGCTGTGTGAGACAGAATTTCAAATAAATATAAATGGTACCAATATGAAACAAGTAGAAACATTCAAATACTTGGGCACTTTATTAACATCATGTATAAGCTAATTCATAGAACAGCCCTAGCACAGCACAATTCTAGAAAATGAGAAACAAACTATACAGTTTATCAGCTTTAACTCTTAGTATCCGGCTGGCCTTTTAGAAAGGCTGACGATCGGTCCCCGTTTTATGGCCGTCCTTTCTAAGAGGCCGAAGACTGTTTCCGTGTCAATAGCGAAAGATTTAACATTATTTATATACTTTTCTTCCCATAAAAGAGTTTTAATGCCATTTCCGATTCACCTCATGTTTGAAAATATTCAATCATTCATACATTCATAACCCTCCACTCCCAAAGGAGCATAGGCCTTCAACAAACACATGCCAAGTCCTCCTGTCATGTGCTATCATCTCAAGTTCTTTCCATGTTCTCCTCATCATTTTCACCTGTTTCCAGCTCTCTTCTCCATGTGCTTCTTGGTCTACCTCTGACTCTCTTGCCCTGGGGGTTCCAGAACAAGGACTGCCTTGTAATGCTGTCAACAGGTTTCCTCAGTGTGTGTCCTATCCATCGCCATCGTCTTCTTCTCATCTCTTGTTCTACTGGCACTTGTCTAGTTCTTGTCATCAGTTCCATGTTGGTAACCTTATCATACCATTTTAATCCCTCTATTCTATGCAAGCACCTATTTATGAAAGTCTGTAGCTTTTTGGTTGTTGTCTTTGTTGTTCTCCATGTCTCAGAGCCATATAATAGGACTGACTTGACATTTGAGTTGAAGATTCTTATTTTCGTGTTGGATTCAATTTCTCTTGATCTCCATATATTTCCCAATGCAATGAAAGCTCCTCTTGCTTTTGGTATTCTTATTTTGATATCGCTGTCTGTCCCTCCAACTTTGTCTATACAAGGGGATTGACATAAGTCTTGGGCCTGACCATGAAGGAGTCACAGGAGGAAGATGAAACTTGGCACATTTAAAGTTCATCATATTTGCACTGAATGTATGAAGTACGCGTTTGTTTCTTCAATGGGTTTTTCCCGCTACGGTGCACGGTGCAATGTACCCTATTGGCCAGATCTGCTGGTCCAAAGATTTGACAAAACAATGGAAAAGAAGGAGGCCAGAGCTGTGATAAAATTTCTGATGTTTCAGGGAAAAACACCTACAGAAATACACAGGGAGATGGAACCAGTGTTTCGTGATTCTTGTCCTTCATATACTTCGGTAAAAAACTGGTGTCAACAGTTTAAGTGCGGCCGCTCAAATGTTGCTGATCTGCCAAGATCTGGTAAACCAGCCTCAGAGTGCAACGATGAAAATGCAACAAGAGTGAAGGAAATCATTGACTAGGATCGGAAAATGACAATTGTGGAGATAGCTAGTAGAGCAAAACTAAATGAAAGAACAGTTTATAGAATTTTACACAACAGACTGAACATGAGAAAATTGTGTGCACGCTGGGTTCCGCGACTGTTGACACGTGAACAGAAGCAAACAAGGGTAAATTGCTGTCAACAGTTGCTCAAAAAGTGTCAGTCAAAAAATTTTTTGGAGACCATGGTGACAGTAGATGAGACTTCTTCTTCTTCTTCCGTCCTTAGCCACGGACCGACAAAGCAGTTCGTGGCCAATACGCCTAGTGGCGTCTTATTGGGTACACCATTATGACCCTGAATCCAAAAATGCCAGCATGCAATGGAAAACTCCGGGCTCCCCAACACCTGTCAAGCCGAGGGCGCAGAAATCTGCAGGAAAAGTGATGCTGATTGTTTTTTGTGACGGCATCGGTGTCCTTTTGAAAGATTATCTGCCTCGTGGCAACACAGTTAATGGACAGTACTTTGCAGATCTTCTCACCAAACTAAGAAAGGTTGTGACCAGGAAACGAGGGATAACGCGCACTCAAAATCTTCCTTTGCTTCAAGACAACGCGCCCTCTCCCAAAGCACGGCTTGTGCAGCTAGCAGCCAATGATTTGAATATTGAAATTCTTCCACACCCACCACATTCTCCAGATTTGGCTCCATCAGACTTTTTTCTATTCCCAAATCTTAAAAAAACAGCTAAAAAAATCATTTTGACAACGATGAAGAGGTTATACTGGCATGTGATGACTGGTTTAATTTGAAAAATAGGGTGATATACTCCCAAGGTCTTTTCAAGGTCAAGCAGAGATGGCAGAAGTGTGTCAATTCAGACAGTGGCTATATTGAAAAGGAATAAACACTATACAAAATTTCAGCTTTCTGTGACATGTCCTTCATGGTCAGGCCCAAGACTTATGTCAATCCACTTATATTACTATGGAGCCGCGGTAGCATAGTGGTTAGTGCACTGGCTTCCTAGCGCAGTGGTCTATGGTTCGATCCCCAGATGAGGCGGAAAAATTTTTAGGCCACAAACGGCTCCTGGGTCGACCCAGCCCCAAATGGGTACCAGAGCTACTCTGGGAAGGTTAAGGCGGCCGGCGTGATGCCGACCACATCACCCCTCGTGTGCTGACGGTCAAGATAATATGGGCCTAACACCATATTCCCAATATGCCTAAATGGGCGTGTAACGGGTTCCTTTACCTCCTTTACCTTACTTATATTACTGCCAAGATATGTGTACGATTCTACATCTTGTATTGGTGTTTCTTCAAGTTCAACCCTGTTATCATTACCTGCATTTATTCTCATTACTTTTGTCTTTTCCCTGTGTATTTTCAGACCCAATTGCTGTGACTTCTCATCGAGTGTTTTCAATTTGTCCTGCATCTGATTACGGTTATGGGACAGAAGAGCCACGTCATCAGCAAAATCCAGATCATCGAACTGCTTAGTCAGAGTCCACTGGATTCCATTTCTGTTGTGTGTTGTCGATGATCTCATAACCCAGTCTATTGCTAGTAAGAAAAGAAATGGAGACAAGAGGCATCCCTGTCGCACTCCTGTTCTTATCCCAAACGGTTCTGTAAGCTGTCCTTCATGAAGAGCTCTGCATGTCATGTCTTCATATGTTTTCTTTATTAAATTAATGATCTTCAGGGGAACTCCATAATGCCTCATCAATTTCCAAAGTGATTCTCTGTCTACACTGTCAAATGCCTTTTCGTAGTCCACAAATCCGATGTATAGTGGTGAATTCCATTCCAGACTTTGTTCAACTATTATTCTCAAAGTGGCTATCTGATCTGTACATGATCTGTTTTGTCGAAAACCTGCTTGTTCATCTCTCAGTTTCTTGTCTATGGACTCTTTTAATCTCTCAAGGATAATCCTGTTTAATACTTTTCCTGGCACTGATAGTAACATTATTCCTCTATAATTTGTGCACTTTTGTAAATTTCCCTTCTTAGGCAACTTAACCAGATATCCTTCCTTCCATTCTGCTGGTATCTCCTCCTT
Organism: Oreohelix idahoensis; assembly: GCA_024509875.1. NCBI lineage: Eukaryota > Metazoa > Mollusca > Gastropoda > Stylommatophora > Oreohelicidae > Oreohelix > Oreohelix idahoensis. Next base: position 139,579 of record JAMPIV010018531.1, read on the forward strand.
TTCCCAGACTTTACCAAGTAATTTATATAACATCTCTGTAGCCGTGTCGATATCTGCTTTGATGGCCTCTGCTGGAATGCCATCAGGTCCAGCCGCTTTTCAATCTCTTAGAAGCTTTATGGCTTTCTTTATTTCTTCCTTCGTTGGTCTTTCACCATTAATTTGTAGCTCTTCTTCTGCTGGCTGGATGTCCAGGGGGTTTTGTGGAGCTGGTCTATTGAGAAGGTCCTCAAAATATTCTGTCCACCTCTTCATTTGCTCCTGTATATTGCTGAGCAGTTTCCCATTCTTGTCTTTTATGAGGCAACTTGTTTGCTTGTATTTCCCTGTTAGCTTCTTTGTGCTGCTATACAGTTCTCTCATATTTCCTTTGTCTGCAGCATCTTCTGCCTCTCTTGCCAACTCCTCAATATACTTCCTCTTGTCTCTTTTGATACTTCTTTTTACTTCTTTGTTTGCTTCTGCGTACACTTCTTGAGCCTTGGCTTTGGAACTTCTGGTTTTGCCTGTGTTTAAATCTGCTTTCTTGTTTTTTCTGTCTTTTATCTTATTGATGGTTTCTGTTGTTATCCATGCTTTTTGCTGTCTTTCCCTTTTCCCCAGTATTTTTTCACATGTCTCATTCCATACAGTTTTGACCTGCTGCCAATAGTCTTCTGTATTCTCTAAATCTTCCAGCTGTTGGAGCACTTGGAATTTGTTGGATACTGTGACCGCAAATTTGTCTCTTGTTTCTTGATGTCTTAGATGTCCTACATTAAATTGTTGTCTATAATTTTGCATTGTTGCATATCTCTTGAGTTTCATTTTTACTTTGGCTATCAGAAGGTGGTGATCTGATGCCACATCTGCTCCTCTATATACCTTTACATCCTGCAATGATGATCTAAACTTCTTCTTTATGCATATATGATCAATCTGATTTTCTGTTCTATGGTCCTGAAAATATTGGAATACTCAAATTTGTGTGAAATATTTATCAATTTTGACTAAATTGAGTAGGGTTCATTAGTCCCAAAAAATTTTTTTTGTCTGTCTGAGAATGGCTTCGTGTTCAAATGGTCATTCGAAAAGATTATCAGCTGAACATGCATCACAGCTTATTAAATCAAGGATTGATAATGACAGCGATGAGTTCTCGAGCACGGTTAGTTCAGATGACACTGAATTTAGCAATACATTAGCAGATTCTGAGGACAAGGGGGCGTGTCCCTTGGATGGACCTAGTTATAGAACTGGTAGGGGATTGCTGAAAAGGAAAGGTAAATGCCATAAAAACGAAAGAGAAGATAGATCTAGATCACAGCTGAGATCGGTAGGCCTAATCACTGAACCTGGTAATACAGAGCTTCAGAACAACAATATTATTGAACAGGAGGTTGAATGGAATCAAGTTGATAAGGGTTCAACTAAGAATGCATTTCGCTTTGTTCCACCTCAGGGCAGGACTCCTGGTGTGAATCCAGATATTGTCCCCGAAGACTCACCAGCACTTTTTTGCCTCAGAGCCCTTTTTACAGATGAGATATTGGAAGAACATGTTGTGTATGTCAATGATTATGCTAATCACCTCTGTCAGTCAAAAGATGCAACTACACGCACAAGTTCTGTTTATCGCAACTGGCATCCAATAAAATTACATGAACGTTACAGGTTTTTTTCTGTTATCATAGCCACAGGCATCGTTAAAAAAACCAAAAATGAGTGATTACTGGTCTCAGGAGCCTTACATACAGACTCCTTGGTTCAGGCAGATATTTACAAGGGACAGGTTTCAAGCATTGTATCACACAATGTTCCATGTAAGTGATGTTGACGCACAGGGAAAAGCAAAGATTGAGCCGTTTCTGCAGAAACTCCTAACATGATTTCAGGAGGCATTTTATCCCTACAAAGAGCTGTCTTTAGATGAAATGATGATAGGGTGGAAAGGCAGGTGGGCACATAAAATGTTCAATGCCTCAAAGCCTAAGAAATATCATGTCAAGACCTTCGGCCTTTGTGACAGTAGTACTGGTTGCGTTGTCAATTTGTTGATTTACTTCGGTGCCAATACATCATACAGTCCTGAGCTAGATGTAAAGAGCCAACAAGCCATCAAAGTCTTTGATACACTGCTAAAACCTTGTGGAAAAGGTCATCATATTTATGCAGATTGTTACTACACAAGTTTTGCATCGCTGCAATATCTTACCGACAACAATCAGTATTTTACTGGAACTGTAAATATAAATCGTACAAATTTTCCAAAGGCGCTGAAGACTACAAAACTGATGCATCTCCAGATGACATGGTTTCTCGATCTAGAAAGTAAATTTCTTTGTGTAATGTTTAGAGATAAAAAGGCAAAAAAGTCATGCATTCTAGTGTCAAGTTCTGCAACTGTGGAAACCAAACAAATCACAAATCGTTTCGGCAAAAGACAGCACAAACCCACTATGATTGATGACTACAACCAACGAATGAATGGATGTGACAAGGTTGACCAGTGTGTAACAACCTATGGAACATTCAACAGAAGAACCAGAAAGTGGTGGAAGAAAATTTTCTTTTGGATCTTTGAAGTTTCCCAGTTGAATGCTTTTGTGTTGTTTGCACTCAGCAGATCAAATAATTCAAAGAAGTAGACCCTACTGCAGTTTGTGGTGAGTTGGGATATATAAATATAGTTATAGGGGACTTAATGTACTGAATGAGATCAGCTGTGAAGGTCTCTGTATCTAATAAGTTTGGTGTGTTACAGAGAACCTTGCTTGCTACCACATTTAGACCTCAATCAGACTTATTCTTGAATTGTATGATGACTTCGTTTAATGTCTAGGGTTATGATAGTGATGAAGTGTAAGTTCACAACAACCAACAGACAGATAAACACCTAAGTTAAGATCCACAACACTTTACAACACTATGACAATCACAAGGAAACCTGTATCCTCTGCTCGCTTGCTTCTCAGTTTGATAGTATGATATACAATGGCCGCTATCTTGTGCAGGGAGTCTGCTGCCAGCTTTCTGGATCACGCAGTACTCAGACCGGACGATGCAATATCACCATCTATACCACGGTCCCTGAAATGAGAAGGTTGTGCCTCCTTCTTCATAACTAATATACAATATTATTCCACACTGAAGTACATGACAGTACAAATAAACATAAAGTTCAGTGCTTTAGGCCAACTGCTAGCTTTTCATGTGACAATATACACCAGTATTCCTCTCCCTAATGGTTACAACGCCTCTGCAATTCCAGCTGTAATCCCTTCCATACAATAGGATAGGTGTTAGGTTACTATATGGCAATTCAATATATATATGCAGTTATACTCCTCTCTGACAATCTTTTACATGGTGGAGCAATATCTAGGCTTTGCCTCATGTTTTCTACTGAACCACACACATACAGACATAATTCATCATTTCACATTCAATTTTCATATATAATACAGATTAAAATGTCTAGCTTACCACAATTCGTAAGGAAATACACACTAAAGATGACTGGCACAGTTTGATCTGCTGTATGTCCAGGCTGTATCATATATTTAGTTTTGGATAACACTGCCTGCTCTCATCTCTCACAATGTGTAACGATATGGCATCCCCTCTAAGATTTCTTCTGCCAATATCCAGTATATTGGCCAATCGTTTTGAATATTTTCAAAAGAGTACACAGTCATTCAAGTATTTTCATTCACTTTTACTCCGTTTCTAGGCATTTATTTGTTATTCATAGGTCACCCAATCAATTTTCTTTTAACTTCAAAGTTCAGCCAATGGCCTCCCTCGTACTATCTTAGACTTCCTGTCCTACTATGTTTCAACAAAATTCAGGGAATTCCATCCCCAAGCAGATATGACCAACCTGACAGTATCTATGTTCTCAATAGGTTTTATTACCAATATCTAATTATCTAATGGACTTTTTAGATAATTTATTACATATTTCTAGTCCACTAGCCTTCCTGTACCCGAATATATGATTTTCAAGGGGCTAAGTGGCGTAGTTAAGAATACGATCTTTTTTCGATGTTAAGTGTTTAATTTCAACTACCACCTGTTCAATTCTTTACGACTGTACTATCAGTATAAAGTCAGGAGCCCTACGTAAAATATCAGGTTTCCTAATAAGAATTAAACCTGTTTTCAAAACCTAACATCGTATCGTTAGTTTTTTTCATCACTGTTTATTTGAAAAAATCAGGCCATGCACACTGCGAGTTGGTTTATTTTTAGACACACTGCGAGTGGCTTGCGTTACTGTGTTCCATGGTCCGTCTATCTCTCTCTGCTTTTTTCTTCTAAGCCCGTCTGTCTTTCCAAGGCTAACCTTGTGTGCGATTTTGCACTAATGTTAGTTTTTAAAATCAAGGTCGGCTAGAAGATTTTACTACACACTCTATTTTTAGAACTACGGTTATCGTCGTATCGTTAAGCCCAAGCATTTTATTTAGGAACGAACGAATTAGGACAAGTAGAAATCTTGTGTTAGCCATTACGGCGTTATACAACGAAGGCGTTATCTATACTGGGAAAGCACTGGTCTTTCTCCATTCTTCTTCCTATCGTATTATTTCGTTCGGCTTTACATTTATGTTCTAATTTATATATGGGTATTAGAATTTTTCACCACAATTCTCCCCACTTAAAACAGACATCATATGTCAGTTCCTATTTCTATATACACATAGATAAATTTCTATCTATGCCTGATGATTACTTTGATTCTCATCACATGGATGGTGGCTTAGAAAATCAGCACCTAGGTTAGTTTTTCTGGGAATGTACTCTAATGTAAACTGGAATGGCTGTAAAAGCAAAGACCAGCGGAGTAACCTAGCATTTTCATGCCTGGCTTGTGACAGACACACCAGTGGTTTATGATCTGTCTGGATCCTAAATGATTGTCCATAGAGATAAATCTGGAACTTTTTTATACCCCAGATGACTGCCAGACATTCTTTTTCACTTGTTGAATATTTTTGTTCTGCTGTATTCAACTTACGGCTAGCATAAGCTACTGGGGTTAATTCCCCATCAAGTGAATTTGACCGTTGTAATAAAGCTGCACCCAAACCATTATTACTCGCATCCGTTCTCAGAATGAATTCTTGACTTAAGTCAGGTAATTTCAAAATAGGTTTGCTTGTGAGCTTTTCCTTCAATTCTTGGTATGCTAATTCAACACTGTGCTGTCCAGGTAATTTGATCTGGTCTCTAAGTCGATCAAACAACATGTTCAGAGAGTTAATGTGTTCCTCAAATGTTTCTGTCGCTATGAGGATATCATCCATGAAGTTTGTGATGCATGGATTATTCAGGGGATCCAACAATTTTCTCATCATTCTAGAGAAGACACTGGGCGCATTTTTCAATCCAAATGGCAATCTGTTAAATTCATAGTGTCCCTCTGAGGTACTAAAAGCTAGATAAGGTCTAACCTCAGGCTTTACTGGAATCTGATAGTAGCCTTTGCTCAGATCCACCTTTGAGAAATATTTAGCTTTATTCAGCCTGGCAAACAGTACTAAAAGCTAGATAAGGTCTAACCTCAGGCTTTACTGGAATCTGATAGTAGCCTTTGCTCAGATCCACCTTTGAGAAATATTTAGCTTTATTCAGCCTGGCAAACAGCTGATTTGTATCCGGCAATGTATCCACCTGACCTTCTGTGATAGCATTCAGTCTCCTGTAATCTATACAGAGTCTATGTTCTCCAGAGGGTTTTCTCAAGAGAACCACACTGGAACTATACTGAGATTCACTGTGTGAAATAATTCCTTCCTTCAACAAATAGTCTATCTCTTCCTTCAAAGCTTTCTCCTTAGCGAAAGGAATCGAATAGGCTTTCATACAGACTGGTGTTGGGTCTACAAGTTTCATATCATATTCTAATAAGTTTGTATGCCCCTGACGGTCCGTTAGCACCTCTGTATGATCATCTAGAACCTGTTGCACTCTCTCCTTCTGATTTTTCGTTAAATGTGTACTGATTTTCACCTGTGCAGCGGTCTCACAGGGGTGTAATGGATATTCAAATGATAAAAGTGGTTCTTTTTTCATCTCCATTGCAATAGACAAGGTCAGCAAATGTGTCTCTTCCTGATTTTCTCTTTCCAAATATTTCTTCAGGAGATTCACATGATAGATTTTTTCTTTCCCCTTCTTATCTATCTTATAATTTGTTCTAGACACCTTCTCTAGAACTGTATATGGACCTTGCCATCCTATTTGCAACTTATTCTGGCTACCGGGTAGAAGAAGCAGTACCTTCTCTCCCACAGCCAAATCTCTGTCTTTTGCTTTCTTGTTATAATAGGCAGCATGCTTTTTCCTGGCTTGTCTCAAATTTTCATTGGCAAGTTTCCAGCCAGTTTTTAAATTAGTGGTCAGCTCATTCACATATTGGTATGATGATGTAATATTTTCCTCTGCCTTTTCATCAGTCCACGTTCTTAACAGGGCTTCTAGTGGACCTTTTATTGGCCTCCCAAATAATAATGTTGCCGGGGCCATACCGGTTGAACTATGGGGTAACTCCCGATAAGGAAAGAGGGTGGCATGAAGGTACTGGTCCCATGTATCTGGTTTTTCATGTGCCAACTTTTTCAGGATCGACATTAATGTCCCGTTAAATCATTCCACTTGGCCGTTTCCTTGGGGATGGTACGGGCTACAATGGAAGTGTTTGGCTTGAAAGATCCTGAAAACTTCTTCTGTTAGTTTCCCCTTGAACTGAGAGCCATTATCAGTCAAGATTTGGTTGGGAAAGCCTAACCTTGTGAAAATTGTGAGTAATGCCTCTGCCACATGTTTAGAATCAATTGATGACAGGGCTACCGCCTCTCCCCACATAGAACAGGTGTCCACCAGAGTCAGAATGTAGCTGTTCCTCCTCTTGGTTCGAGTGAGAGGTCCCACAATGTCCACTGCAACTCTGCCCAAAGGTGTTCCCACTATGGGCATTTCCCCTAGAGTTGCTGGTGCAGTCCAATGCTTTGGTGCTATTCGTTGGCACTCTGGACATGATTTTTACATATCTTTTTATATCTTCAGTTATCCCTGGCCAGAAATAATGACAAGCTATACGCTGTCCGGTTGCACTATCCCCATATGACCACTGAAGGGAATTGCATGCCCTAGTTCCAACACTTTAGTCCTATATGAAGTGGGAAGGACCAGCTGTCCGTGACCATTGGATTCAGATCCAGCCTTCCTATAAATCAATTTGTTCTTCATATAAAAATCTCCCTTGCCTGGAGGTGTATGACATTTGGGCAATTTCTTGAAACACGGCTTGAGTGTTTTGTCCTCCGCCTGTGCCTTCCTCATCTCATCTGGATGAGTATTTATTGGATTATCCTCCTCCTTTTTAGACTGTGATCTGGTCTGCACTGTTGCCAATATCACAGGTCTCTTGGGATTCCCCAAGAAGACATATCTACACCCCAATATCAGAGGGTAGATTGGTTCATTTATCACTGCTGCTTTGATTACTCCCTCCACATATCGCGTTTTCACATTTATTTTAGCGATAGGGAGTGTCATGGTCGCTACTTCCTTGATTGCAGCTTGAATCTCCACTGTTTCTGTGGTGTATTGATCTGCTTGCACCAGGTGAGAACTCACAACTGAATCATAATCTAGACCTGTATCATATAAGCACCTTATGGTGACTCCATTACAGATTACATCTTCACACACTAGGGGGTGGTACGGTTCCTGTAGTTCCGCAGGTTTGACCTTTGTTCCCTTCTTCCCAGATTTCATAGCAGCAAAATTAGGAGTTTTCCTTCTACAATTTTCGGTGTTATGATTGTTCATCCGACAAACTTTACACCCTTTCTTTCATTGGTTGAAAGATTTTCTTTCATCAAATTTCCTTTCATCGAATTGTGGGGTTTTATTTTTATTATCATACCATGGCCTATCAAACTGGTGCTTACCTTTGTTCTGATCTCTATGATCAAACTTATTAAAGTTTTTTGGTGCCTTAAAATTGTCTACCTGTTTCTGTTTATTACCAGTTACCTCTGCTTGAGCTGCCTGATATCTTTCAGCGACATTTAGTAACTCACCCAGCCTCTCTGCACCTTGTTCCATGAGAAACTTTCTCAGGTCTGGAGCCATGGACTCTCTTAGCTGCTCTATAAGGATCATTTCCTTAAGATCTTGGGTTTTCCCCAGAGTAGTCCATTTCTCCAAGTATGTCTCTAACCATGCAGAGAACTGGTGATATGTCTCACCTGACAGTAGTTTAGCATTCCTGAACTTTTTTCTATAAAATTCTCCATTCTTTTCATATCTTAACAAAAGAGCCTGCTTTAACATGTCATAATTGTCTTGGTCATCTCTGCTCATCTTGGCAAAAACTTCATAAGCTGTACCATGAAGCCCTTGTGATAACTTTAGGCTCCACCTTTCTCTCTCTAAACCATACGTGGTAGCTAAAAGTTCATATCTATTTAGGTAACTTTCTATGTCATCGTCTTTCTCAACAAAATGGTCTAAATGAAAACTCATAGCTGAGGTTGAGGCTCCCTGACTAGCAGTGGCATCTGAGGTAAAGGGACTAGCACCATTTTCAGGAGAATGGCCTTGAAATTCCAACTCCCTTAGTTGTAACTCGTGCTCCCTTTGTAATCTCTTATCTTCTGCTTCCCTCTCTGCAGCCTGTTTTCTTTCTTCTCTTTCTGCAGCTAATCTCTTTTCTTCTCTTTCTGCCTCCAGCTTCTTCTCTTCATACTGGAGCCTTTTAATCTCTGCCTCCCTATCTGCCTCAATCTGCAACCTCTTAATTTCTTTTTCAGCCTCTAACTTTCTTTCAGCTTCAAATTTTCTTTCTTCACGCTCAATAAATTTGTCACATTCAGTTGTGACATAAGCAATCATAATTTGCCCCTCCATTCCCAGTTCTTTAGCAGTCTGCACAGCAGCAGATCGAAACTTTGCCAGGTCAGCCATTTTCTAACAGGCAAATTTATACAATGTTTAACTAAACAATTCTATCTATGACTAATTATACTAAGGACAACCACAAGCACTGAGAGCTCAACCCTATTTATTTTCCACCCAAGAATACCTTTTTAATTTTTATAATTCCCTGAAATGAGCTACCCAATATAATTGGTGCTTTGAAAAATTCAAATCCCGGGAGCGAGACCCCCAATATATGTGGTGAGTTGGGATATATAAATATAGTTATAGGGGACTTAATGTACTGAATGAGATCAGCTGTGAAGGTCTCTGTATCTAATAAGTTTGGTGTGTTACAGAGAACCTTGCTTGCTACCACATTTAGACCTCAATCAGACTTATTCTTGAATTGTATGATGACTTCGTTTAATGTCTAGGGTTATGATAGTGATGAAGTGTAAGTTCACAACAACCAACAGACAGATAAACACCTAAGTTAAGATCCACAACACTTTACAACACTATGACAATCACAAACACATAACACTCTAAAGATTTATCTTAAGTAAGTCAAGTGTTAACTTTTATACAATGTATTAGCTTTTTCAATATATAGATATCCTGATCCTACTACAAAGTGAATCAGGAATCACAATCAAATGTAAGCACAATGTTTATGTACAAGAATTTATACAAACGATCTTTATCCAGACATATAATATTATTGTAATATGAGTGTGGTGTTGTGATGTATTATTATGAGGTAATACTGGCTTTTAGCGCTAGGTTGTTGTTTGTCATCACGACTTCATGTGTTTGTACTGGTGGAAATAATATTGAAGGATTCACAGATTTTGGTTTTTTTTTTGGTTTTTTGTTTAAATTTCTGTCCCTTTTGTTTTTATAATAAAGTTCAGTTCAGGGTTATTTTATTCAAGGTTGAGCTGTTCGTGCTGACAATCGCTTATCTCATAATGCAGCTGCAGGAAACCTGTATCCTCTGCTCGCTTGCTTCTCAGTTTGATAGTATAATATACAATGGCCGCTATCTTGTGCAGGGAGTCTGCTGCCAGCTTTCTGGATCACGCAGTACTCAGACCAGATGATGCAATATCACCATCTATACCACGGTCCCTGAAATGAGAAGGTTGTGCCTCCTTCTTCATAACTAATATACAATATTATTCCACACTGAAGTACATGACAGTACAAATAAACATAAAGTTCAGCGCGTTAGGCCAACTGCTAGCTTTTCATGTGACAATATACACCAGTATTCCTCTCCCTAATGGTTACAACGCCTCTGCAATTCCAGCTGTAATCCCTTCCATACAATAGGATAGGTGTTAGGTTACTATATGGCAATCCAATATATATATGCAGTTATACTCCTCTCTGACAATCTTTTACATGGTGGAGCAATATCTAGGCTTTGCCTCATGTTTTCTACTGAACCACACACATACAGACAATTTATCATTTCACATTCAATTTTCATATATAATACAGATTAAAATGTCTAGCTTACCACAATTCGTAAGGAAATACACACTAAAGATGACTGGCACAGTTTGATCTGCTGTATGTCCAGGCTGTATCATATATTTAGTTTTGGATAACACTGCCTGCTCTCATCTCTCACAATGTGTAACAATATGGCGTCCCCTCTAAGATTTCTTCTGCCAATATCCAGTATATTGGCCAATCGTTTTGAATATTTTCAAAAGAGTACACAGTCATTCAAATATTTTCATTCACTTTTACTCCGTTTCTAGGCATTTATTTGTTATTCATAGGTCACCCAATCAATTTTCTTTTAACTTCAAAGTTCAGCCAATGGCCTACCTCGTGCTATCTTAGACTTCCTGTCACTACTATGTTTCAACAAAATTCAGGGAATTCCATCCCCAAGCAGATATGACCAACCTGACAGTATCTATGTTTTCAATAGGTTTTATTACCAATATCTAATTATCTAATGGACTTTTTAGATAATTTATTACATATTTCTAGTCCACTAGCCTTCCTGTACCCGAATATATGATTTTCAAGGGGCTAAGTGGCGTAGTTAAGAATACGATCTTTTTTCGATGTTAAGTGTTTAATTTCAACTACCACCTGTTCAATTCTTTACGACTGTACTATCAGTATAAAGTCAGGAGCCCTACGTAAAATATCAGGTTTCCTAAAAAGAATTAAACCTGTTTTCAAAACCTAACATCGTATCGTTAGTTTTTTTCATCACTGTTTATTTGAAAAAATCAGGCCATGCACACTGCGAGTTGGTTTATTTTTAGACATACTGCGAGTGGCTTGCGTTACTGTGTTCCATGGTCCGTCTATCTCTCTCTGCTTTTTTCTTCTAAGCCCGTCTGTCTTTCCAAGGCTAACCTTGTGTGCGATTTTGCACTAATGTTAGTTTTTAAAATCAAGGTCGGCTAGAAGATTTTACTACACACTCTATTTTTAGAACTACGGTTATCGCCGTATCGTTTAGCCCAAGCATTTTATTTAGGAACGAACGAATTAGGACAAGTAGAAATCTTGTGTTAGCCATTACGGCGTTATACAACGAAGGCTTTATCTATACTGGGAAAGCACTGGTCTTTCTCCATTCTTCTTCCTATCGTATTATTTCGTTCGGCTTTACATTTATGTTCTAATTTATATATGGGTATTAGAATTTTTCACCACACAGTTCAAGAATGAGTTAATTACAGAACTTAGTCTTCTTGCTTCTGATATTATCCAGAATATCCCACACAGAGTAACCCATGCAAATCAACCCAACATTCCGTTGAACCGTCTGTGTTATAAATGTGTTTACAATGCCAAAAACCTACCCTCTATTCTATGCTTACTGTTCTTAAGTCTACTATCATTTACTGGACACAGTATTAAGGTCTCTGTCTTGTGTGGATTGGCCTATACTGTATAATAGGGGAACAACAGAAGTAATTGCGTCATTAATAGGCTGGGCTGCCCATAGTAAACTTCTGGTGTTGTGTCTTGCGGTTCGCACTAATGACCAGTCATCGAAGCATCATTTTTTGGTGATGCCTAGATGGCCGGGAGGATAGTGTGATTTACTTGCATAGCTAGGCGGTGTTGTCGCACGGAAGGTCCGGGGTTTGAGTCCTGGGTAAGCCACTCATGTCTGTTGTTTTTCTGTTGTCTAGTGTTCTACTTCTTTATTTCTTATGAATGCCTTAAAACATACCTTTATGTTTGTCTAATATTTATTTACTGTGTGGAACCAGACACATTGTAAAAAAAAAATCAAAAGTTCTGCGCAGGTGCATCATTTGTAGTACCCCTCAAGCTAGAGTGAGAACATTTTTTTATTGTGATGGGTGCACAGATCATCCACACCTTCACCCAAATGACTGCTTTGCCAAATACCATGAGGCAAAGTAGTTTAATTTTAAGAATGAAGGGAAAATTTACATTGTGTATAGTATACTTCCAGATTTCGAATGCGTCTTCAAAATGTGCCAACAAATTTTCAATTGTTATAAAAATAGTATTTATGAAAAGAAGCAGCTGAAACTTTTCTACATTATGTGAATGTACTTTCAAGTGGAAGTAGTTTTAGGAGTTTCTGGCTTCAAATTTGATTATTTTTGTGGGTAAGTACAACTCTTTTTTCAAATTTTTAAATATTTGTAAACTTTCCTGCACTCTGTACTGTATAGGCTGCATGCATGTTTAAAATCATTCAACATTTCAGTTAGATGCATGTCAAAAGGGTTTCTTTTCTTCACATTTTACTATATATCATTTTATGTTTTCATTATAAATAAATTATTTAATGCAAATTCAGTAATGGTAGTTGTATCTAAATATAGGCTAACATATTTTTGCGCTTTGAATATACCAAAAAAATTTCAGATTGTTATAAATACTTTATTTGTGCTCAAAAACAACTACATCTTTCCTACATTATGTGAAAATGGCTGTAGTTTACAATAAAAGTAGTTTTAGGGGTTGAAGTTTACCACAATCAATTACACGTAGTGATAAGTACAAATTGTTTTTTATTTTTTTACATGAAAATGTTTTTTTTTTCATTCACTACTCTATATGTTGCATGCATGTTTAAAACCACTGAACAATTCAGTTAGGTGCATGTCAAAGGAGTTTCATTTCTCTACATTTTGATATATAACACTTTATGTTATCTTTATAAATAAAGTATTTAATGCAAAATCAGTAATGTTAGTCATGTCTGTAAATATAGGATAAAATATTTTTCCGCATAGTCTAAAAATACCAAAAAATTTCAAATTGTTATAAAAACTTTATTTGTGCTCAGAAACAACTGCAATTTTTCTACATTATGTGAAAATGGATGTAGTTTAAAAAAAAAGTAGTTTTATGGGTTGAAGTTTACCAGAATTAATTACACATATTGATAAGTACAATTTGATTTTCAGTTTTTTCTGCACTCATTACTGTATATGGTGAATGCATGTTTAAAACCACTGAACAATTTAGTTAGGTGCATGATATAGGGGTTTCCTTTGTTTAAATTTTGATATATAACACTTTATGTTATCTTTATAAATAAATTATTTAATGCAAAATCTGTATAGGTAGTCATGTCTAAAAATGTACTCTCTGAAATTAGCTCATAAAAATGTGTTTTTTGAGCTCGTATCATCATCATCAGTTGCCATCTCCACAACGAAGGTTGGCTGTAATGGATCTCCAACGTCTTCTGTCTCTTGTTTTGGGGTGCACTCTGATAGACTCTTTCCTGTCCATCTCTTGATGTTATCTTCCCACTTATAGCGCTGTCTTCCCCTTGCACGTTTGCCTTCAACTCTCCCTTCTGTTATGGTCTTCTGCAAGGTGTTATGCCTTTTTATGTGGCCAAAGTATTTTAGCTGCCGAACTTTGACCTCCCTCATTAGTTCTCTTTTCATACCTAGATTTTCTAGGACCTCCTTATTTGTTTTCATCTCTTTCCATGAGATACGCCCCATTCTTCTATATATCCACATTTCAAGAGCCTCAATTCTTTCTTCCAAACGCTTATTCATCGTCCATGTTTCTGCACCATATAGAAATGCAGAATATATATAACACTTTATGATTCTCAGTTTTAATTTGTGAGATAATTGTTTGGATGTCAGTATATGTTTCATGTTGTTGAATGTAGCTTTGACCATTCCTATTCTCTTCTTGATTTCTGTTTCACATCTGCCATCTTGTTATTATATGACCAAGATATACGTAGCTCTTGACTTGTTCCAGGATTTTCCCATTTACGCTTATCTTTAATGTGGGTTTATCGTCTGTTTTGCTAATTATCATAGTTTTTTTGTTTTCTCAATATTAATGTCGAGTCCATATTCATGACTTATACTGTTCACTTGCTTCACTAGTTCTTGTAACTCCTGTTCGCTTTCAGCTAACAACACGGTATCATCTGCATATCTAAGGTTGTTTATTGACCTTCCACTGATGTTCAGTCCTGGTATTTCCTGTATCTGTTTGAAAATTTTTTCGGTGTATAAATTAAATAGGCAGGGGGACAGCACACAACCTTGTCTGACACCTCTTTTTATGTCTATGTATGGTGAATAATTCCTTCCCGATCTTACTGTGGCAGTTTGCTCCCAATAAAGGTTACTGAGTATTCTTATATCTTTTCCATCAATACCTATGTCTTCGAGGCATTCAATTATTTTCTCATGATGGACTCTGTCAAAAGCCTTTTTATAGTCAATGAAGCACATATACATACTTTTTTGGACCTCTGTATATTTTTCTGCTAATATTCTTAGGCAAAATATTGCCTCTCTTGTTCCACTGTTCCGTCTAAAACCAAACTGTTCTTCTTGGATTTCGCTGCCTACTTTACTTTTTATTCTTTCCTGTATGATTTTGAGCAGTATCTTAATTGCATGACTCATCAGGCTGATTGTTCTGAAGTCTGAACATTCTGTTGCATTTGGTTTTTTGGGCAATGTTATGAAAACTGATGTCTTCATGTCGTGTGGTATATATCCTGTATTGTATATATCGTTGCATATTTCTGTGATTGTATCTATACCAAAGCTCTCCAGAGCTTCTATCATTTCAATTTTTATGTTATCCATGCCTGCTGATTTTCCTTTTTGTATCATATGAATGGCATTCTCTACTTCTGATCTGAGAATGTTTGGGCCTTCATTAGAATCTGGTGATGGTTTTTTACCTCTGTTGTCCTCGAATAGTTCTTTTACGTATTCTGCCCATCTTTTTTTTTTTTTTCTATAACCAGCGGCACTCGAGCTTTCTAGCCCTTTTGGCCCAATGACATGTCATTGCGAGGCTGGGGGGTCAGTGGACTTTCCTTCCAACCCGGTCAGGAGCTTCGCTTCTTCCCATCCACACGGGATTTATGTGCAGGAGCCGTTCAGATTATTCAGTCAAATTTCCGGTCGTAAACATTTCTTCAAACGCCGACGCCCGGGTTTGAACCATGAACACCTGGTCGCCAGTACAACGTTGTAGCCATTACACCAGCGCGGCTCCCGTTCTGCCCATCTGTTTGATATGTCTTTCTCATCAAGTAATATTGCACCATTTTTGTTCTTAATACAGCTTCCTCCTTGTGCAAACCGCAACCGATTTGATAATTTCTTTATTTCATCATGCATATTTCTTTTCATGTGCTTTGCTTCCAAGTCTTCTATTTCCTTGCATTTTGTTTCTATCCACCGTTCTTTTGCTTGTCTACACATAGTACGTATGTCATTGTCTATTGTTTTATATTCTGGAGTGTTTTTTTGCTTTCTTTCTTTCTGCCATTTTATTCAAGATGTCATCTGTCATCCAAATCTGATTTTTCTTAGACTCCTTTTTAGGTAAATTTGCATTTGCTGATTGTATGCTTGTTTTTAAGCATTCCCATTTTGCGGTTGCTTTTTCTTCTGGGTTTTCTCTTCTATACTGCTCCATGCTTTCTGTCAATAACTGTTGATATTTATTTTTGACATCGATTAAATATTTCTGTTTTATATCTGGTTGTTTCAGCGCTGATATTTCTATCTGGGGTTCCTCCTGTCTTCTGTTTCCTGCTCTTTTCAGCTTTATATTTACTTTGATGACGACTGGATTGTGATCTGAATTTATGTCGGCACCAGGATGTGTCTTTGCACTTGTGACACTGTTCTTAAATCTATGTTTTATCATGATATAGTCAATTTGATTTCGTGTTACATCTCCTGGGCTTTTCCATGTGTATAATTTCCTTGGGTGGTGTTCAAAAAAGGTGTTACATATGACCAGCTGGTTTTCTTCACAGAACTGGATAAGTCTGTCTCCTCTATCATTTCTTGTCCCTAATCCATACTGTCCTACTATTTTCTTGCATTTTCCTTTTCCTACTTTTGCATTCATATCACCCATTACTATCAACACATCTGTAGATTTGACTGGTTTAAGTGTGTGTTGTAGCTCTTCATAGTATTCTTCTATTTCTTCCTCGCTGTGATCTTTAGTTGGTGCATAAGTTTGTAAGATTGATATGTCAAATGGCTTTGCTCTCATCTTTAGTAACATCATTCTGTCATTGTGTGTCCAGTATCCACATACGTATTTTTCTAACTCCTTCTTTATCAACATTCCTACCCCTCTTTCATGTTTTTCTCCTCCTGAGTGTATAAGCGTGTACTGGTCTCTTGTTATGTAGCCTGTATCCAAAAGTCTTGCCTCTGCAACTCCCAGTATATTGAGTTTCATGTCTGTTGCCTCTAATATAAGATTGTTAAGCTTTCCTTCTCCGTTTAGAGTTCTAACATTCCATGTTCCTATTTTTAGACTTCTCCTACTAGTTTTTAGGTGGTCTTTCTCAGAATGCTCCCTTTCAACAGAATTTAAGGAACACTCGTCATTATGTACTTCCTTACTGTTGCGTGCATATTTTGACGCACATATTACAAAAATCGATATGGCTATTTAATATGGGAAAAATATAGACATTCATTCATTTGTGTATGAAAATGCTGTCTATGGTAAAAGCGAGAGAATCCATGTTTGATTCACACTTTTGATTATAGGAGTAATCGTTCTGGATATTGATCCGGCGCAAGGATATTGCGCTTACGTTTGTACTTATTTTTTAGGGCCAGAAAATATATTAATTTGCTTATTGTGTTTATGGCCTGAATTCATATGTATTACATATTATTAGTACAAGTAGAATCAGTCCTATATTGTATATTTTGGATGGGTAGGAGGGACTAGATTCTTGTTATTCCGGTCTAGCGGAAGTATGAGTTGTCTTGACAAGTCGTGATGAGTTCCGATGTACCGTGATAATGGCGGGTACACACTTTTCAAAGGGCTGGTAGATTCTTAAGGAAATATAATTCATGAAGTGGTTTTCTTCTAAAGGAGATGGTATCTCTACTATAGTTTATGTTAGAGACTCTACTAAGGTACGGTACAATGTATAATTCGGACTCCATGTATTGCCAGACCCTATTTTGATGATCTCATGTCGATTCGACCTAGATGGAACATTGTGCTTCGTATCGCTAGGGTCGTGTTTTGTATCGACGAAGATGACAGACTTTCCTGCAGCGGTTATGGCTACGTGAATTAACCTGATCACCGTAGAGCTGTATGGAAACATTTATGAAATCATTTATATACCCATTATAAATTAACTCTGGCTTATATTCTCCTTCCTATGAATGAGTGAACGACAACTCAGGGAGGCAGCCATGTTAGATTTCGGTCATCATATGTTTTGATCACTGCCAAGAGAACAGATTATTTATCCTATTATCGGACAGTGACAGGGAGATCTCAATCTTGCTAGAAACCCCCCCTTCGTGGTTTCATAATATATACTACAAACTATGGACGTCAAGTAACTTTAGTTATTTACCGATCTGCCTTCACTGACGCGTTTAGTCAGATAGGGGGATGCGGCCATAATGTATCATGACATTGAACTTTTGATGTACTGCCCATTATTTCTGAATGTGTCATGACTTCAGATCTGCTATGTATACCTACAAATTGATATGTCAACATACCATGATGTACTCGTATGTCCCAGTGTGTACGTCTGAATAAATTGAGTAAACAAAGATTCCAGCAGTCTGCATTGGTGCCTTGTAGACACATGTGTATGAGTGGTTATATTGGTCAGCACACGAACAGTACACCATTCGCGGTAATCACACTCTACACTTCTACTTCATACATACACCATCCTGCGTCGGTTGGAGTGACCAAGTTTAGGGCCTGCTTCCCCTGGAGCCTTTGCCTTCCCTAACTCAGGACTAGGGTGAGTTACCCATTTACAGCTGGGTAGACTGGAGCATGCCTGATCTCAACAACACACCACTCTTCCTTACAGAGCATACCGACTGACACTTTACAGAGTGGAAAGAAGAAAAGAAACTTTACAGTGGCGAGCCAGATTCCTGGGTCCAGCTTACGCAGTTTTGTGTTGAGAATCACAGTTTACAGCTGAAAGAACATTTGTTTGACCACATCAACACCAGTAGGACAGCTATACAGTCGATGTCAGCTTGACCTGTATTACCGATAGGATGCTGTATCTAGGTCAGCGCTTGTTGACAGTTTTTTTTTCGCTGTACAGACAGTATTACACAGGACAGTGGTATCAAGTGTAGAAAATATCTGGAGCAGTATTGTTGACATTTCTCAACGTACAGAAGAATCACAGTGTTGTTGAACATAAAGTGCATAGTTCATCGTTGGATCTTCATATGCTCAACAGAGAAAAAAAATTGACAGTGTAATAGTTTAAAATTAAATCTATTACTGAATAAAGTGGCAAGTTATTAGTATTAAAATAAACTGTGCCTGCTTTACAACACTATACCTGCAACACATTCCATTCATGACACAAAATTATATTGTATGCTATATGCTATTTATGCTTACATGTTATTTGTTATGTATTAAATTAGTTTATGTTCTGTGTGACTAGTACAAGGTATGCCGAGTGACATTGGTCTGGTACTAGTATTCTATAGGTACACATTTTCTTAATTGGAAATTTGTTAGCAACAATTTGCTGCTATTTCTGTTAGTTGTGATGAGGTGCTCTTTTCTTCGTTGTTTTTGTTAATAATTTTGTGTTCCTTAGTTTTGTTTGATTTGTTTGTATAATTGTAGGTCTCATCTTTTCTATTTTTGATTTCTTTACACCCTTATGTTTATACACGGTGGCGTTATTTGTCTTGTTATCTTATTGCAGTTATCATCACGGATTCTGTGATCATTTTTTTTTTTCATTTCTCCTATTTAATTTAATTTGATCTCTGCAAATGTTTTCAGATTGTCTTTTCTTGTTTGTCCTTTGTGATGTCTTTAGTTGACATATGACGTATAGTGGTATACACTGATAGTATAGTACAGATCAGTACTTTATGATTGTTATTGTTATAAAACAAAATGTACAAGACCTTTGTAAGGCTTGTCTCCCAAAGTGATTGGTAAAGGGAAATATTTTTTTCCACAGGTACTCAAGTGATCTTTGATTACATTGAGGTATACAAGACCTTTGTAAGGCTTGTCTCCCACAGTATTTGAGATACAGTTATTGTTGTCCACAGGTACTCAAGTTATCATTGGTTATTATAAACCATACAAGTTTGGACTAAGACTAAGTCTATGGTATAGACTTGTCTCCCATTAAAATGAAATAGGGTAATTTATTTACTTTTTCAGGTTTCTGATTTAAGAAGACAATATGTCTACATTAGATTATTTTATTGCACAAGGAAAATCTCTTGATAAGACTGGAAAAGACTTAGAACAATGGGCTGTTGCTCAATATGACAAAGCATTAGCTGCAGAAGAGAAAAAAACTGCTGCTGCTGTTGAAGAAAGAAAAGCTGCTGCTGAGGAAAAAAAAGCTGCGGCTGAGGAGAGAAAACTTCAAATAGAAGAAAAAAAAGCTGCTGCAGAAGAAAGGAAAGCTCTAGCTGAAGAAAAAAGATTAGAAAAAGAAGCTGATACTGCTGCTGAACTTAAGAAATTGCAGATGCAAGTGGAGGAAAGGAGATTTGAGGCAGAACAGAAGAAATTAGAAGCTGATGCAGAACAGAAAAAACTAGAAGTTGCTGCTGCTGCAGAACAGAAGAAATTAGAAGCTGCAGCTGAACAAAAAAATTAGAAGTTGCTGCAGAACAGAAGAAATTAGAAGTTGCTGCAGAACAGAAGAAATTAGAAGTTGCTGCAGAACAGAAGAAATTAGAAGCTGCTGCAGAACAGAAGAAATTAGAAGCTGCTGCAGAACAGAGAAGATTAGATAGAGAAGCTGAAGAGAGAAAAGCAATAAGAGAACATGAGTTTGAATTAGAGAAATTAAAATTGACATGTATGAGTAATGTTAATCAGGCATCTGGTGGTAATGGTAAACCCTTTGTGTACAAGGTCAAAGTACCAGCGTTTAACCCTACCAGTGATGACATAACATTTTGGCTTTCTAGATTTGAACGGGCTTGTCGATCTCATAATGTTGACAAATCACAGTATGTGAATCAGTTGTCTGAAAATCTAAAAGGGGAGTCCCTAAGTAAGTTATATTTTGTTGAAGAGGCCGACAAAGATAATTATGATGCTGTTAGGGCAGCTTTGATAAAGAGATATCAGCTGTCTGAAGAAGGTTATCGTCTTTTGTTTAAAACAATGAGACCTGAGGTAGGTGTAGAATTCTCAGATTTCATCTCAAAAGCACGAATTACACTTTCACGATGGATTGAATTATCCAAAACAGAAAAAACATTTGATGGTCTTACGGATTTATTGCTAAGAGACAAGGTCATGTCTTCTGTAAATAAATCATTCCTAGAGTTCTTACATGAGCGTAAACCTGGTACAATAAAGCAAATGGAAGAATATTGTGACCAGTATGCCACGGCACACCCTGACATGATTCTTAGTAACTCTAACATTAAAGAGAGTATGCCAGTTGCTTCGGCAACAGAATATAATCAGAATTACTCACACAAATTCCAAGGAGCTAAAAATAAATTTGATAAAAAGGTTAATTGGAATAAGTATCAAAACCAAGATAACCGCTCAAATCAGAGTTCTTCTTTGAAGAACTGGAATCGGGCTGATAGTCCTCGACACGCGAGGGGTACCCATAATGTTAGAAATTCTCGGAAAGGGAGTAGCTATAGGAACTACCCAAGTGCTTCATGGAGACAAAAGAAACAATATTACAGGGATACTCAATATAATGAGCATGATGATTATGATCATGAATGTTATGATTCAAACCCAAATAGGGGTTATAACAGAGGCAATAATAATTATAGAGACAA
The DNA here is from genome assembly GCA_024509875.1 of Oreohelix idahoensis. Lineage (NCBI taxonomy): Eukaryota > Metazoa > Mollusca > Gastropoda > Stylommatophora > Oreohelicidae > Oreohelix > Oreohelix idahoensis. The sequence goes on from JAMPIV010018531.1 coordinate 160,803, forward strand.
TTATAACCGAGGTAGATCACAACACAAAAGACATGGTAAATCTTATTACCAGGCTAACTCTGCACAACAGGAGTTCCACGACACCGATAATCAGAATAATGATAAAAAAGACTCCAACAGTGTAGCAAATTCCGCTTTCGATTTTGCTAGAGCATCTGAGTGTTCGCAATGCAAAACATTATTCGATCCAACCACAGTGTCTACTTTAAGCTGCGGTCACCCGCTTCCCGCTCTCCATGCGTCAATTGCGCATAATGGAAGGGGTGCTCTTGTCTTTAATAGGGGCCTAATAGATGGTACTCCGGTATCAATTCTTTTCGATTCGGGGTGCACTACCATTGGAGTGAGGCAATCACTCGTAAATCCTTCTCGAGCTACAGGCAATATAGTCAAATGTGTAACATTTGGTGGCACATTGGAGAAGTACTCCACTGCCATTATCAATATTGCTACGCCTTTCTTTACAGGAGAGGTGCAAGCATGTCTCTTGCCGAATCCGATCGCTGATCTTATCATCGGTCGCATTCACGGGGTGAAAGAATGCACTCCACAGCAAATTTCTAATTGGGAAAATGTTAATATGCAATCTGCTAATGCAGTAATCACTAGGGCTCAAGCTCTTAATATGCCACAATCTTCACATTCTGAAGATAATGATGCGCAGATCCAAGATGATCCCTTGGAGATTTCCCACGATTCCTTTATCAAACAGCAGGAAGATGATCCTACTCTAAAGAAATTCTTTACTCTGGCAACAAAAAGGTGATCCGAATAAGGATACTAATCGTAAATCTTGGATTACGATGAAGAATGGCGTACTTGTACGTATGGTACAAGACTCCGCTAAGTCCATTCATTCTCAAATCCTTGTGCCTAAAAATATGAGAGTTAAAATCTTACAGCACGCTCATGATTCGCAGTGTGCTGGACATATGGGTTTTTCCCGTACTAAAGCTAGAGTTCTTCAATCTTTCTTTTGGCCTGCTGTGAATAAGGACATACGAATCTATTGTCGATCTTGTAAAGTATGTCAAGAGATTAAATCCAGAGGTCCACGCCATGATGCACCTATTCAGGCTGCAGACATTCCCATTCGGCCATTTCAAAAAATGGCGATAGACATCATTGGTCCATTTAAGATAAAGTCTGCTAGAGGACACCAATTTATTTTGACGTGTGTTGATATGTGCACACGTTGGCCGAAGTCTAAGAGCCGGAAATTTAGAGTGATAAACCCTCTGTGGATGGGAAGGAGCGAATGCTCCTACCGGGTTGGAAGGAAAGTCCTCAGGTTCCCCACGCCTCGTAATCCCAATGATATAGTCATTGGCCATTTAACGTGTGTTGATATGTGCACACGTTGGCCGGAGGCTGTTCCTCTAAAGAGCATAACTACTGCTGATGTCGCAGATGCTCTTTGGTTAATATTTTCTCGTCTGGGGTTTCCAGCAGAAATATTATCCGACCATGGTACCCAACTCATATCGGATACCATGTCTCAAGTAATGTCGACTCTGAAGATAGAGAGATCGCTGAGTAGTATTTATCATCCTATGTCCAATGGGATGGTGGAACGTTTGAATAGAACTCTGAAAAACCTACTAGGTAAGATAACAGAAGATCATCCTCAGGATTGGGATAGGGTTTTACCCGCGGCTCTCTTTGCATATAGAGAGGTCGCCAACGAACATACAGGATTTTCTCCCTTTGAACTTGTCTTTGCCGCGAAACCGCGAGGTCCTATGTCCTTACTACATGATCTTATAACTGCTGATAATATTGTCGATGACACAAAATCCTCTTATGAATATGTCATCGCACTTAGACACAAGATTATTGAAGCATGCAAATTGGCAACTGCTTCTTCTGAATTTGCGAAACAGAAGGCAAGGGAATTTGCCAATAAAAAGAGATGTTTGCGTCAACTTTGTCCAGGTGACAAAGCATTTGTCTTGCTACCTTGTAGGGAAAATAGACTTCTCATTTCTTGGAAAGGTCCGTACGATATAATATCAAAAGTTTCCGATGTTGACTATATCGTCGATATTGACGGGAAGCGTAAAACCTTCCACATCAACATGCTCACGGAATTCCATGAACGTCCTGATTATTTACAACCTGTTTTCCAGGCAACGGACGATTTTCCAGTCCAACATGGACAGTACTCATCTCTGTCAGTAATACAGGATGAGGAAACGAGTTTCTCGGATGTAAATTTACCTTTTCCAATGATTCCTCTTCACTCTAATGAATCATGGAAAGATGTTGCAATTTCTCCAGAATTATCTCCAGGAGAGCAGAAACAAGTTTCTACTATGTTAGAACAATTTCAGGATGTCCTTACTGACATTCCTGGTCAAACGGATGTCATTCAACATGACATTATTCTTACTGACCATAGTCCTATAAGAGTCAGACCGTATCCTATCCCGATACATTTTCAAGCACAGGTAGAGAAAGAGTTAGATGAGATGATAGAGTTAAAAATTATTGAACCATCCACATCAGCATATTCTTCGCCGATGGTTATAGTACGGAAAAAAAGACAATAACATACGTCTTTGCGTGGATTATCGCAAATTGAATCAAGTGACTAAATTTGATGCGGAACCTATGCCTTTACTAGAAGAGCTACTTACGAGACTATCGAATTCTCACTTCTTTACTAAACTCGATTTGTCTAAGGGATATTGGCAAGTTCCACTATCCGAACACGCCAAACCGTTTTACTGCTTTTTCGACGCCTAGGGTCTATTCCAATGGAATTTCATGCCTTTCGGTCTTATGAACGCCCCTGCAACATTTGTACGCATGATGCGTCGAATCCTATCTCATCGCTCAGATGTCATTGCGTATCTTGATGACATCTGTCTTTTCAGTGATACTTGGAACGATCACTATAATGGTATAAATGAACTATTGTCTATCTTACGCGAGCATAACCTGACAGCGAAACCATCGAAAGCATGTATTGGTTTTAGCGAAATATCTTTCTTAGGACACCGTGTTGGTCATGGGTTCCTAAAAACAGAAGACCATAATACAAGTAAGATACTTAACATTTCTATTCCTAAGACTAAAAAGCAAGTACGAAGTCTCTTAGGTCTAATACAATTTTATGGACGATTCATCCCGAATCTGTCCTCCATTATGTCACCTCTTTCTTCCTTGCTAAAGAAAGGGTCTCCTAATGTAGTCCATTGGACTCAAGAATGTCAATCCTCTTTGGATAAGGTTAAAACTATGTTTTCTACTTCACCTATCCTAGTATTGCCTTCTAAGGATAAGACATTTATTCTTCGTAGTGACGCTTCATCCACCGGGATTGGAGCTGCACTAATGCAAGAGTACTCTGGAACTCTGCATCCTGTGATGTATATTTTCTCGGAAATTAAATGCCGCAGAGAAGAATTACTCGGTCCTAGACCGTGAATTATTGGCTATGGTTTGGTCAATCCTTAAACTGCAAAGATTTCTTCTGGGCGCGCATTTCATTGTGGAAACTGACCAGAAAGCTCTTACGGCTATTCAGAGTAAAAATCTGAAGAGCGCGAGATCAACGCGATACGCGATTGCTCTACAGCCATTTCATTTTTCGGTGCGAGCTATCCGTGGGTCAGAAAATGTGATGGCAGATATTTTGTCTAGATGCCCACATGATTCATAACTGTTATACAACTTTGATACAGTTGTTTCTATGTTGAAATGTGTACACATATGTAATATATCATATATTGATTGTAACACTACTTAGCGGTTCATTGATATTTATTCACCGCTGATCTTTCAATGTTTTTCGTCTTTGATGATCATGATGTTAAGATATCTTAGATGAAATTTATGTATAAACTAATGTGGAAATTGTGTCATTGCTAATATTGTAGTATGCGTTGGTGACACCTCTCTGGAAATATTTATACTTAGAGAAGTACTTTCTCTAAGGTCATAAAACTTATGCTTATCATCTGCGCATGGTATTGGTGCGTTGTGAGCCTATTGTATGTGCTCCTAGATGTATTTCAAAAAAAAAAAAAATGTACCATTTTTTTTTTCCCGAGGGGTGTGGTAATCTGTTGCGTGCATATTTTGACGCACATATTACAAAAATCGATATGGCTATTTAATATGGGAAAAATATAGACATTCATTCATTTGTGTATGAAAATGCTGTCTATGGTAAAAGCGAGAGAATCCATGTTTGATTCACACTTTTGATTATAGGAGTAATCGTTCTGGATATTGATCCGGCGCAAGGATATTGCGCTTACGTTTGTACTTATTTTTTAGGGCCAGAAAATATATTAATTTGCTTATTGTGTTTATGGCCTGAATTCATATGTATTACATATTATTAGTACAAGTAGAATCAGTCCTATATTGTATATTTTGGATGGGTAGGAGGGACTAGATTCTTGTTATTCCGGTCTAGCGGAAGTATGAGTTGTCTTGACAAGTCGTGATGAGTTCCGATGTACCGTGATAATGGCGGGTACGCACTTTTCAAAGGGCTGGTAGATTCTTAAGGAAATATAATTCATGAAGTGGTTTTCTTCTAAAGGAGATGGTATCTCTACTATAGTTTATGTTAGAGACTCTCCTAAGGTACGGTACAATGTATAATTCGGACTCCATGTATTGCCAGACCCTATTTTGATGATCTCATGTCGATTCGACCTAGATGGAACATTGTGCTTCGTATCGCTAGGGTCGTGTTTTGTATCGACGAAGATGACAGACTTTCCTGCAGCGGTTATGGCTACGTGAATTAACCTGATCACCGTAGAGCTGTATGGAAACATTTATGAAATCAGTTATATACCCATTATAAATTAACTCTGGCTTATATTCTCCTTCCTATGAATGAGTGAACGACAACTCAGGGAGGCAGCCATGTTAGATTTCGGTCATCATATGTTTTGATCACTGCCAAGAGAACAGATTATTTATCCTATTATCGGACAGTGACAGGGAGATCTCAATCTTGCTAGAAAATCCCCCCTTCGTGGTTTCATAATATATACTACAAACTATGGACGTCAAGTAACTTTAGTTATTTACCGATCTGCCTTCACTGACGCGTTTAGTCAGATAGGGGGATGCGGCCATAATGTATCATGACATTGAACTTTTGATGTACTGCCCATTATTTCTGAATGTGTCATGACTTCAGATCTGCTATGTATACCTACAAATTGATATGTCAACATACCATGATGTACTCGTATGTCCCAGTGTGTACGTCTGAATAAATTGAGTAAACAAAGATTCCAGCAGTCTGCATTGGTGCCTTGTAGACACATGTGTATGAGTGGTTATATTGGTCAGCACACGAACAGTACACCATTCGCGGTAATCACACTCTACACTTCTACTTCATACATACACCATCCTGCGTCGGTTGGAGTGACCAAGTTTAGGGCCTGCTTCCCCTGGAGCCTTTGCCTTCCCTAACTCAGGACTAGGGTGAGTTACCCATTTACAGCTGGGTAGACTGGAGCATGCCTGATCTCAACAACACACCACTCTTCCTTACAGAGCATACCGACTGACACTTTACACTTCCACGGTGGCTAGCCATTGTCTTTATCTATGTCTGACATGCCTCTAGTGCGCCACACACTTTGCTGTTTCGCTTTGCGAGGCGTTGATCTTCTCAAATTCATCCGCCTCACTCACCGTCTCAGTCTTTGTGTACTAGGGATGGACATTCCCTTGAGTAAGATTGCTCCTACTCCACCCATGTAGTTTAGCCAGTCTGCCAAGACTGTAGCCCGGGATGTGGCCACCGCCGTACACAAGCGGTATTCGAGGAGCCATACATGAGCTAGATAAAGAGAGGAGAACCAAATAGGATCCTGACTATCCTAAAAAGGACATGGCTGTCTCTCACCGTGAGGTACTATCCCTCTCTCTTTATCCTACATCCCTCGTATACTAAGAGTTAATGACAGTAAGAATGTGTGGTTCTCAAGTGTGACAGTGAACTAATATTTTGTATGAGTCGTGGAGGAAAATAATTGCATAAGCTACTCTCACAGGATATTATGGTCATGATAAGGTTTGAGGTGTTTAATGCAATATTGCAAGTGTAGATCTGTTCAATAAATGAGTGCGCTAAGGTACACTGATAGTTTAGTAAAATAATTAACAAATAAATTACTAACCTCATAACCTGGTTCCAGTTTTATTTTGTCATCACTGAATTCAGCTGTAGTCTCAACATGACTTGAAGTCTGAGAAGAAAGAGTGATGGACTATAGCTGGATATCTTACACTGCACTATTACAGTACAACTAAAGTACACATCAAAGAGAGATCAAAGCTGTACACATAACAGACAACTTACAAATATTATCTATTTTAATTAAGCTCCATTAAATTTATATAAAAAACATTAAATTAAAACCTTACCTCATTATCTTGTTCATGTTTCACCCTGACAGCCAGACCAGAAATGCCATTTTCAATATTCCTTTCATCCTGGTGGGGGATAAAAATCAGAAGAGAACGTCAAAATATGTTATATTTTTTAAAAATATACACAATTTCATACCTGTCAACCTGTATGAATTTTTCGTACACTGTATGTCTTTTTATACTGCCGCACAGACGTTGTACAGCCGCCCCCCCCCCCCCCCCCACCCCCCCCAAGAACAAAATTGTTTTTATTTTATTTTTTTAAATACAAAATTCTAAAATTATTTTCCAACCCAAGTTTTTTTTATTATTTTAAATCAGAAAATATTTTCTAGCCCAGGGTTTTTTTTTTAACCAAATTTTTTTTTCTTTTTTATTCCGGGAATCTCGGCGTCTGTTTTTAAACTGAGGTCTCTCCCAGCAACCAATCAAATCCTTTTATACCCAACAATTCAGCAAAAACTTTGAATTCAGCCTCAAACACTTTTGGTTTTTAGCGTGACATGACATATTTTTAAAGTTACCTGTTATCAAGGACCACGCTTGCCATTACACTTCGACGCCATTTTGTTTAAAAAAAGCTAAGTACTTATAACTTGGTTAAATATTGCTGTTGTTTAATCGCTGTCTTAATCTTGCCAGTTATATCTTGCCCTTCAATATATTTCTGATAAATTAATGTCATATTCTGTGTAGGCCCTACATAACCAGAAAAAACAAGTTTGTTTGCATTGAGTAGGCCTTCTTTATTCCAGCGGTCGAGATTAAATGCTTTATTGTGTAATAAAGTGGCGATCTATTATGACTGGTCTAGGCTACCAACTTTTAAATATTAATTTTGTAAATTTTTGGTAGTACGTTTTTTATTCCTATCTTTGATATTCTGTTCATAATTTGGTTAATTTTTTGTTTTCCTGTTAGCTGTTTGCTTTGTTGTATTTTATTTTTGTCGTTCTCTTAATCTTTCCAGTTATATTTTGACCATTTAAATATTTCTAATAAATTAAAATCGTAAAATTATGTGTAGGCCCTACAAAAGTAGAAAAAAAAAAGTTTATTTGCATTGAGTAGGCCTACCTACTTTATTCTAGCGATCAAGATTCGTTGCTTTATTTTTTAATAAAGGGGCAATCTATTATCACTGGTCTAGGCTACCAATTCTAATTATGCGTAAACTTTGCTGCTTTATTTTTCAATAAAAAAAATCCACACAGATTGCAGGAGGTCCTTGAATGCAGACACACTCACTACTTTTTTACAGTGTAAGATTAACATTGATACATGCTGTGCAGACTTTAAGCCCACAAATGCAATTCTGCAAAGTACTAAAAGTGCATGTGTTGATTATAATACAAAACACTGTGCATTGAAAGAAGTACCTCATAATCACTAAGTTTGTTATTTGTAAAGAACAGCATGAGACTGTTAGCATGTTTATATCACACTAATTCAAATGCTAATAGATTTGTATATGTCATTTCTCATTTTAAAACTGTATTGTGTATAATTTATTAATATATTTTTTGCGTAAGTATTTTTGAGTGTTTGTAAGGATTTTTTGGGTCCGGCGTTCAGGTTTTTGTCTCAGGAGGTTGACAGGTATGCAATTTTTTTTCTGAGAATCACTAGCAACATTAAATCTATTTAACATTTTTAGCAACTTGATCCCAACTAGGGATAGGGACCAACCGTAGGAAGATTTACCATTTCAGTACTAACAAGAGTCTAAAAATAAAAATTAAAAAACTCACTTTACAATACCGCTTGAGCTTAATTTTTTCATCCGTATATGTGAACTGTGTTTGACTATTTCTTTGAGGCTGGAAAGAAAAAAATTATGGTTCATAAAAAATATACAACAAAGTTTGAAATCTTAAAAACAGCAAAAACAACTCTAATGGGGTAGAAGATGATGCAGGTTGTAAGTGGTAAGAATTGCAAACATTATACAGTGCAGTCTCGATAAGCAGAAGAAGTCACTGGGACCACATAAAATACTTCAACTTATTAAAAATTCTGCTTATCTGAATTTTACTCAAAATGAACATTTATCTCAGCATAAGAGGCGAACCACCAACGGGCTGATCACCCGTTTGCCAGTCACTTCGATTACGGAAACAACAGCAGATGATTCTGCATCTTTTAAAATGTTCAAAAGCAATTTAGTGAAGCCTAAAATGTAGTGTTGAATTAATTGGCAAGCAGTTCCCTCTGAGGACAACCAAGTGCAGCTCCTGGCCTTCACGTGTGGCTCAATTTGAGCCCGGCGGAAATGTTTCCACTGACGGGAGAAGGGGCAAAGGCGAGCGACTGGCGCCTTAAAACCAGCAGCTTCGGGTAGATAGGGCTCGTGATCCTTGGTTGGTAGCTTATCTAAGAGAGGGAACTCTGAATTCAAACCACCGCTGCCTTGCGGGAATATCCATTTATGGAATTGGCTTCAGGAGTAAACCCTGAGGATAAATCCGGAGTCGGAGTCCCTAAGGCAGTCTAATGTTGATTTGACATTATTTTGGCAACTCCTGCGGTGTGGCTGGTACCAAACTATATCGGCTAAAGGCCGTTCCTTTGGATCTACTGGCTGCGTGGAGAAAGGGAACATGCTGCATGGGCAACAGCTTGATCTCCATTTAACTGTGCCCAAGCTCGTACCCTGGAGAGGACACTCCAGCTTCACCCTATAGGTGTCGGCAAAACACGGGAAGTAGCAGTTACCAGTTATAAGCATTTTGCCAAATGGGCGTAGGGCATGGTGCCAGGGGCTACTTCCGACAGTGGGAGAGGTTCTAGGATCTCACTGGACAGCTACCGACCGCTTCAAGCTGGGCAGCCCCCAGTCAATATGGTGTTGTCCTGCCACTGTCTGCTTTCCCCATTGCATGGGGATTAGGGTCAAACCCGAACTGTGGGCAGAAAATTTTGCACCAAGCAATTATCGTAATAATAGAAATAAGCAAACTCTCAGATTGGGATGCTGGAACGTCCGGACTATGTTGACTGGACTATCCAAAAACCTACAGGATGTAAATGATGTAAGAAAGACAGCCATAATTAATGATGAGCTTAAACGGCTTCAGTTGGATATAGCTGCACTTCAGGAAACGTGCCTGGCGGGCTCTGGAACGGTGAGCGAGAAGGACTATACATTTTATTGGCAAGGGAAAGATCGTAATAAAGCTAGAGAACACGGAGTAGGTTTTGCGGTAAAAAAATCGCTAACTAGAATAGCTGAACCAGGTGAGAATGGATCAGAACGCCTGTTAACACTCCGCCTGCAAACTAGCACAGGTCTCATCACCCTTGTCAGTGTGTATGCTCCTACTCTGTACTCTGCCTCAGAAGCTAAAGATGAGTTCTACGAGAATCTAGCAGCAGTCATAAAAAACACACCTAGGCAAGAACAGCTTGTTCTCCTTGGTGACTTTAAAGCTAGAGTGGGTGCCGATAATGTTTCATGGCCTTCATGTCTGGGCAGGTTTAGTATTGGCAAGATGAATGAAAATGGACAATGGCTCTTAGAGTTGTGTGTCCACCATGACCTCTGCATGACCAACACCTACTTTCAGACAAAACCCCAGGATAAGGTGTCATGGAGACACCCACGATCCAAGCACTGGCACCAACTTGACCAGATTCTTGTCAGAAGGCCACTTCTCAGGTCTGTGCTCTCCACGCGCTCGTACCATAGTGCATACTGTGATACAGATCACTCCTTGGTTTGCTGCAAAATCAGAGCACAACCAAGAAAACTCTATCGTGTCAGACATCAAGGGACACCACGCATTGATACCAGCAAGATGTCAGACCCTGTCATGATCGCGCAATTTACTGCGACCTTCAAGAAAGTGCTCAGTAGCCCTCAACATGGTGATACTATTACAGAGAACTGGCAGCATCTACGGAACAGCATTCAAAGTACTGCACTTACCACCTTTGGTAAGAAAATGGCAAAGTCAAATGACTGGTTTTATGCTGATCAGATGTGATGGCACCTGTCACTGAAGCTAAGCGCAGTGCTGCAAATGAATACAAACGTTCACCGAGTGCTAGAACCCTACAGATCCTGAAGGCTACGAGAAGCAAAGTTCAACAAACTGCTCGACGCTGTGCAAATGACTATTGGCTCCAGCTCAGTGAGAGCATCCAGATCGCAGCGCAAACAGGCAACATTAGAGAAATGTATGACGGTATAAAGAAAGCACTCGGCCCCCAAAAAAGTAAGACGGCACCGCTAAAAACCATCAGCGGAGAGAAGCTAACCGGTAAGGGTAAGCAGATGGAGAGGTGGGTCGAGCACTACTCTGAGCTTTACGCTAGAGAAAATACCATTATGCCTGCAGCCCTTGATGCTGTCACATGTCTGCCAACTATGGAGGAGCTGGATGCCGAACCAACAATAGAAGAACTCAGCAAGGCCATTGATAGCTTGGCCTCTGGCAAAGCACCAGGCAGTGATGGGATTCCTCCTGATTTTATCAAATGCTGTAAGAGCATGTTATTACATCCGCTGCATAGGATGCTGCGTCAGTGCTGGGAAGAGACAACTATTCATCAAGACATGCGAGATGCCAAGATTGTAACACTGTATAAAAATAAAGGATACAGAAGTGATTGCAATAACTACAGAGGCATCTCTCTTCTTAGTATTGTTGGTAAGGTTTTTGCAAAGTCATCTTAATGCGACTACACAAGTTAGCTGAGCGCATATATCCAGAGTCACAGTGTGAATTCTGAGCTGGTAGATCAACAACAGACATGATCTTCTCTCTCCGCCAGCTTCAGGAAAAATTGAAAGAGCATAAAAGGCCTTTATATATCGCCTTTATAGGCCTCACAAAAGCATTTGACCTGGTTAGTAGGGATGAACTCTTCAAAATCCTCCTGAAAATAGGCTGCCCTTCTAAAATGCTGGAAATGATAAAGTCATCCCATGACGACATGAAGGGAACAGTCTAATATGCTGGAAGCACGTCACAGCCCTTTGACATATGAAGTGGCGTTAAGCAAGGCTGTGTTCTGGCTCCGACCCTCTTCGGGATCTTCTTTGCCTTACTCTTGAAACATGCATTCAGAGATGCAACTGAAGGAATATGCCTTCACACTAGGTCAGATGGCCATCTGTTTAATCTTTCAAGGCTGAAAGCAAAAACAACAATCAGAAGGGTCACTATAAGAGACTTGTTGTTCGCTGATGATGCTGCAGTCGTCACTCAAAGCCGACAGGAGCTTCAGAGCTTGATGAATCGCTTCACTAAAGCATGCAAGGACTTTGGTCTCCCAATAAGTTTAAAGAAAATGAATGTGCTGAGACAGGATGTGGGTGCTGCAGCAGTTATCACTATCGATAACTATGAATTGGCAGTGGTGCACCACTTCACATACTTAGGGTCTACAATCAATGACAAACTCTCACTGGACACAGAAATTGACAGCCACATTGGGAAAGCTGCAGCTACCTTTGCCTGCCTCACATCGCGTGTTTGGGGAAACTCCAAACTCACAACGAAGACCAAAGCTGCGGTATATAACGCCTCCGTCACCAGCACTCTCCTATATGGCAGCGAGACCTGGAAGACCTATGCTAAGCAAGAAAGAAGGCTCAATACCTTCCATTTACGGTGTCTATGCCACATCCTCGACATCTCGTAGAAAGATAAAGTGACAAATGTCGAGGTGTTGTCACGCGCTGGCCTTCAAAGTATGTATACTCTGCTTAGACAGCGCAGACTTCGCCATGTTTGCCGCATGGAAGATGGTTGCATCCCAAAAGATATCTTCTATGGACAATTAGCAGATGGCATGAGAACAGTTTGGCGACCACAGCTGAGGTTCAAAGATGTCTGCAAGAGAGATATGAGAGCACTGGACATGGATCCAGAAACATGGGAGGATGAAGCTGCCGATCGCACTAAGTGGCGATGCTATTTACGGTGCCACCTCAGACTGGGCGAAAAAGAGGCTCACACAACAAGCAGAAAACAAGCAGCTGAGGGCTGCCACCTCGGGGAAGCGCTTTCCCATAGTCAGTTATGACTGAAGGGGCTATTATTATTAGGCGTTGGGGATAACAGTAAGAAAGGTATGTCAGTTGGGGGAAAAAAAAACTCACCTTACAATCTTGTTCTAGTTTAAGTTTTTCATCCACAAATGGGAACTGTGTTTGACTATTTCTTTGAGGCTGAAAAAAGACAAAAACAATTATGTTTCATATAAATACACAACAAAGTTTAAAATCCTAAATATAAGAAAAAAAAAAACACTTGTGTTAGAATATGATGTAGAGATGTAAGTGATGATAATTTTAAATATTATATTGGAGATTAAAATACCAGTTCCTAGCAAGTTGTAGTATTCATTCCATCAAATATTTTTGCTATCTAATTTTGTTGCTGCACATATGCTTTGATTATAACTCAAAGGCTATGGACCAATTGTTAGAAGAAATATACACAGATGCATGGCTAACATTTTTGCACACAAATATTACATTTTATAACATAGAAAATTTGCTCAACTCAGAAACAAATGAAATACCGTATATAAAAAAGAATATACTTCTTTAAATACAAAAAGAGGGGTAATTTCCTATTACTCGTAGGTTTTTGATCAGCAGTGAATATTCCCTTGGAGTTATTTCCCTTCCTGCCCTTAGAAGAGTTTCCTGGACAGGTATCGTAGTGTGCAAGTATCGAATATGAAAAAACGATATTTGAAACAAAATGTGGAAAAAATTGTCTTTTTAAGCTTGTTTATAGTTTAATACACTTTTATTTGTCACTATTAATATTTTATAACAGCCCCCTCCCCCAGAAATATATTAAAAGTCCAATTTATTAATTTATTGACTGACACACCGAAGGATTGACTGATGAACTCCTTTTGATAGACTGTGTGCTAGACGACGGGAACTTTAGGCTTCAAGGATCTACTTTTAAAATGATGTAACAGACGGATCGATTTATGGGTGGACTGAATGAATGAATGACGAACTATCTGACCAATGTATTGATAGAGTTATAGTTGAGCAGACAGAATGTCTGAATCGATAAATAGTCATTTGCTTCAGTGGGAGAGTAAAGAGGTAGTCCCATAGCAGATAATACCGTAGGGGAGTGAGTGTTTATACTAGGTCATGCATAGAGAGGTGGGGTGACCAGTACCTTTCCTCGCTGCCTTTTCCTTCCCCAACTCAAGTGAGAAGTCAGGTACCCATTTACAGCTGGTAGCCTGAATCGTGTCGATACCGTGAATCTTTTTACTTTTCAAATGCTGTATAACACTAAGTATGGGAGTTCTGGAGTGAAATGGCTGACTTTACTATAGGCTAATATTGTAACATGTCGAATGATGTAGGCTATAGCTCTAGAGAGGGAAGTCTGGAGTAATGTTATTGCCTTTACTATATTGTTGTAATTTGTCAAATGTTGCTTATCAATAAGGATGGGAATAAGGAGTAAAATTGATGCCTTGACTATAATATTGTAACTCGTGAATTATTATATGGCACTAGAGAGAGAAGTCTGGAGTAACATTGCTGTTTTTTACTAGATTGTAATTTATTAAATGTTGTATATCACTAAGGATTGGAATTATGTAGTGATATTACTTTCTCTCTTCCACCATTGTTATTTATTAAATGTTGTTTAGCACTTAGAAAAAGGAAAGTTCTGTAGTCAAATTGCTGCCTTTCTCAGATATTTTAACTTGTCAAAATTGGCATTGCAGGGGGGAGATTGTGCAATGAAATGAATATTTATCCTAGTAAGCGGAGTTCATAGTGGTGATGTTGACGAATATAAAACTGATACAATTTGGTATTGTCCGTGCAGGCTGGGATCTCCGAGGAGGAAAAAAAAAGAATATATTGACTTCTCCCGAACTCCGCCTAGGTTGGTCTCAAGCACGCTGAAAAAGGAGGAGGACGGCCTGCATGGAAGCCGTAAGGAGGCAGACCCTCCACCATGCAAAGGCACAACAGGCCAATCACCTGTTTGCTTTAAACTTTTGATTACGAGAACTACAAGACAGAAAACCGGACTGATTCTAAAGGCGGCAAACTGGAACGGACTACGGACTAAGCCGATAGGATAGTCTGGCGCTCTCTCTCCAAAACATCTACACCTCACGGTAGAAGGGGAACTACTAAATAAGTAAGAACTTCTCTCGTTCACGTCGTAAGAGTAATATGACGTTTTCTGCATGGGACAGACAACCTTATCATGCCCAATAATGTACTACAATAACTATCACCACAGGAGCACATTCATGCTGTAGTGTAAACTTGCTATAAGGACCTGCTGCAACTTTGGCTCTGTGCTACTAAGTGTGCGAAAATGGAAATTGTGATATTACTGAGAATAGAATTTTATGTCAGATTCCTGTCAAATTTGAGCTGGTAAAAACAGATTAGTCAAATTGTCCTCTACCTCGATATTTATCATGCTAATGTGTGAACCAGAAACTGTGGCGCCATCTGCAGAATCATCATTTTCATCTTCGTTTTCATTCCTTATAGAACAGTGTTTCTCAACCCTGACAGTAGCAACGCCCCCTTTTGACAACTAATATTTTTAAACCCCCCCCCCCCCCCCCCCCCCCCCCACCCTTTTAACACCTCCTTGCTCTTTATCGTGTGTACACAAACCCACACACACACACATATACACATATTCCACCATACTTTTAAAAAAAGCAATGCAGTTAATGAGTTATCTTTTCTTATAATATAAAGAAAAAGAGAAAGCACATTTATAAAAGCTTAATAATAATAATAACCCCTTCAGTCATAACTGACTATGGGAATGCGCCCCAGAGGTGACAGCTGCTTATTTTCCTGATGCTCCTTTCGACGTTTTCTCTTCTCTTCAGCTTGTTGTGTGAGCTTTTCGCCCAATCTGAGGTGGCGCCGTAAATAGCATCGCTACTTGGTGCGATCGGCAGCTTCACCCTCCTACGTTTCTGGATTTATGTCCAGTGCCCTCATATCTCTCTTGCGCACATCTTTGAACCTCAGCTGAGGTCGCCCAACTGTATAAAAGCATAGTTGTATTAAATATGTGTTTAAGTACGGAGTTATATACACCACAGGTTCATTATCCTTGAATCACAAATTGGCGGAGCAAATGATATAAAATTAGTTCTTACAACTCTTTAACTATCATAATCATATCATTTTAATAGCGCCTAAATGACTGCATACATATCTTCAAATCTGAATATTTAAGCCTCTCCTTATGTAACCACTTTAAACATGAAAAAATTGGAAAAATTTTAGTTGATAACAATAATATAATTATATAACAATACACTTACTAATGAAGCTTAATTAGATCCCTGCGCTTGGTATGAGCCAGTTTGTAATATTTGATTCCAAGTTTGTTAAAAGAAGTCTCAAATCTCCTGTTACAAATCTGCAGTCGTTTTCGTTGCTTTTGTAGTAGCAACACTCCTGCACTGAACCCCTTCTCCACCAAATACGACGTTGGGAATGCTGTAATTAGCAATTTAGTTTCACGCCAAAGAACGGGATGCACAAGCCTCTGCTGGATCCAAAATTGATCGTAATGTGTGTGACTGAATCGTGCTTTTGCCTCGAAGTCATTTTGTAGCTCAATTAATTCTTCTTGTAAATGTTGACTAACTTGTTCCACGTCTGATTCAAACGGATTAATCACCCAGTCCGGTAATATTAGTTCTTGCAAGTCCTTAAATCTTATGCTCATATCATTTTTAATAGCGTCCAAATGACTGCAATAAATGCATATATCGGAATCATTAAGCCTGTCCCCACCTAACTGTAGTAAATATGGAAAATGAGAAAGTTCTCGGCGACTAAGATTATTTTTATATAATGTCAATTTGTTGGTGTTGAATCATATATGTATCCTTTGTAGTAACACCATCAGTAGGCCACACAGGCCATCACTGTAAAGAGTAAATGGGATTAGCTGATATAGGCGATCAGCATTTTGTCGGGCTTACAGACAGCCGACTGATGTGTGAGTGTGTAGATATATAGACGCGAATGTGTATAGGCTCTTTAATAAGTCAATAACAATCACACACATCTAAAGCACATGGAGGAGTCAGGAAACGTTGTAACTCCTAGAAACGTTCTACACTGTTTATTTATTACACGGTCACGAAGACATCATAACAGCACACTGTCACAGGTTACAGCTCAAAGCACATCATGGAAGCATCGATAGTTCAATACATCCGTATATAGCATAAATGGCGTATGTATATAAAAGCCTATCCCTGGCTTAGACGCAATTTAAATACTCTCTCTATGTTCTCTGGCAGTATGATAAATAAGCCGTATAAGTCGGCTTTGAAGTAATGTAAATACTCTCTCTATCTTCTCTGGCAATATGATAAATAAGCCGTATAAGTCCCTGGCTTTGAAGTAATGTAAATACTCTCTCTATCTTCTCTGGCAATATGATAAATAAAGCCGTGTAAGTCCCTGGCTTTGAAGTAATGTAAATACTCTCTCTATCTTCTCCGGCAATATGATAAATATAATACATCTCATGGGAGAAAGAACATTCCCTTACAACAATCTGTCGAACTTCAAAATATCCCTCATCGGGAGATGAACATATAATGGCCTACAATCCATGGCCTGAAAGTCTTCAAAAAACGTACCTTCTGCAGTATAAATATAAGCCATCATATCCTTGGCTTTAGAAATACATTAGGAAGTCTCAAACATTGATATCACACAAAAAATATCTCCCCGTACACACAGTCAAAGAAACATGGCTGACCATCATCCCGGCCAACTGACCAGGAACGTACTGCCACGAGATTACCCTCTCTCAGTACAGCTCAGTGTCATAGATTTTTGATAGTTGGTCCCTTCTGAATAGATTAGAATGAGTGATAGCCACAGTGAGAGATAATAATAGAAATAGATTTCACGAGTGAGATGGAGGAAATATTAGAGTCGGTCTCTGACCCTCGAGATGATTTCTCTCAGTCGCCTATCATCTACAAAAGATTAAGATTCGTCAGACCGTCTAGTATAATATATATATTAATATATATATATCCCTCACATGCACACACACTTAAGTGACTACAATAGACACACAGACGTGAAACTATGAAAAATAGAAATATATATAACTTGGAACAAGCTGACCCGACACACTGATTAAGTTTAAGTGGATTTTAATTATCATAATAAAATTCCATCACAACACATAAAATTTACATCAAGCATACACAGATAGTCATAAAGTCAATAAATTGCAACAAGAATGATAGACCCATTAATATGATCCTTTCCCTTGATGAATAGCCCACGGTCTCGTTAGAAGACAAGTGATAGCCCCAAAGAGTCACGGATACATATGCTTTAGTCTAAGATTTCCCTTTAAAGGTATGAACAGACTTTGATACTCTGATCTATCCTAAGGAAAATATTGTTAGCAACAAAACTTGCATAAAGAAATTTAAGACAGCAAAAATGGGTGCCAAAATACACCAATAAAGGAATCACTCAGTCCTGCATTCACTCTATTCATTCAGCCGTGATCACGTGCTTTCATTCGTACTTACAGCTTTGGTAGCCACTTCTGGAAACACAATTTTTAGGACATGCACATACAGAATCTTCAATGGTAGTCTTGGTCAAGAAAACCCCAGTTCCAAAAAGACGAGTTGAATTCACTACTTCAGGGACCTTTTTCTTGGTTGTTCTTATTTTTGAATATCTGTTTAGGTCACATTAAAATTGTCCAGGCACGAACGTTAACAGCGAGCACAGTGTCAATAGCTTAGGTTTCTAGTAATGAGGAATGTCAGGTCGGTGCCTTATCTCAATATAGGACATTATTTGATCACACCACCACTGGTCAGAACTCCGTCGGAATGTTAATGTTTTTTACTTGCCACAAGGCCTGAAAATGTACATGAGAGTTTGTGAAGAAATATGATCTGGCTCACTAGGCACAGTATAGGCATTTAGTCTTTAAAAAACCGTTAGTGAGATTTTTACTCTGTCTATTGCTGGAGGCACACGCACTGCCAGACAGGTGTTAACTTGTAATCCCACGTGGTTAAAGATAAGATGTTTCTTCTCTCAGTTGTACTAAAACGCTGGATGAGTTGGGCTACCTCAGTTTCAAAGAAAACGACATATAAAATACTTATACATACTATGTACTCGGTTATAACTTACATTATAAACTGCAAGCGGAGAGCTTGACTTATCGTTTAAAACTTCCCGTGAAATAAGTTATATTCATAAAATCAGTCATCATGAATTAGAAATACATACGTATTTCGCCAATAGTCAATGATGAATCGGTGCATTTATAAGTTAGTTTAAAAATTCTCGACTGGTTATTAACAGTTAAATTAAATTCACTTATAGCTGCATGAGTTTAATCTAGAAATTATAATTTATTCTGCTTTCCACTGTAAAACGTCCACAGAGAATATAACAGACTTATATTTAATTCTTCTGCACACAAATCTAACTAGTAAAATGAAATAAGCGATTTATCACTAAAACACTCAAACTACTAGATATATGTATATTACTTCCACAAAGAACTACCGGCGATCGCACAAACTTAGAATTATACGCTGAAATATATTTGAAGTCTAGAAGCTCGGCAAATTGTCGAAACAACATGAGAACTTCGCTATGCAGCTGATTCTTTACACGAGCGACCTGTCTACTGCGAATCTGGAGAACTGAGTGAAATCAAGTTTCCAGTCCAGGGTAGATATATGAAACAGACAAAAGATGCGCGCTATGTTCAAAACCCGAAATAGCGCAGGTCTCTCCTCCCCCCTCTCTATCTCTCTCTCTCTTAACACTTCCCATTAACTAGACGTTGCCCATAACTGCCAAACGTGCGGCTTCACACCTTCTACGACGACATGTCTCATTTCTGAGCGATGCGGATGGCAGTTTCCACACCTCGCCGAGAAACTTAGCCGAAGAAAACTCGTGTCAGATGAAAATGCTAGACGATATGTCTGCTCTCTTGTCTGACTAGACGGATATTCACAGTATCGTTCTTCCCCACAGGGACTGACATCTACGTAGTAAAATGCGTTACCAATAAGAGAAAGAAACGGTAAAGTCAGAATGGGAAAGTAAATATTTTTTCGCAAACGAACGAATGCGAAAAACAGGAAAAGGATAAAAGAGCGATAATAAAGCAGAGGACACGGGTAGAAAAAGAAAATAATATAGAAAATTTATTGATCATAAATCTCTCTGCAACAGAACGTCCCCCCTTTAAGATATGGAAGCACTCCATGTCTACGTTATGGAAATAAATTTCCTATATCCGTAGCTTCAGGGTGTCTGTCCTTTTCCCTCTCATCTCCTCCTCCGTCTCTCTCCAATTCCTACTCAAGTCTACTCCCAAAGTTTCCTTTCTCTGGAATGTCTTCCGTGCGCGCTTGACAGAGCGTCGCCGCTTTTGATATTTTTGAAAGATTCCGTGTGATTGCAGTGGAATTTCCCTGCCACTAGCGTCATCTTCGTCAGTTTTGGCGATCGTCAGGAGATGTTCGGAGGTTGGCACTGGTCTTTCTAAGTATCTCTTTAACAGATTTAAATGGAAAACCGTCTCCTTTCCTTCAATAGAGATCTGTTAGTTAGCCTTAGAAATCTTTTTCAGGACGGTAAACGGCTCTTGCCATCCCATCCTCAGTTTGTTGTTCCCGGTGGGGAGTAGCACCAAAACTTTCTCTCCTGCTTCCAGTTCTCTTTCTTTCGCGACTTTCCTGTATCGGTTAGCGTGCTTTGTGCGTGCTCGCTTAAAGTTGGTCATTGCTAGATCCCATCCTAGTTTCAACCTTTCCTTTAAATCCGACACATATTTACTATGCAGATGTGGGAAGTGATCACCATTTAGTGGTAGCAAAACTGAAAGTGAAACTAAGAAAGGCTGGACCAACTTTAACTACACAGAAAAGGTTTGACATCAGCAAATTGAAGGACTCCCTTACCAGAAAAGCTTTTGCGGCCGACATAAAGAAACGATATCAATTTGCCAAAAGTCAGGAAAAGACATTGACTGATGATATAGACCAGAAATTCAACACCATTTCAACAATATATAAGGAAAGCAGCAAATCATGCTTGGGATTCCAGGAAAGGAAGAAGAAAGACTGGATAACACCAGAAACACTAAACACCGTAACACTGAGAAAGGAAATGAAAAGAAAGAAAACAGAAGCGAAGTCCCCCAGGTTAAAGCAACTATATAGTGAACAGTACAGTCAGCTGGACAAGGAAGTTAAACGCAAAACCCGAGCCAACAAAAGGAATTTCCTAGACGATCTTTCAACACAGGCAGAAGAGGCAGCACTGAGAAATGAACAAAGCACAGTATACAAAATAACTAAATTCATCAGCGGAAAACGAGGTGCAAACAATATTACATTAGTAAGAGATAAGCAAGGTAATCTCATCACGACAGCAGAGGGACAGGAAACAAGATGGGCAGAGCACTTCAGAGAAACTCTAAACAAGGAACCACCAGAGACACAATTGAATGTTCCTGAAGCTGAAAACGATCTAGATGTGAATACAGACATTCCACGAAAAGAAGAAATCATCACAGCAATCAAAGGGTTAAAGAACGGCAAAGCTCCGGGCCATGATAACTTAAATGCAGAGCTATTTAAGACAGACCCTGAGCTAGCAGCAGAACTATTAGAACCACTATTTGCACAAGTCTGGAAAACGGGGACAACACCATCAGAGTGGAACAAAGGAATAATTGTCAAATTGCCCAAGAAGGGAGATCTTGCAGACTGCAATAATTGGAGAGGAATCACTCTTCTCTCAGTTCCCAGCAAAATACTAGGCAGGATAATTATACAGAGAATTTCAAAGGCAGTAGACCACAAACTGAGGAAAGAACAAGCAGGATTTAGAAAGAACAGGAGATGTGTAGATCATATATTCACTCTCAGGAACATTATAGAACAGTGCTCAGAATGGCAAAGACAGCTTTACATTAATTTCGTTGATTTTGAAAAGGCTTTTGACAGCATACATAGGGACAGTTTATGGAAAATACTGAGGGCTTATGGAATTCCAAGCTGCATAGTGTCAATCATAAAAAGCCTTTATGCCAACTTTACGTGTAGTGTTGGGCAGAGCAACCTAACCTTTGAGGTGAAGACAGGAGTACGACAGGGATGCCCTTATCAACCACTCTATTTTAAACAGTCATAGACTGGGTGATGCGCCAGATAACAGAGGGCAGTCCAAGAGGAATAAGATGGACAACATTTTCTACATTGGAAGATCTGGAATATGCAGATGACATTGCTCTACTAGCACATTCACATCAACACATCCAGGAAAAAATGGATAGACTTAATAAGTTTAGCCAGCAGGTGGGCTTGAACATCAATTTAAAGAAGTCTGAGGTCATGACACTCAATGTGAGTAACCCTGAGCCCATATCAGTAAGGAATCAGCAACTGGTACAGACAGATACCTTCACATACCTAGGAAGCATAGTAACACCAGACGGCGGGGCAGGCAAAGACATCAACATCAGAATGAATAAGGCAAGAACAGCCTTCTTTAGCCTAAACAACATCTGGAAGTCCTCCCAATACAGCACAAGCACAAAATTAAGATTATATCAGAGATGTGTGCTTTCTGTGCTTCTCTATGGTGCGGAATGCTGGAGATTACAGAGAAGGAAATGTCGAAATTGTCCTCTTTTTACACAACATGCCTAAGAAAAATTCACCGAATCTTTTGGCCGAATACCATCTCTAACCAAGATCTGCTTACTCGTAGCAAGCAAGAGGACATGCACACCATCATAGCTGGCAGACGCTGGAGCTGGGTTGGCCATGTCCTCAGAAGAGACCCCGATGCCATCACAAGAACAGCTATGCTTTGGACCCCTGAAGGAAAACGAAAGAGAGGCCGACCAAAAATAACCTGGCGGAGGACTGTGGAGGCTGAGATGCAGGGAATGAACCAGAGTTGGGGCACTGTACGAAGGATGGCCACCAACCGAGCAAAGTGGAATCAATTTGTTGTTGCCCTACAAGACGCCACTAGGCGTGATGGCCACTGACTACTTTGACGGTCGGCGGCTAAGGATCAAAGAAGACAAGAAGAAGACATATTTACTTGCTGAGACAACTGTCTCATCAGCCATCTGGTATGTCAGCGACCTGAGTAAGGCTTCAAGCGGCCCCTTAATAGGTCTGCCGAATAAAAGCGTAGCTGGCGGAAATCCTGTGGAAGAATGAGGAGATTCTCTGTAGCCAAAAAAGCTGCAGGAATACAACAATCCCAATCTTCAGGTTTCACTTGTGCCAGTTTACTTAACATCAAGTTGAGGTTTCCGTTAACACGCTCTACTAACCCACTTCTGGCCAGAGTGTAATGCCTAGTGTAGATGTGCTGGTCCCTCAAGATCTTAACGATCTCATCCATCAACAGGTTTCGGTATGGAGATCCGTTATCCGTCAACACTTGCTGAGGGAATCCCAACCGAGTGAAAATCTGCACGAGGGCTTCTGCGACATGCTTGGAATCAGCGCATGTAAGCGGGATAGCTTCTGTACATAAAGTGCATGTGTCGACTAAGGTCAGGATAAACCTGTTCCTTCTTTTAGTCCTTTCTAGGGGTCCTAAAATGTCGATCACAATCCGTTCGAATGGAGTCCCACTATTGGCGTTTCACCCAAAGAGACTGGGGGTGTCCGTTGCTTGGGTGGTACACGTTGGCACTGGGCACGGGATTTGACATACCTGATAATATCTGTATTTACTCCTGGCCACCAATAATGAGTAGTTATCCGTTGGTTTGTGGCGTTCTGTCCCATATATATCCGCTAAAGGGAAGAGAGTGCCCCATTTCTAGGATTTGGCTTCTGTACTGTTTCGGTACTAGGAGCTGGTTGTAACCTTGGTCAGGCTTGCCCGTTCTGCGATAAAGTGCGCCATCCTTAGAAAAAAAGTCCCCGTGCTGTCTGGGTTCCTTAGCCATGGGCAGTTTCCTAAAGCAGGGTCCAAAGTATTGTCCTTTCGTTGCGCTTCTTTAAGTTCCATAGGTAATAAATTAGGCGCAGGCTCCCGTTCCTTCTTGGTTTGCCCTCTTGTAGTTACCTCTGCCACAATCGGCTCTTCCGGTTTCCCAATAAACACGTATCTAACGCCAAGTATGACTGGGTAGATGGGGTCATCCATAACTGCCGCTTTGATAACACCTCTTATAAAGTCAGAGTGTATCTCCACCAATGCGATGGGAAGCGCTCTAGGTGCCTCACTCTTAGAAACTCCACAAAATTGGACGGTCTCTCCTGTCTCTTGACCGGGTTTAACCAGGTTTCTGGCAACAATGCAATCATAAGAAAGCCCCGTGTCAAATAAAGAAAAAGTTTGAGAACCGTTCAATATAACAGTACCTCGCGTAGATGGTCTCTCTCCATCTACAGGTTGGGAATCACTGTCAATAATTCCGCCTTGCGAGACTGTTAGCAAGCATCCGATGCGTTTAGGCTCGGTGTGCTCGCTCTGATCATTAGTCCCGTGCTCAGGGGTTTTCCCTTTGTCACCTTATCCTCGCTGGCTGTGGTGCCATGAAGAACGGTCGGGTTGATCAGACTGTTTACTGTGGTTGGGGTACTTGTTTTTGTAGAGCTTGGATTTTTCAGGAGGGGGGTTTTGAGGTCCAGTTTCTCTGTGGTTATTCTGGTTAGAAGCATGAGAAGAATGAGAAGATTGGTCTAGATTATTCTTTCGAAAATGCTCTTCTGTCGGTTTACGTTTTGTGGCCGGCAGTTCGGCCAGCGCATTGTGATATCGCTCAGACTTTACCAAAATTAGAATGACAAGGGGAAAAAACGAAACTAAGTCCATTCAATACCAGTAGAAGAATTATATAGAAAAAAAAAATAAAAAACAAACAAACAAAAACCAACCAAAAGCCCAGCAGACAAATATGTCAATAGCGAAAAAGAACAATTTGGTATCATGGAAGAAGAAACATGACAAACACCGCAGACATTACGCATTGCCAGAGCAAACGGCAGACAAATTACAGCATGGAAGAGCCAACACATAAGACAATAACAAAGTAATACACTACATGGAATGATAAACACTATTGTTATGATTAAAACTCATAACATATCGGTCGTTATCAGACGGGTATCGATGGTAGACCATGTTGTTGATGTACTGTATACACGGGTTACCCGGAAGTACGTCATTGTCTTTTGGGGCACAATTAGCAGACGTTAGCCTGTCTCAATTTGGCAGAAGTTATGAAACTTGGGGGCCTTTTCTGTGTGTTCTTCGATGAGGACGGACGCATATTTGTCCAGCTCCTAGATGGTGTTATTTCTACGGAGTCTTTAACGTGTTTCAACATCTAGATCGCTCACATAGTTCATTGGTTCGATGCTAGAGATTTATATTGTGAAAAGTGAATGCTGTATTCTGATGTACGTGAGTGAAGTCTTTTAAATAAACTCTGCGTGAAAATGCCAGGACATCTTGTCAGTTTCCCAGATTTGTGCAAATAGTGGTTCTAATAGTTCTGCTGCTATTTCAGGGTCTGTCTTGAATAACTCAGCATTTAGATTGTCTTGACCAGGCGCTTCTCCATTTTTTAGCCCTTTGATGGCTGTGATGATTTCTTCTTTTCGTGGAATGTCTGTATTTACATCTAAGTCACTTTCAGCCTCAGGAACATTCAGCTGAGTCTCTGGTGGTTCCTTATTCAGTGTTTCTCTGAAGTGCTCTGCGCATCTTGTTTCCTGCCCCTGTGCTGTGGTGATGAGATTTCCTTGCTTGTCTCTTATGTTGTGTTGTTTGCACCTCGTTTTCCACTGATAGTTTCATTTATTTTATAGACTGTGCTTTGTTCATTTCTCAGTTCTGCCTCTTCTGCCTGTCTTGCAAGGTCATCCAGAAATGTCCTTTTGTTAGCACGTGTTTGACGTTTTACTTCCTTGTCCAGCTGACTGTAATGTTCACTATATATTGCCTTTAACCTGGGAGACTTAGCTTCTGCTTTCTTTTCATTTCCTTTCTCTTCGCTATGGTGCTTAGTGTTTCTGGTGTTATCCAGTCTTGGCTCTTTCTTTCCTGGAATTCCAAGCATGATTTGCTGCTTTCTTTGTATATTATTGAGATGGTGTTGAATTTCTGGTCGACATCGTCGGTCTCTGTTCTTTCCTGGCTTTTGGTAATCAGATATCGTCTCTTTACGTCAACAACGAACGCTTTTCTGGTGAGGGGGTCCTTAAGTTTCGTGATGTTGTATCTTTTCTGTTTGGCTACAACTGGTCCAGCAGCTCTGAGTTTCACCTTCAGTCTTGCTACTACTAGGTTATGATCACTTCCCACATCTGCGCCTCTTCTTACTTTCACGGCTTGTAGTGCAAGTCTCCATCTGCCATTGATCATTATGTGATCTATCTGGGTTTTGTCTCGTTCGTTTGGTGATTCCCATGTTAACTTGTGCACTTCTTTGTGTTAAAAAAGTGTTCCTCCAATGACCAGGTTGTTAATACAGCAGAAGCTTATTAATTTGTCCCCATTCTCAATTACTGTTCCACTGACGCATTTCCCCATTACTCTTTCGTTATAATTATTGTGTATTCCAACTTTCGCATTTAGGTCTCCCATTACTATAATAAGATCGTACCTAGGTACAGTTTCCATTCCTTTTGTACCTGTTGATAGAAATCATCCTTGATCTCTTCATCGCTGTCGTTCGTTGGTGCATAGCATTGTATAATTGTGGTGTTGGTGAACCTCCCACTCAGTCTTGCTGTTATCAGTCTGTTGTTGATCGGTTTCCGATCCAGTAAAGACCTTTCCATTCCTTTCTTAAGGATAATGGCTACACCTTCGTTGTGCTCACCATCCTCTCTACCAGAATAAAGTACTGTTTCTCCTGCAGCTGTTTTTATTCTCCCCATCCCTGTCCATCTGCTTTCGCTTATTCCCAGGATATGTAGTTTGTAATTCCTCATATCTGCTGTGATCTGTCTCAGCTTTCCTGCCTCATTCATGGTTCTGACATTCCAAAAACCAATTCTGGTTTCGTGTTTTGCTGTCTGAGCATCCGTTTTCATGCCAGTGGCTTCCTTTTGGCTTCCATCACTGTCAGTCACCCAAGCCTGAGAATCCAGATGTCCGTCCCGCATCAAAGTTTTTTTTCATTTATTGCCGTTTCCGTAACATGTGCGATTTTTACATAGACAGGGGTGTCGGCCCTGTGCTAAAACCCCCAACCTGGAGAACCATGGTACCAGCTTTTGTCTGACCCCTACCCACGCAGACCAGTCCAGCTTGGTTGAACCCACTAGGAGTAAAAGTCCCACTGGCATAGCTCTGGGGATTGTCAGGGCACACAAGCTGCAATACCGCTACAAGGTATAGGTACCATTGATGGCAGCAAGCCCCTGAAATCTGGTCCTAATTTCTGGCTCTCTCAGCTTGTAGGTCTTAATGCTCATTTCTCTCATTCATTTACTTAGTTTCTTGCATGATGTTGGGCAGTTCCTAGGCTGAGAAACTCTTTCAGTTGTTCTTTTTGATTGTAAGCAGGTAGTGATCACTGTGACAGATGAAAATGAAGCTACACTTTAATCCCTCAGTCAACCCTTTCTCTCTTACAAAAATAAAAAAAGACAACTAACTCGAGTGGAATTCCCACGCTTGCTGGTTGGTATGCAATAAGTTATCCTGCTAGCAGCCACGACATTCGGCCTTTGTTGTCTTCTCAGAGGCGGACCACCAGCGATTAGGTACGACTTCAGAGCCGAGATCTGAAACCTCTGATTAACGCCTGATAATAGAATGGACGAAGAATTCGCTCCAGTGCGTTTTTGCTAGACATGGGGACATCGGGCTGATTCAGTATACATGCGCAGTCTTCTAAAACTCATTAGCAGTCTGCCCCAGGAATTGGTGATATCTGCTAGCGCGAATCTTGGAGTTTTTATATAGAGATAATTTCTTAGATTCGTGGAGAGTGTCATTTTTCTTGCGGGGTGGTAATCATAATATATATTAGAATTTTGAGCGTCTTAACGTGTTAACGTTTTTCACTGGGATTTCTGTGTTTATTACATAAGCATATTAAATAGTTCCAGCTGTAATAAGTAAATTTAATTTCTTGCTATTCCTCCGTAAGAGACGCTTTATATTAATTTATATACGGTAAGTGATTGATAATTAGAGATAAATCTACCTTTATTCATCATGCGTAATTTTGTGAATTACCAGAATTTACATCTCGTGTTAAAGCACGATAATATTAGCTAGAAGCTTGTGGGTTTTAAGTATAATTTAATACCAGAGTGGTCTCTTGATTTCTTAGATGTCCTACATTAAATTGTTGTCTATAATTTTGCATATCTCTTGAGTTTCATTTTTACTTTGGCTATCAGAAGGTGGTGATGTGATGCCACATCTGCTCCTCTATATACCTTTACATCCTGCAATTATGATCTAAACTTCTTGTTTATGCATATATGATCATTCTGATTTTCCGTTCTATGTTCTGGTGATATCCATGTTGCCTTGTGTATTCTCTTATGTGGAAACATGCTTCCTCCTATAGCCAGTTGATTTGAAGCACAGAAGTTTGAGAATAGTTCCCCATTTTAATTCATTATTCCCAGCCCATGTTTTCCCATGACTTCTTCAAAGCCGGTGTTGACTATACCTATCTTTGCATTCATCTCACACATCAAAATAAATTGTGATGTCTCTTCTTTTTCCATAATTTCTTTAGTCTAGTATAAGATCTTCTTTCACAGACTCTTCTTTGTCATTAGTTGGTGCATAACATTGGATAACATTTATATTTATTTTCTTTTTAGCTGTTTTAAAAGTTGCTGTTATTATTCTGGGTCCAACGGCTTCCCATTCAATGAGTGCTTTCTGTTCTTCTTTAGATAACATAAGAGCTACCCCTTCACTGTGGTGTGAACTTACGTCTTCGTGTCCTGAGGACAGCACCAATTCACCTGTGATGAATTTCTTCTTGTCTACCCCCTTCCACTTTCTTTTACACAGTCCCAGAACCTCGATTTTATATTCAGGAGGGCCTATTGGGCTAAAAAAATTTCTTGCATTTTGATGTCTGTAAACTATACGTTCTGATAGATAATATTGATGTTGTGATTTTTTAAGATGTTAAACCTTAAGTTATCGTGTTGGTCAAAACCCCTGCCCAATATATGTTATCCATAGCTTGGTTCACGTCTGTACGTATTATGTCACAGAATTGTGTATATGTAAGTGAAGTGTAAGTGATATATATATATATATATATATATATATATATATATATATATATATATATATATATATATATATATATATATATATATATATATATATACCAGGAGAGAAAGTGCGTCTTATTAAATATTGTCGTAAGATAGGCTGGATTAGAGCAATTACTCAATCTAGAGACTGTCCTTTCTCTAACACTCTCATCCTTGTGAAAAGTAAAGCTATTTCTTACCCCTTATTCTCACATAGTTTATCATTATCACCTTTGCTCAGACGGGACCCTAAACATCTTGAACCTATCTCAATAAAATCTACGACAATCACTTCCAATCTCTGGCCCCCTCCAGACTCTGGCATCTCGGACATATTTGCATGAGCTCCTCCTGACTATGGCATAGTCCATCACCGACTTCTCATTCTTTGTTGGTTCACATCTTGTGTATGCATGTATGCGCTTATGGGGGAACTTTGTGTTTGTAATTATCAGATTCTGCTCACTGCGTAATCTAAGCAGTCGCTTTCCATTGTCATTGACAGTATCTTCTCCATATCTTCCGATTACTCCACCTCATCTAGCATGGTCATTTCCATCTCTGGCATTGAAATCTCCGAGCATGATAATTGCATCTGTCTTTTAAAGCAGCTCGAAGAATTCCTCCTTGAACTCTACTCTCTCATCCTCATTTGGCCCATACACTATGACCAGGTTGACTATAGTCTCTCCTTCTTTTAGTTGTACAAACGTAATGCGCTCTGAGACAAATTTTCATCCTTTGATACTATCTTTTTGGTTTTTGGTCACAATACATCCTACGCCCCCTTTAGCTCTTTCAGATGTGGGTACGCCACTGTAGAGCAGTTATTCGCCATCGAGATCCATGACTCCTTGTCCTTTTTTCTTCGTTTCCGTTATAGCCAGGATTTCTAGTTTTGCTTTCCTCATCTCTTCCACCAGCTCCTCTTCTTTCCCATTTATACTTCTTGTGCTCCATGTTCCATTAGTCGTAGTCCGTTCCAGTTCGTCGCCTGTCGTAAAAATTTTGAATCTGTGTGACCACCACGCTCAAATTTCCCGCCCAAAAAAAACTAGTTAACGTATTTTTAAATCTATAAATAACTACAGTATTTGAAATTTGTCTGAGGGCCCAGTCAAATTTACCGCCAACAATTCATCTAGTGTATTTGAATTTGTCTAGGAAACAAGTCAAAAGTTATCGCCCACCAAAAATTTATCTAAGAGCATAGTACAAATTTAACAAACAATCAAATCGTTTTCTTTTTTGTAGTGATAAGAAAATATTTGTTGACGTGGAAATAATGCCTATTTTGTGTTTTTGACCGAACGTAGATAATTTATTTCTTAATAACTAAAGATAATTAAAATTAAAGGGATATCTCGAATTATAGCGCTAATATTGCTTAACACATAAACATAAAGATTCCCTCATAATAAAATTATATTAACTTTGAAAAATTTTATTTAGTGATATTATCACATCAGGGTAATGCCCAATTTAATTAATTAAAAATTACCCAGATTGAAATGCAAAGGAATAACTAAGGGAAAACTATATAGAACAATAGAGAGAAATTGGCCGTTTGATTATCACTTTCGATAATTAAAATCTGTCCACTAATAACTATAATATAAAGTATTAAAATTTGGTCAGATCATACAAACACGCTTAGAACCGCATAATTTACTAGTCTCAAAAATTAACTTTTTGACTTTTCCTCTGATTGGTCGGGCGTCGTTCTATAAATAGTAACAACCTATTGGGGTTTTCTGCCGTTGCATCATAAACTACACGCCGAGCTGACGTATCCTAAAAGACCGTATGACCAAGCCTTTGCCGTTTGAACTAAAAGAGCAGTGCTAAGAACCCTTTTACGGCCAGTCAGTATCAGACCTTACAGTGTAGAACTAGCAGCAGTATCAGTATTAGGAACAGGAACTGTGTGTGTAGTCATTCCAGTGACCCCTTTTACAGAAATGGAACAGATTTTCTAAAATATTTATGTTATTATGTAAATAACAGTTTCTTGATTTTGAGAATTCCTGACCAAAAAGATTGAGGTTCAGGAAAATTAAATTGTACATAAATCTTCATACAGCCTTGCTTAAATAATTATATTAAAGTTGAAGTTCTGTTTGAAATTAATCATTAATTATATTAAATACATTCCCCTAGACCCGTAGCTAAACCAATTTGGGATCAGGAGAGGTAGCCGTTAGGGATTCAGAGTACATCATCATCTACTCTGAGAACTTACATAGCTTGACCCCACTTTGATGTCTATACACCTTTGCTCTTTTCGGAGAAGGGGGTATTACTTATAAGACCAGTCTCTTATCTGGCACTATCCTGGTATCCTCTGATACACCTATTTGTCCAGGATAGCCTAGGTCTATACTTTTATTAACATCAAAACCTCTTATGACATCGCCACAAATGGAATATTAACGATATACAGTTTTTTCTTCACTTGACACAAAGCTCCATGACATAGAATATAAGCCCAATGCCAAATGAAGTAATAGGCAGTCTTCTTAATGTTCACTATGGAGACGATGTCCTGGCATTCTCACAATTTGTATTATATATCTTCATTTAATAGACATTGTCGTCATAAATACTTCCTGAGATTCGAAGAAACTAAGGACACCTCAACATAGCATCATGATGCCCTAGTGATGTTAAGATTCAGGAAAAAACACAATAGACTGCAGGAGCTTTCACACATACGTCTGCTCACATTGAAACACAATGAACATCTCTCTAGCAGACGATCACCCCAATCTTCTGCTTCAAAATGTATGTCTGCATCTACACCATATCGGTATGACATCACTTCCTTTATTAATGAGTAATTCCTTATAAAATTATCAGAAATGGAGCCCTGTCGAGCTTACTATAATACATACATAATCGTTATGAATTTTAATCATAACAACCACATACATTAAACATTGCCACAGCAAAAGGCAGATACATTACATCATGGAAGAGCCAACACATAAGACAAAGAACAAAATAATACACTATATGGAGTGATGAATACTATATACCCAAATTATAACCCACATGGGGGTGAATTGGGTATACCTTGCACCCAAAAACACCAGCTTTCAAATGTGGTGTTCAAAAACCTATCATAACCTATTGCTTTCTTTTGTAATGGGACTTACAATAAGTAAACAAATAATGGAACTGCAGCACAGAAAAGACACAACACAACACCAATTAGCCTAGTGATGAAGTATTTAATTTTGTAGAAGGTTAAACTAGAAACAATTGATAATATATTAGAATAAAAATATTATAGAGGACCAATGCAGTAAAGCTTATCAATATTTTCACCTTTATAAACAATAGTAATGCATTTGACAAATTTAATAAGGGATAAATTATAAACATCTAACAAAGCATAGACATGTGTGTTAAAAAATAGGTTAAACTACAAACAACTCATAATATATTGTAATAAAAATATTACAGAGGTCCAATGCAGTAAAACTTTTCAATATTTTCAGCTTTATAAACAATACTAAAGCATTTGACAAATTTAATAAGGGGAAAAATATAAAAATGTAACAAAGCATAGACATATGTGTTAAAAAAATAGGTTAAACAAGAACTGAAATATTGTAATAAAAATATTACAGAGGACTAACGCAGTACAACTTATCAATATTTTCAGCTCTATAAACAATACTAATGTAATGAACAATCTGCTTATATCAGAAAATTTATGGCTCATGCAGGATAAAAATAAAAATTACTTGGCATTGGATATTCATGCTCAGTGTGTATATATGTCAGAAGTTGAAATAAGTGCATATGCAATAAGTAACATATTGTGATCTGAAGCAGTGTAATGAACAATCTGCTTATACCAGAAAATGATGGCACATGCAGGATAACAAAACATTACTTGGAATTTGATATTCATGCCAAGTATTCATATATGTGACAAGATGATATAAGTGCATATGCAATAAGTGACATATTGTGATCTGAAGCAGTGTAATACAATATGCTCATACCAGAAAATAAAAAATCACTTGGCATGTCATCTACATCCACATTGTTTATTTATGTCTGTATATTAAAATAACTACAAAAGCAAGAAGTGAAACATTGTGATGTGAAGTGGCAATTAATATGACATTGTACATGTCACTAGGAACATCATCATGTAAAACAAACAGAAACCACCTCAACAACAGCAGATGGAAGCAAGTAAGGAGGTTTCCTGCCAGAATACCAGCTTTGGTTGTGGCTCCTTGTTGAATGACGATCAAAGATAATCACAAACTACCAAGCCTCTCAACGGCACACAAAAAAAAAAAGACTAATCCCATACTACAGAGAACCATAAGCTTATCAATTCTCTCAAGGAAGCCATGGTCTCACATTATGTCAAATCTAAGACTAAAAGTTAAAAGTATGTAAAAACAACTAACTACCAACCCTATAAGGCAAGAATAAATTATCTAAGCTCTTTTAAAAACTAATTCATTTCCAGTTTTAACAGCAACTGACCATACCAAAAATTGCTCTGTGCTTTTCTTGTTTTATCTTTTGATGTACTTTTGATCCCAATCAGGTGTATTTCTTGTTTTACTTCTTGTAGCATTTGATATCAATAAAAATTACAAAGATGCAAAAAAAAAAAAAAAATTATAAGCAATACACACACCTTGGTTTTGTGATATAGCCAACACTATATATGCCATAAGGCCACAGGTTCCAGCCAGTGGTATAAAGCATCCTGTCAGCATGAATGCCTTCAGGCGTAGAGGGTTTGAATCCCAAACATGTTTCACATAGGCTATTGTTACTGCGAGCGTAAGAGCTGCTGCTAAGCCTGATAAAGAGAAGGATGACTACCATGTATTAGTCAGCTGGTATCAAATATTTTTATCGTCATCATCACTTAGGCCTACTTTATTGCTACTTATGGATCATGGATCCACCAATGTAGCGATGGAAGAATGAATAACAGCGAAAGAAAGACAGCGAAAAAATATATAATAATAGTGCGATACTTATATTAAAGCCTACACCAGCAAAAACACCTGATAAAAAGCAAAAAACGTGATGTAGCGATGGAAGAATGAATAACAGCGAAAGAAAGACAGCGAGAGAATATATAATAGTAGTGCGATACTTATCAATTGGAAACCCAATTCGATACCCCGCGAAATGCCCGGAACAAAAAATTTTAAAGGGAGATAAATCTAAAATACCCATATTCACTGCGGATCAAAAACCTACGAGTAATAGGAAATTACCCAGACATATGATAACTTTTGGAATAAAAACACTGATGAAAATAAAATTCAAATTTTAGGTTACATATACGGACTCCCTAGATTCCATTTATGGACCCCCAAGGGGCTCATAGACTATAGGTCTAGAATTCCTGCTCTAGAACAACACAAAATGACACCTATCATCAACTCAATAGAAAGTCAACATTTTTATATTTAGACTTCACAAAATGACACCTAGTATAGACTCAATAGAAAGTCTTACTTACTTAGTCGTTCCCCTTGTACCGTGAGGTGTAGAGGTTTGGAAGAGAGAGCACCAGACTATCCTATCGGCTGTCTTCCTCCTGGCCTGGTTCCATTCTAGTCCTCGGTCCTTCAAAGATTGTCTAATGTTGTCCTCCCAGCAGACTCTGGGTCATCATGGGGGTCTGGATCCCTATCTCTGTGTTTCCCATGCTTGTCATGGTAGCTGATCTTCTCCCATTCTGCAGACATGGCCAAACCATCTTAGTTGGGACTGTTCTACTTGGGTCTGCAGGGGGTGGAATTTTAGGCCTTGATGTATCGTCTGGTTGCGGACCATGTCTCTCCTTGTTACTTCAACCACCTTCCTCAGATACCTCATTTCTGAGGTTTGGATCTGGCTTTTGTGGGTTCTAGTCACTGCCCATGACTCGCACCCATATGTCAAGACTGGGACATAGGTGGAGCAGTATACAGCCATCTTCATTTTCTTACCAACCTCTCTCTTGCTGAGGAATCCTAGATTTACAGCCTGAAAAAGTCTCCCAGCTGCTGCTTTTCGAGTGGCCAACTCTTCTTTGATGCCTCCCGTTTGGTCTATAATAGCTCCGAGCTATTTAAAGTGGTCGACCTGCTCCAGGACCTGTTCTCCCAGCTTAATCTAATGTTTTCTTTCTTCTCGTGATATCACCATGGATTTTGTTTTAGAGCTGCTTATGACCATCGCTCTCTTTTCCAGCTCTTCCTTCCAGATTTGCAGGTTGGATTGAAGATGTGCCTCTGACTTAGCAATCAGGGCAACATCATCAGCAAATGCCAGCTCTGAAATACAGACCTGTCTCATCTTCCAGTACCCCACTGAATACTTTCTTGTTCTCTCCTTACATGCCTTGATGACATTGTCCATGAGGAGTATGAAAAGATAAGGTGACAGGATATCATCTTGTCTTACACCAGTGGTGGTCCTGAACTCTTCTGACTTATGGTTTGCTGTCCTCACATAATTTCTGCAAGACTTGTAGAAGCTCTGTATAGCATGAATCAGAGGTGCTGGAATGTTCTTCCTTGCCAAACAGTCCCAAAGTTTGCTCCAGGGGACCCTGTCAAATGCCTATTCCAGATCTATGAAACAAAGATGGATCTCCCTCTTATATTCAAGGGCCTTTTCACTCAGCTGTCTGAGTGTGAAGATTAGGTCTTGAGTACTTCAGTTTGCCCAGAATCCGCACTGGACCTCATCCGATTGTGACTTAGCTAGGCATTGGATTCTAGAGTAGATTTTACCAGGGACACTGAGAAGGAATATGCCTCTATCGTTTCCACACTGACGGTTGTCACCCTTTTTGAAAATCAGTGTTTTTATGGCAATCTCCCAATCCTTTGGTTTGGTCTTGTTGCACCACGCTGCCTGTAGGACCCTTAAGATAATACGTCGCCTGATGCTCCCATGTACTTAACCATTTCTGGTAAAGCTGTTTGGGAGTCTTGAAGAACTTTCAACCACAGCAACATACATCCAGAAAACCGGACTTCTTGTGTAGACATTTCTAAACAACAGCGAACGAGAAGAAGAAGAACCATTTCTGGTGTTTTATCTTCATGCCCTGCTGCTTTTCCCATCTTGATTTTCTTCAGTTCTTCCATCTTTATGTCATCTTCACCACCATTGGTTTTCTTTTCTGTGCTAGTGGTTATCATTTCTAATGCTTGACCTTGCTCACCATCCAGGAGTTCTGAGAAATATTCTTTCCATCTTTCCATTACTTTATTCGGAGCAGTGCAAGAGAGATATGAGGGCACTGGACATGGATCCAGAAACATGGGAGGATGAAGCTGCCGATCGCACTAAGTGGTGATGCTATTTACAGTGCCACCTCAGACTGGACAAAAAGAGGCTCACACAACAAGCAGAGGAGAGCAGAAAATGTCGAACGGAGCACCAGGAAAATAAACGGCTGAGGGCTGCCACCTCGGGGGCGCTTTCCCATAGTCGGTTATGACTGAAGGGGCTATTATTATTAGGCGTTGGGGATAACAGTAAGAAAGGTGTGTCAGTTGGGGGAAAAAAAAACTCACCTTACAATCTTGTTCTAGTTTAAGTTTTTCATCCATAAATGGGAACTGTGTTTGACTATTTCTTTGAGGCTGAAAAAGGACAAAAACAATTGTTTCATATAAATACACAACAAAGTTTAAAATCCTAAATATAAGGGAAAAAAAACACTTGTGTTAGAATATGATGTAGAGATGTAAGTGATGATAATTGCAAATATTTTATTGGAGAGTAAAATATCACTTCCTAGCAAGTTGTAGTATATTCAAATATTTTTGCTATCTAATTTTTTTGTTGCACATATGCTTTGATTATAACTCAAAGGCTATGGACCAATTGTTAGAAGAAATATACACAGATGCATGGCTAACATTTTTGCACACAAATATTGCATGTTATAACAAAGAAAATTTGCTCAACTCAGAAACAAATGAAATATATAAAAAAGAATATACTTCTTTAAATACAAAAAGCGGGACATATGATAACTTTTGGAGTAAAAATACTGATGAAAATAAAATTCAAATTTTAGGTTATATATACGGACTCTCTAGATTCCATTTATGGACCCCCAAGGGGCTCATAGACTATAGGTTTAGAATTCCTGCTCTAGAACAACACAAAATGACACCTATCATCAACTCAATAGAAAGTCACAATTTTTATATTTAGACTTCACAAAATGACACCTATCATCAACTCAATAGAAAGTAAAAATTTTTATATTTAGACTTCACAAAATAACACCTAGTATAGACTCAATAGAAAGTCTTACTTACTTAGTCGTTCCCCTTGTACCGTGAGGTGTAGAGGTTTGAAAGAGAGAGCGCCAGACTTTCCTATCAGCTGTCTTCCTCCTGGCCTGGTTCCATTCTAGTCCTCGGTCCTTCAAAGATTCTCTAATGTTGTCCTCCCAGCGGACTCTGGGTCATCATGGGGTCTGGATCCCTGGCTCTTTGTTTCCCATACTTGTCATGGTAGCCGATCTTCTCCCATTCTGCAGACATGGCCAAACCATCTTAGTTGGGACTGTTCTACTTGGGTCTGCAGGGGGTGGGATTTTAGGCCTTGATGTATCGTCTGGTTGCGGACCATGTCTCTCCTTGTTACTTCAACCACCTTCCTCAGATACCTAATTTCTGAGGTTTGGATCTGGCTTTTGTGGGTT
Source organism: Oreohelix idahoensis (assembly GCA_024509875.1). NCBI lineage: Eukaryota > Metazoa > Mollusca > Gastropoda > Stylommatophora > Oreohelicidae > Oreohelix > Oreohelix idahoensis. The sequence goes on from JAMPIV010018531.1 coordinate 198,244, forward strand.
CTAGTCAATGCCCATGACTCGCACCCATATGTCAAGACTGGGACATAGGTGGAGCAGTATACAGCCATCTTCGTTTTCTTACCAACCTCTCTCTCGCTGAGGAATCCTAGATTTACAGCCTGAAAAAGGTCTCCCAGCTGCTGCTTTTCGAGTGGCCAACTCTTCTTTGATGCCTCCCTTTTGGTCAATAATAGCTCCGAGGTATTTAAAGTGGTCGACCTGCTCCAGGACCTGTTCTCCCAGCTTAATCTAATGTTTTCTTTCTTCTCGTGATATCACTATGGATTTTGTTTTAGAGCTGCTTATGACCATCGCTCTCTTTTCCAGCTCTTCCTTCCAGACTTGCAGGTTGGATTGAAGATGTGCCTCTGATTTAGCAATCAGGGCAACATCATCAGCAAATGCCAGCTCTGAAATACAGACCTGTCTCATCTTCCAGTACCCCACTGAATACTTTCTTGTTCTCTCCTTACATGCCTTGATGACATTGTCCATGAGGAGTATGAAAAGATAAGGTGACAGGATATCATCTTGTCTTACACCAGTGGTGGTCCTGAACTCTTCTGACTTATGGTTTGCTGTCCTCACATAATTTCTGCAAGACTTGTAGAAGCTCTGTATAGCATGAATCAGAGGTGCTGGAATGTTCTTCCTTGCCAAACAGTCCCAAAGTTTGCTCCAGGGGACCCTGTCAAATGCCTATTCCAGATCTATGAAACAAAGATGGATCTCCCTCTTATATTCAAGGGCCTTTTCACTCAGCTGTCTGAGTGTGAAGATTAGGTCTTGAGTACTTCAGTTTGCCCAGAATCCGCACTGGACCTCATCCGATTGTGACTTAGCTAGGCATTGGATTCTAGAGTAGATTTTACCAGGGACACTGAGAAGGAATATGCCTCTATCGTTTCCACACTGACGGTTGTTACCCTTTTTGAAAATCAGTGTTTTGATGGCAATCTCCCAATCCTTTGGTTTGGTCTTGTTGCACCACGCTGCCTGTAGGACCCTTAAGATAATACGTCGCCTGATGCTCCCATGTACTTAACCATTTCTGGTGTTTTATCTTCATGCCCTGCTGCTTTTCCCATCTTGATTTTCTTCAGTTCTTCCATCTTTATGTCATCTTCACCACCATTGGTTTTCTTTTCTGTGCTAGTGGTTATCATTTCTAATGCTTGACCTTGCTCACCATCCAGGAGTTCTGAGAAATATTCTTTCCATTACTTTATTTGGAGCAGTAAACAATTTGCCTTGCTTGTCCTTTATAAATTTGAGAGGGCATTGTTTTCCCTTCCTCATGTTCTTTAGGGTCTTAAAGAATAATTTCTGGTTTTCTTGCGCATCGCTTTCTAGCTTTTCTCCAAATTCTTCCCAGGACTTCTGTTTTGCTGCTAGCACCTTGTTCTTTGCTTCTGTTCTGAGTATCACATATTCTCTATATTTCTCTATTTGTCCTGCTGTGTTTTTAGCTCCTAAGTATTGTTTCCATGCCATTATCTTCTCTCTCATTTTCTCTTTATCCTGATCTGTCCACCAAAGTGTCCTCTTTCTCTTGTTCCCAAGTCAGAATTCATCACATGCTTCTGCAGCAGCTGTCTTTATGATGTCCTTGAATTTAAGCCAGAGGGTTTCCAAGTCATCAGGTTGTTCTTCTGTGTTTATCACCGCTGTAGCAATAAGCCCCTGATATCTGGTCTTAATTTCTGGCTCTCTCAGCTTGTAGGTCTTCACAAAATGACACTTATCATCAACTCAATAGAAAGTTAATATTTTTATATTTAGACTTCACAGCCACAAGACACAAATTTAAAAAAAAAATGTTCAAAACTATGTTTAAGAAAGCTGAATTTCAAAAACACTTTTATTCAACAGAGTAGAACAATAGAGGCATGCTGTGTGTTAGGATGCAAGCAAAAAATATAAAGAGGTCCCAAAAGTATTTACACATGCTTTTTAACTATAAGATTTGACATAGCTCATAATGATAAATTAATTTAATGCCTTGAAGAAATAGGTACTGATAGAAAAAACATAAGAGTACTCATCAACCAAATCTGAGAACAAACTGTAACAGTAAGATTTGGCAATTATTACTTATTATGTTACACTTTCTAATTTAATAAAGTGTCCCATCCATTTAGAACACTTTTATACAAACTTACAATATCTTTCAAGGTGCATTTTTGGGAAATTATGGCAAAGCTGCCCATTATGGCCTGGAAAATAAATTGCATGCCCCTTGCACTAACTACATTTTTTTCCCAATCTCTTTATGGTGTATGTGTTTTGTTTAGAAATATTAATGTCTAATTAATTCAACAAAATTAATGGAATTCTTGACATTTAAATTAAGCATTTTCTTAGTAGTATTAATATGTATCTCTGTTTTATATTGATATATTTAGCAAGAGAAGTATAAAAGCTTCTATGTTTTCATGCCACTTTTTGTGTGCCATTGATTTATTACAAAAGGAGAATGGAAATGAATGAAGTGACCACAAGAGAATTAGTGAACATGTAGCAGAAAGAGACCAACATAGTTATTTCCTGCCATGTTAAGAGTTCATATAAACACAAAAACGGGTGTGGCTAAATGAGACATACTGTCCCCTGCCTATTTAATATTTGTACAGAAAAAATATAGTAGGACACTTTTAATGCCATCAAAATAAGTCACATTGTTTGCTATTGGAGCAACTGAGTGAATGGCAGTATAGCCTGGTCGGGAGTAGTTAGGGACACCCCTATGGTGCAGGTGCAATACCTGCCGATGAGTGGACCATGCCCTTGCCAGCAACAATGCAAATCCAGCTCTTGGGTAGCATTGCCACTCCTAGGTGGATTCACCTTGAGCTAGGTTTTTTGGTCCCACCTAGATGTCATTTTTCGTCTTAAGTTGAAGAATGCCAACTAGCTTTTGCCAAAAAATAGCCCAAACCTTTCTCAAAACAGCCCAAGTTGACGTCTAATTTCTCGTTTTTTTTCCTTCAAAATTCAGAGTGGCAACGCTGCTCATGGGTTCAATGCTACTTTTTCTATTTTCCATGCCACTGTTAGGTTTAAGATTCCTAAACCTAACCATCATCATTATCTGCTGCCATCTCCACAACGAAGGTTGGCTGTAATGGATCTCCAACATCTTCTGTCTCTTGTCTTGGTGGTGCACTCTGATAGACTCTTTCCTGTCCATCTCTTGATGTTATCTTCCCACTTATAGCGCTGTCTTCCCCTTGCACATTTGCCTTCACCTCTCCCTTCTATTATGATCTTCTGCAAGGTGTTATGTCTTTTTATGTGGCCAAAGTATTTTAGCTGCCAAAGTTTGATCTCCCTCATTAGTTCTCTTTTCATACCTAGATTTTCTAGGACCTCCTTATTTTTCTTCTTCTCTTTCCATGAGATACGCCCCATTCTTCTATATATCCACATTTCAAGAGCATCAATTCTTTCTTCCAAATGCTTATTCATCGTCCATGTTTCTACACCATACAGAAATGCGGAATATATATAACACTTTATGATTCTCAGTTTTAATTTGTGAGATAAGTGTTTGGATGTCTGACATCCCTGTCAACCTGTACAAATTTTTCATACAATGTACAGATTTTTGATACTTTTAGCAGTGTACGGCCGTACAGACTCATTGTACGGATTTTTCTCCCCCTCCCCAAAAAAAAAAAAAAAAAAAATTTTTATTCTAAAAATATTTTCCAACCCAAGTGTTTTTAAATTTTATCTCAGAAAATATTTTCTAGCCCAGGTTTTTTTTTAAACCTATTTTTTTATTTTTAATTCCGGAAATCTCGGCGTTCATTTTTAAACTGAGGTCTCTCCCAGCAACCAATCAGATCCTTTTATACCCAAGAATTCGGCAAACACTTTGAATTCGGCCTCAAACACTTTCTGTTTTCGGCGTGACATCACGTATTTTTAAAGTTACCTGTTTTCAACGACGCCATTTTGTTTAAAAAAGCTAAGCACTTATAACTTGAATAAATTATGCTGTTGTTTTGCTTTGTTGCAATTTAATCACTGCCTTAATCTTTCCAGTTAGGCCTACATCTTGCCCCTCAATATATTTCCAATAAATTGTCATAATATTCTGTGTAGGCCCTACATAACTGGAAAAAAAAAAGTTTGTTTGCGTTGAGTAGGCCTACTTTATTCCAGCGCTCGAGATTAGCTGCATTATTTTTTAATAAAGTGGCAATCTGTTATCACTGGTCTAGGCTACCAACTCATAAATAATAATTTTTTAAATTTTTGGTGGTACGTTTTTTCTTCCTAGATTTGATATTCTGTTCATAATTTTGTTTATTTTTATTTTTGCTGTCAGCCGATTGCTTTGTTCATTGTATTTTTTTAATCATTCTCTTCATCTACAAAGATTATTATTTGAAATATTTCATCCACTGAATGATGGCTGAGCCTAATTCAAAGAAACAAAAGCTTGCAGGTCATGGTAAGTTTCAGGTCGAATGGGTTAAACTCTTTCCTGGCATTGTAGATGCATTCAAGTTAGGATCAACCCATGCTTTTTATAGATTATGCAGCAAAGATATTAAAGTAGTAGCTTCAGGATTATATGATCTGAAAGTACATTTTAAATCAAAATTGCATGAACAAATGTTTGCAATGAAGAAGGGAGCATCTATTAAGACCTTTTTTGCTCAGCCAAAGCAGGAAGAGGGTGGCATTGATGACAGTATACTGGCAATTGGCCTCTCGAACAGAGCATTTATCGAAGAAATGGAGCTTGATAGTGGAGTAAAGAGATCATATTTTGAGGATGTCAGAAATTTTTACACATCAGTGGTTGAAAAAATTACTGATAAATTTCCGGTTGACAACCAGGTTCTAAAGGACTTAAAAGCGCTAGATCCAAGCACTAAAGATAATCTCAGGTATCCAAACATCTGCAGATTGGCAGACGCTTTTGCCCAAGATCTTGATCAGGAAGCACTGAAAGAGGAGTTCGATGACTACTGTATGTTGTCTGATGTGTGTGTGCCTCTACTGACAGAAGACAGTGGTCAGAAAAAGAGCTTACTTACTTACTTAGTCGTTCCCCTTCTACCGTGAGGTGTAGAGGTTTGGAAGAGAGAGCGCCATACTATCCTATCGGCTGTCTTCCTCCTGGCCTGGTTCCATTCTAGTCCTTGGTCCTTCAAAGATTGTCTAATGTTGTCCTCCCAGCGGACTCTGGGTCGTCCTCAGGGTCTGGATCCTTGGCTCTTTGTTTCCCATGCTTGTCGTGGTATCCGATCTTCTCCCATTCTGCAGACATGGCCAAACCATCTTAATTGGGACTGTTCTACTTGGGTCTGCAGGGGGTAGGATTTAAGGCCTTGACGTATCATCTGGTTGCGTACCATGTCTCTTCTTGTTACTTCAACCACCTTCCTCAGATACCTCATTTCTGAGGTTTGGATCTGGCTTTTATGGGTTGTAGTCATTGCCCATGACTCGCATCCATATGTCAAGACTGGGACTGTTGCGGTCATTTTTGATGGAGTTTCAAACATCGATCTATTGGTTGTAGGTTTTTCACCCTGGTCAAAGTTTAGTAACTATGTCTTGACTTTGCTGTGTCAGGTTGATTAAAGGTTATCTCCCTTGTTTGTTCATTCATTGTGTTTGACCTTTTGGGTCAAAGGTAAAACAGTTCTGGGCTATATGCGATGCGCAGTGGAGAGCGCGAAATTAGACTTCCGTCTTGTTGAGTTGCGATCTGGCTTCTGTGGAACAATGTATGTCCATTGTACTCTGGGGAAGGAAAATCTTCGAAGTGACTGCGTTGGCAGTTTTCCTCCCAGTGATTTTCTGTGCGTCAGGAAGGACGACAGTGTTATTATTGTGTTCTGAGGATTCGTTTCAAGGTAACACCGACTTTGCCATTATTATGTATTCGGTGACAGAATTTGGTAAAGGCTTACCTAGCTGTGAGAACAGTTCACGATTCCTGTAAAGCAGAACTTATATTTGCGCTCAAGGTAGCTATTCAAGACTATTTGTTTTATATGATCAGAAGTCCAGTGATGAAGTTATATATGGTGGAAACTGCAGGTTGGCGGTATATCTACACAAACATTAAAGCATGATTCATGCAACCTGCTTAATGAAGAATGCACAGCTGACGTCATTGTCAGGTCTGTGTAATGGCAACTATTCTACAGCATGTACCGACATGATTGGCGTGTCATGCCAAGGTGTACGACAGCCCTAGTAATAGGATTACTTGAGTGAAGGGCTCGTCTTTTGTATGACGGAGTTAATAAGGTATCTGACGCGTTCAGTCAGAGATACCAAAAGCGGCATTATGAACAGTACATGAAAAGAACATAACACTATTGACATGCATCCATATATGAATGTTTACAAGCCTTTTGAATGCCTGATGTATACCAAACGATTTCCTGTTATCATGACCATGTTTACACTGACTGTTCCTGTTGATGCTACTGTGTGTTTACGTCAATAAATGTTTTGAAACGTGCCAGCAGTGTCCAAGCATCCTTGACTACTGCATGTGAGTGTATGGGTTGCATTGTCTACATATATACGAGCCTAAACACATTCGCGCATCCATCCGCTCCCACACTCAGCACATCACCTTACAAGTACCACACATCTAACAACATGATGTTTACTGTCTTGTGCAAGTGATCACCTTAAGAACGAAAAAAGACAGTTACAGGGACATAGATGGAGCGGTATACAGCCATCTTCGTTTTCTTACCAACCTCTCTCTTGCTGAGGAATCCTCGATTTATGGCCTGAAAAAGTCTCCCAGCTGCTGCTTTTCGAGTGGCCAACTCTTATTTGATGCCTCCCTTTCGGTCTATAATAGCTCCGAGGTATTTAAAGTGGTCGACCTGCTCCAGGACCTGTTCTCCCAGCTTAATCTGATGTCTTCTTTCTTTTCGTGATATCACCATGGATTTTGTTTTAGAGCTGCTTATGACCATCCCTCTCTTCTCCAGCTCTTCCTTCCAGACTTGCAGGTTGGATTTAGCAATCAGGGCAACATCATCAGCAAATGGCAGCTTCGAAATATAGACCTGTCTCATCTTCCAGTACCCCACTGAATACTTTCTTGTTCTCTCCTTACATGCCTTGATGACATCGTCCACAAGGAGTATGAAGAGGTAAGGTGAGAGGATATCACCTTGTCTTACACCAGTGGTGGTCCTGAACTCTTCTGACTTATGGTTTGCTGTCCTCACATAATTTCTGCAAGACTTGTAGAAGCTCTGTATAGCATGAATCAGAGGTACTGGAATATTCTTCCTTGCCAAACAGTCCCAAAGTTTGCTCCAGGGGACCCTGTCAAACGCCTTTTCCAGATCTATGAAACAAAGATGCATCTCACTCTTATACTCAAGGACCTTTTCACTCAGCTGTCAGAGTGTGAAGATTAGGTCTTGAGTACTTCGGTTTGCTCGGAATCCGCACTGGACCTCATCCAATTGTGACTCAGCTAGGCGTCGGAGTCTCTGCTCTAGGATTCTAGAGTAGATTTTACCAGGGGCACTGAGAAGGGATATGCCTCTATGGTTTCCACACTGTCGATTGTCACCCTTTTTGAAAATTGGTGTTATGATGGCAATCTCCCAATCCTTTGGTATGGTCTTGTTGTACCACGCTGCCTGTAAAACCCTTAAGAGTACTAGGTCGCCTGATGCTCCCATGAACTTAACCATTTCTGGTGTTATACCATCATGCCCTGCTGCTTTGCCCATCTTGATTTTCTCCAGTGCTGCCTTCAGTTCTTCCATCTTTATGTCATCTTCACAATCATTGGTTTTCTCTTCTGTGCTAGTGTTTATCATTTCTGATGCTTCACCATGCTCACCATCCAGGAGTTCTGAGAAATATTCTTTCCATTACTTCCTTCGGGGCAGTAAGCAATTTGCCTTGCTTGTCCTTTATAAATTTGAGAGGGCATTGTTTTTCCTTCCCCATGTTCTTTAGGGTCTTATAGAACAATTTCTGGTTTTCTTGTGCATACTTTTCTAGCTTTTCTCCAAATTCTTCCCAGGACTTCTGTTTTGCTGTTAGCACTTTGTTCTTTGCTTCTGTTCTGAGTGTCACATATTCTCTATATTTTTCCATTTGTCCTGTTGTGTTTTTAGCTCCTAAGTATTGTTTCCATGCCATTTTCTTCTCTCTTATTTTCTCTTTGACTTCCTCTGTCCACCAAGGTGTCCTCTTTCTCTTGTTCCCAAGTCGGACTTCACCGCATGCTTCTGCAGCAGCTGTCTTTATGATATCCTTGAATTTAATCCAGAGGGTTTCCAAGTCATCAGGTCGTTCTTCTGTGTTGCTCACCTCTGCAGCAATAAGCCCCTGATATCTGGTCTTAATTTCTGGCTCTCTCAGCTTGTAGGTCCTAATGCTCATTTACTTGGTTTCTTGCATGATGTTGGGCAGTTCCTAGGCTGAGCAACTCTTTCAGTTGTTCTTTTGATTGTTAGCAGGTAGTGATCACTTCCAATCTCTGGCCCCCTCCAGACTCTAGCATCTCGGACATATTTGAATGAGCTTCTCTGAACAATGGCATAGTCGATCACTGACTTCTCTTTCTTTGTTGGTTCACATCTAGTGTATTCATGTATGCGCTTATGGGGGAACTTTGTGTTTGTAATGATCAGATTCTGCTCACTGCAGAAACTAAGGAGTTGCTTTCCATTGTCATTGAGAGTATCTTCTCCATATCTTCCGATAACTCCACCCCATCTAGCATGGTCATTTCCAACTCTGGCATTAAAATCTCCGAGCATGATAACTTCATCTAGGCAGTCATCCACTGTCCTTTGAAGCAGCTCGAAGAATTCCTCCTTGACCTCTGCTCTCTCATCCTCATTTGGCCCATACACTATGACCAGGTTGACTATGGTTTCTCCTTCTTTTAGTTTAACAACCATAATGCGCTCCGAGACAAAGTTCCATCCCTTGATACTATCTTTTTGATTTTGGGCCACAATGCAACCCACGCCCCCTTTAGCTCTTTCAGATATGGGTACACCACTGTAGAGCAGCGTGTTGCCATCGAGATCCATGACTCTTTGTCCTTTTTTCTTTGTTTCCGTTATAGCCAGGATTTCTAGTTTTGCTTTCCTCATCTCTTCCACCAGCTCCTTTTCCTTCCCATTTATACTTCTTGTGTTCCAAGTTCCATAAGTCGTAGTCCGTTCCAGTTCGTCGCCTTTAGAATCAGTCCAGTTTTCTCTCTTGTATTGCTCGTAATCGTGACAGAAAAAGAGCTTTTGTAGCTATTGGCTGGAAGTTGTTGACCAGAAAACTAGTACTGGTGACTTCCGCTTCCCTAATTTGAAAGTCATCATTCAGCGACTGCTGATACTCCCTCACAGCAATGCTGACTGCGAAAGATTGTTTTCAATGATGAAAAAAATCCACACAGACTGCAGGAGGTCCATGAATGCGGACACACTCACTTCTATTTTACAGTGTAAGATTAACATGGATACATGCTGTGCAGACTTTAAGCCCACAAATGCAATTCTGCAAAGTGCTAAAAGCGCATGTGTTGATTATAATACAAAACACTGTACATCGAAAGAATAGTGTACCTCATGATCACCAAGTTTTTTATATGTAAAGAACAGCATGAGACTATTAGCATGTTTTATATCACAATAATTCAAATGCTAATAGATTTGTATATGTCATTTCTCATTTTAAAACTGTATTGCGTATAATTTATTAATATACTTTTTGCGTAAGGATTTTTTTGGTCCGGCGTACAGATTTTTGTCTCAGGAGGTTGACAGGTATGAAGTATATGTTTCATGATGTTGAATGTAGCTTTGGCCATTCCTATTCTCTTCTTGATTTCTGTTTCACATCTGCCATCTTCTGTTATTATATGACCAAGATATACCTAACCATAGCTCTGTTTAACTGCGTCTCTGAATTCAGTTTCAAAGCCGAAGGCCCTATTGAAAAGATGGAAGAATGTTCATTTCTAACGGGTTTGTGTTAAGGTTAGTGCTTGAGTATTTTTTTTTTCTAATAATTTGGAAGAAAATCTCAAAACAGTGGTTTTGTTAAGTTTAGCGTTAGATGTGTGTGGTTTTTTTTTTTATTATCGAAGCTACACAGCGAATGTACAATATCCAATGGCCAACATAGCGGCTTTTGTCTACTTTACTTAAACTCTACCATACCTCATAATCTAGTTCCTGTTTTATCTGTGTTGTTTCTTCACATTTCTTCATCTTTGTACAGTTCTTGAGCATGGTTCCTTGTGCATTACAAATGGTGTCTTTCTCAGACTTAATGATGTTAAGATTTAAAAAAAAAAAATTTCGTCTTCCGTCTACAAATTTAAACAGTCGAGCTGACAAAAAGGTTACAGCGCTTGCTTTTCAATACCGAGTTATCCAGTTCAAAACCAAATAGCGACACTCTTACGTCTACCCAGCTGTAAATGGGTAACATGACTTTCCTCTTCAGCTAAAAATGACAAAGATAATAATTCTCTGACAACACAACTTCGGCATTTTAAAGTAAAGAGTGCTATGGGTGACCTCCCCTTATGGGAGCATTCGTTGTATGTCACGTATGTTTAATTTCAAAATATTGAACGTTTTTTGTTTTTTTAAACATGTAAAAAGAATTGAAAACAAACACACACAGAAACAAACCAAAAAGCTACAAGGTCATACAAATGCGAATAGGTTGTTTGCATCCTTGGCTACAAAGTACCAAAATACATATCTGTTATAGGTCACATGACTTTTCTTCCTAATCTTCTTAAGTACAATGCCTAGTGGGGAAGATCATCCCTCTGCACAACTTCCTGTCTCCAGTACTTTTTATCAATTCTGTTGTTGATCTCTTTCCATGCCACGATATCAAATTGTCCAGTATTTGTTATCTTTGTCTTCCCCTATCTCTATTTCCTTCAATCTTACCTGCTGTTGCGATATGTTCTAGGTGTAATATATGCGAAAAGCTGAGAATGATAAGAGGATGCAAAAGCGGTGCAGCAAGCCAAACAAGGCCAGTAGATGAGAGGGATGGGGAAAATCTGATCGTGCTCATTGGCCCCTGTGCCATGAGAGGCAGACACTTGAGCATGTGCTGTTAGCTTGCTAGATGTCATTATGGCAAGGGCGATACACATGGCGCCACAGCAGAGTACTAAGTGAGCTGGTTGTTACAATAGACCTGGCAAGGGAGAAGGCAAAAACCAAAGTCAGACTGAATACCTCAAATGCATACTTTCTGAGAGCAGGAAGATCAGAACATCACAAACCAAATAGCAGTTTACCATCTATTCTGGACTGTACAAATGACTGGGAGATGGCAATAGATCTATCTGGGTTAGGGGCGCATCCAGAGCGTATCAGAAGATCTCGAGGACACCATATATAATTCTGCATTCTTCATCATCGCACCTAATTGTAAAGACTGAGCTGACTGTCACATAATTGGTCTTTCTCCTCTCTCTCTCTCTCTCTCTCTCTCTCTCTCTCTCTCTCTCTCTCTCTCTCTCTCTCTCTCTCTCGCATTATCTACTTATTTCTCATATTCGGAGCACAGAAATATCTACCTAGTCACTTGTTTACACTTCTTCCTGTAATAAATCGTCATGTCTGTTTACTTATATGAGGACAGCAAACTATAAGTCAGAAGAGTTCAGGACCACCACTGGTGTAAGACAAGGTGATATCCTGTCACCTTATCTTTTCATACTCCTCATGGACGATGTCATCAAGGCATGTAAGGAGAGAACAAGAAAGTATTCAGTGGGGTACTGGAAGATGAGACAGGTATGTATTTCAGAGCTGGCATTTGCTGATGATGTTGCCCTGATTGCTAAATCAGAGGCACATCTCCAAACCAACCTGCAAGTCTGGAAGGAAGAGCTGGAGAAGAGAAAGATGGTCATAAGCAGCTCTAAAACAAAATCCATGGTGATATCACGAGAAGAAAGAGTACATCAGATTAAGCTGGCAGAACAGGTTCTGGAGCAGGTCGACCACTTTAAATACCTCGGATCTATTATAGACCAAAAGGGAGGCATCAGAGAAGAGTTGGTCACTCGAAAAGCAGCAGCTGGGAGACTTTTTCAGGCCATAAATCGAGGATTCCTCAGCAATAGAGAGGTTGGTAAGAAAACGAAGATGGCTGTATACCACCTATGTCCCAGTCTTGGCATATGGATGCGAGTCATGGGCAATGACCACAACCCACAAAAGCCAGATCCAAACCTCAGAAATGAGGTATCTGAGGAAGGTGGTTGAAATAACAAGAAGAGACATGGTCCGCAACCAGACGATACGGCAAGGCCTAAAATGCCACCCGCTGCAGACCCAAGTAGAACAGTCCCAACTAAGATGGTTTGGCCATGTCTGCAGAATGGGAGAATATCGGCTACCACGACAAGCATGGGAAACAAAGAGCCAGGGATCCAGACCCCCAGGACGACCCAGAGTCCACTGGGAGGACAACATTAGACAATCTTTGAAGGACCGAGGACTAGAATGGAACCAGGCCAGGAGGAAGACAGCCGATAGGATAGTCTGTCGCTCTCTCTTCCAAACCTCTACACTTCACGGTAGAAGGGGAACGACTAAGTAAGTAAGTAAGTTTTCTATGCAATTATTTTCATTTTCATTCATTCACATGACACGTTTACATTGTTTAGGCTATTCAATTTCGCTGCACATTTGCTATATACAGTGGTTATAGCCCCATTTTCGTATGGTAGCGCATTATTAGTGCCTGATATCTATTTTGTGCGCGTAGTTGTTTAATGATACCATACTTAGTACTTATTCGTTTAAATAATCTACCTAGGGTTTTTTCTCATCATAATCTTTTCGACTGTGGTGCTTTCTTCTGGTGTTTTATTTTGGGAATTGATTTGCGTTTCATTTCGTTTTCTACACTTGCGTTTTACACACGAACGATACACATCTCATTTTTTTTCAATATTGACATGTTTTATCATCTTGGTTGATTTCTTATCATTTTTTCACCATTTATAATCATTCTCCATTTCATGTCATTTCCTTTGTTCTTTTCACTTATCATTTCATATTTAGTACATACTTGATCTATGTCTCTTTACCTTTCAACTTTTGTTTGAATTTAGTCTTTTATTTTTCTTCCACATTTATGTTCTTCTATTATTACTTTCTTTCTAATTACACTTAAGATCTTAATGATAGTTATCTATTGTTTAGCTTGATGGAACTTGATTGATCCCACTGTTTTTATTCGAAAAAAATCTTCGATTTCTTTTCCGCGGGGGTCGATGTAAACTATTAGGTTATTTTATATTTATAGAGGGGGGGGGGGGGGGGGTTAAATGTTTGAGATCCTCACATGTGAGTCTAGTATTTTGTAGACGCACATTTGTGCGCATCTAATTTAATTGTATGTTTAATTATTTGCGTACTACCGTGCACCATTCTTAAACGGGTATGGCGCGGTTTGTCGCGGTGATATGCTGCTATCCAGCAAACGTACTTGAGGCAGATCCCGATATCCACCGTCTTGTATAGACAGGAATTTTTACGTGTGCTTTTCCTTAGTCCAAGGAAGACACGGTCATAAAGTAATTATAATCATCTATAAGATGAAGATCTTAACAATCATGTTAAAGTGAATGTTTGTGAGAGGAAGAACAACCTTATGTAATATAATACATTAATAATACGAACCACACATTGTAATAATATGCGAATCTTCACATGTACGATATACTGTAAATAAACATGGCTACAAACTGAACATGCTTTTACTGAGTGCCTTCTGAAACATGTGTGTGCTTGTGTAGATGACGAGGTAATGATTATATACATACATCATAACATTACATGGTGGCAGCGGTCGATACCGGACTGACGCAAAAAACAGCTACACGATAACACGTGAGTACAGTATTCGGCTAATTTTCGTCATCGAGGTCAGCCATGGCGGCGAAACAATATCGCAACGCACCGCAAATGAGATTCGCCGGTCAAGATGATAAGAGTGAAGCTTTCTTGTTATGGCGCCAACGCATAGATCTATATTCCAAGACCACTGGTCTGGAAGGACAAACCCTAACTCCATATATCCTAGAAGCATTGGACGATGAAGGTTTGAAAATTTACAACAGTTTTGCTACCGCCATGCCTGTGGAGTCGGCGACAGACCCCGCAGCCATATTGGACGAATTTGAAAAATGTCTGATAATAAAGCACACGAACTTTAGAGCGGCAAGATTAGAACTTCACCACCTGCGACAGAAACCTGGTGAAAGTCTAGATGATTTTTTCACTCGCATCAAGGAGAAAACAAGTGTATGCAAATTTAACAAAGAAGAAGAAAAAGAGCGAATTATCGAACAGATCCTTCTCAGCACACCAATGCCAGAGTTCCGGAAATGGATACTGAGCCAGAGTGATACACTAACTTTACAACAACTTCTGGATGAAGGCAGGAAACACGAGGCACAAGCACTAAACATTAAACAAATTCAGCAAGGTACAGTAACAGCCCAGGTGGATGCAGTAAAAAGCTATAAACCCAAACAAAACAAAGCAACCGGTTCGAAGCAACAAGAAAAACACAACACAAGCAGAGGTGCTATGTGTAAATTTTGTGGCCTAAACCACATACAAAACCACTGTCCAGCTAAAGACTCTACATGTCATTACTGCAGAAAGAGGGGCCACTGGATAAAATTATGTTTCAAGAGGAAACAAGACAGTGCTCAACACAACCTTCACAGCAGAGAGTCATCAAAACAAACACATTTTATGATGACTGAGGACCTTGACTCCGGTGAAGCAAGTGATCCTCCCACATTTGATACTGTGAAGATACTAACTTTCAGTAATGAACCAAAGAGAACGCAGGCTTTCTGCAAGGTACAATTCCGAATACCAGGAATTAAAAGGCACAAAGAAAGATATATTCGGTTCAAGATAGACACAGGTGCCCAAGGTAACACTCTACCCTTAAGAATATTCAGACAGATCATGCCTGACAAGGTGGATGAGCAAGGATTTCCCACAAGGGATGTAAAAAGCAGGAGTGGCAGGACAAAGCTAAGAGCTTACAATGGAACAAGTATAGACTGTTTCGGAGCAGTAACACTTGAATGTTTATACAGAGACTCTGAATGGACATCGTCAACATTTTACTTGGTAGATGTTGAAGGACCTGCAATTTTGGGTTTACCAATGTGCGAAAAGCTGAGTGTGGTAACTATTAACAACATTAAAGCTGACAAAAAAGAACATCTTACTCTACACGTCACTGGAGTAGATGACCTTAAACAGCGATTCCCAGAACAGTTCGACAGAATAGGCAAACTTCCAGGAAAGGCAAGATTCTTTTTAAAAGACAACGCTGAGCCAAAGATAGACCCACCTAGAAAGTATCCTATACATGTTAAACAGAAACTTGCCACAGAACTAGAAAAGATGGTGCAGAATGATGTTATTAGAAAGGTTGAAGAGCATTCTGATTGGTGTAGTAGTATCACAACCGTTCTGAAGCAGGATGGTTCTCTTCGGGTTTGCCTTGACCCAAAACACTTAAACAACAGTCTAAAGCGCTGTCCACACAAAATGCATACAGTGGAAGAGATAACTCACAGATTCCACAATGCCAAATATTTTTCTAAACTAGATGCTGTACACGGATACTGGAGTGTTGAGATAGCAGAGGAAAGTCAACTCCTTACAACTTTTCGAACACCATTCGGCAGATATTGTTTCAAGAGACTCCCATTTGGTTTGAATGTATCACAAGACATCTTTCAACAGAAGATTGACAACATTGTTGAGCAATGTTCTGGTACAGTGGCTATTGCGGATGACATTGTAGTCTGCGGCAGGTCAGAACAAGAACACGACCGTAACTTGATTAACTTGATGCATGTAGCACAGGCCAATGGGCTAACATTCAACAGCAAAAAGTGTACAATTAAGGCAACGGAGATACAATTTTTTGGATTGCTGTACACCCAGAATGGTGTAAAACCAGACCCTAAAAAGGTTGAAGATATTCATGACATGCCAACACCAGCTACAAAGAAGGAACTGCAACAATTCTTAGGTGCTGTCAATTTCCTAGCACAATTCATACCAAATTTGTCAGCTGCTGCAGAACCTTTGCGATCTCTACTACAGAATGAAACTCCGTATGAATGGTCAGAAGACTACCAACACATATTCAACCACTTGAAGACCCTCATATCATCTGATGCATGCTTGAAATACTATGACATGCAAGCACCCACTTTTCTCATGGTTGATTCCAGTCTGAAAGGCCTAGGAGCAGCACTTTTGCAACCAGACAAAAATCCTGAAGGACACTATGCCAAAGAACTTCGTCCTGTAGCTTACGCAAGCAAATCATTAAGTTCTGGCGAAAAGAAACTTGCAAACATTGAAAGAGAAATGCTAGCTGTACGTTTTGGAATCAAACGCTTCCACACATTTCTTTTCAACCGCCCATTTACAATTCTCTCAGATCACAAGCCACTTGAGATGATTCATAAAAAACCAATAGCTTCAGCACCACCACGACTACAAGCTCTGTTATTGGAAACACAAGGTTATGATTTTAATATTCAGTATATCCCAGGAGAGGATATAGGTCTTGCAGATGCTCTCAGCAGACTACCAAACCCCAACAAGACAGCAGATCTTACCCCAAACATCAAAGTTGATTTTGTCAAGTTTAGCGATAATCGGCTTGAACACATCAGAGAAGACACAATGAGAGATCCTATCCTTAACTCTCTCAAAGAACTGATATACCATGGATGGCCAAGCTCTATCAGGGAAGTTCCAACACACATCCGTCCATACTACTCGATGAGGGACGAGTTAAGCATCGAAGATGGTCTGATCCTTAAAGGAGATCGCATTGTTGTACCAGAAACACAACGCGATATCATCCTTAAACAGCTCCATAATAGTCACCTTGGTATTGTGAAGACACAACTGAGAGCAAAGAAAGATGTTTACTGGCCACAGATAAACAAGGACATAGAAACACTATGTAAAAACTGTTCAATTTGCCAAGAACATGCAAATAGGCAGTGCAGAGAACCTCTCATACCATCAGACATACCATTGAGCCCTTGGAGCATTATAGGAACTGATATTTTCTCAATCGACAATAATGACTATCTTATTATTGCTGATTACTACAGCAAATTTCCCATCATTGAGAAACTTCCACAACCCTCACCATCAGCTGTTATTGCAGACATTACAAAGAAGTATTGCAGCATGTTTGGCATCCCAGATGAAATTAGATCAGACAACGGTCCACATTTCTCAGGTCAAGCATACAGAAACTTCACTAAGGACTGGAAGATCAAACACACAACATCATCACCTAGATACCCTAAATCTAATGGTTTCATTGAGAGACAGATACAAACTATCAAGTCAATCATGAAGAAAACAAGAACAGAGGATGTACACCTAGCACTCTTGAGATGGAGAACAACACCGGTAGACAGTAAGATCGACAGTCCAGCAGAACTTATGTTTGATAGAAGAATTAAAGACCTCCTACCATCTAAGGTCCACTTCCATCCACAACATAGAGACAGCACATATGATCAACTTCAGCATCGTCAGCAAGTTCAGAAATCCAACTATGACAAATGTGCTAAAGACTTACCACCATTATATCCTGGTCAGCATGTGACTACCTACAACCACAACAATGACACATGGTCAAAAGCAACAATCATTTCCAGAAACCCTGAACCCAGGAGCTATACTTTAAGACCAGACAGCAGCAGCAACCTCCTGAGGCGAAACAGAGTGGACATAAGAGAAATCCCACAGAATACAACAGAACAGAGAATTCCCATGCTTTCAACAGACAATGCAGTAACTCCAGACCTTGGTGCCCCACAAAACCAACAAGCGCCAAGGCCGAAATCACAACCAACTCAAGCTAAACCAGGGACTTCCGCAGAACCACCAGCACTTTACACCACTCGTTCTGGCCGTACAGTGACACCTCCCAGCCGATACAGACAGTGACATATATATACTCACACTGAGCATTTCACATACTTATCCTTTCTCACATGAAACATTTCGTTGGAAATGTTTGCACACATTTTTTTTTTCAAAAAAGGGGGGATGTAATATAATACATTAATAATACGAACCACACATTGTAATAATATGCGAATCTTCACATGTACGATATACTGTAAATAAACATGGCTACGAACTGAACATGCTTTTACTGAGTGCCTTCTAAAACATGTGTGTGCTTGTGTAGATGACGAGGTAATGCTTATATCATCATCATCATCTCAGCCCGTAACCCGTCATGGGTCGTAGGGGTGCCATGGTGGAAGCATCAGCAGACAGGGTCCTCCACTGCTCTCTATCCTCAGCAATGCGTACAAGTGTGGAAAAAACCGTGTCCTGCCCATTCTTTGATGTTATCAGCCCAGGATTTTCTTTGCCTTCCTCTTCTCCGTTTACCTTCGACTGTCCCCTGAAGGATCGTTTTCGAAAGGGAGTCATGACGAGTTACATGCCCAAACCAGGCAAGCTTTCGATGTTTCACTATTGACAAAAGTGGTTCTTGGTGGCCTGCATAGGTGTTTATCTTCTCTCTAACATAGACATTTGTTTTGTGCTCTTTATAGCAAATGCGCAAAATTCTTCTATAACATTTATGCTCAAAAGCCTGAATCCTTCGCTCCGTATCTGCAGTGAGTGTCCAGCTCTCACACCCATACAAGAGAATAGATAATACAAGTGATTTGTATAATTTGATCTTCACAGGAAAACTGATGTTACTTTTCCAGATCACATTCAACTTTGTCATGGCAGCTGAGGCTTATATACATACATCATAACATTACACCTTACCAGGAAATAACCTACTCACTCTTACCCTGTTGTAAAAAGATGTAATCGTAAAGAACATAGAAATACATATTTTTGAGTTATGTCTGATAGTATGTTATGTCAAGTCACGATTACTTTGTGTGTGAGTAAAGTGTGGTGCAAAATTCAATGCTAGAGCTAGCAAAATTCATTGTTTTTAGCACACACAAAAAAGACATAAAATTACACACTGGAAAAACTCTCAAATAAAAATGTATAAGTTCTAATTAATAACTTATGAACTGTGTCACACAGACTCTTGTTTGGGTACATTTTTTCAAGATATATTTTGTGTGAGCACTCGATTGATGTAGTAGTTAGATCACGATGGGTGGGTTTGAAAAAAAATTGAAAAAAGGTGATTCGTCTTACGAGGACAAAAGACAAAGAAAATAGTCTACGTTACGGCCACAAGGCCTTCGTCAGGAAAGGAAAGAAAGTGAAGTCTAGATAGGACACATAAAAAACTTAATAAAATAATAAAATAAAAACTGGGTACTTCCCTGAAGGCAAGAACCGAAATTCGCTGTCTGTTGAAGAGCGCGTGGCTGAACAGAAAGCGACTTCCGCCGCCGGGTGTACACAATACATACTGAAAAACTAAAAAACGAAACCGGACAATAAACTACCCAACGGGATAAAAGTGGGGACTGGAAATAGAAGAGGACAGAAAGAGTGGGAGATAAATAAGTATGAAATTAAAAAATGTATATGGCATACAAATAGGAGAATAGGATAAGAGTGGAAAGAGTCAAATAGAGCAAGAGAGGAAAGGGTGACCTCAGACAAAGGTGTGAAAAGTGTTGAGACCGGCTGGTTTTAGACACCCCATGCGGTGTATAAGACGGTTCTCAAGCTGTTCTCGGCTGGCAGTGTCAGAGGAGCAGGATCGGATCGCTGTGACCTGGATGTCGATGGGACCATGGTGGTCAGGACCATTGAAGTGTATGGCAACTGGTGTGGACTTTGCTGAGCGATGTCATTTAAGTGCTGGCTGAATCTGTCCCCAAGTCGTTTGCCTGTTTGGCCAATATAGGTTTTGCAGCAACGTTTACATATGATCGTATAAATGACATTGCGCGATTCACACGTGAAGCTACTAGTGATGGTGTACGTAGCCTTAGGAAAGGACACCTTCTGGGTTGAGGTGACATACTTGCACGTGTTGCATCTTGTCCGACCACAGGGTAGTGTGCCAAAGTGGGTGGCATTCTCCTTTGGGAGACGGCTGTGAACAAGAAGATCCTTCAAGTTCTTGTCACGTCTATATGCCACCAAAGGTGCTTCACTGAATACTTCTTGGGTCACAGGCTCTGCTTGGAGGATAGGGAGGTGGCGGAAAAGGATCTGTTTGACAGTAGTACTATGAGGGTGATGGGTCAAGATTAATTTGACTCTATCCGAAGTGGATTTATGGTGAGGTATGAGGGCCTCCTGACGAGAGATGGGGAGCACACGTTGGAGAGCAGAGGTGAGAACATGTTCTGGATAAAGTCTGTTACGGAAGAAATCCAACATCTCATTTGCTCGTAAGTGGAAGTCATCGTCGTCTTGGCATAAACGGCGGAGGCGGAGAAGTTGTGAAAAAGGAAGGGAGTCACGACAGGCCCGAGGATGAGAAGAGGTATACAGGAGGTAGCTGTGGGCATCTGTCGGCTTGTAGTATACTGAGGTATAAAGGCCGGAGGGCGTGATAGAAATAGTAATGTCAAGGAAGTTGACAGAAACTGTGGAGACGAGGGAGGTGAACTTAATGGTGGGGTGAAAGTGGTTCACAAAGTCGATGAAGCGGTGTAAATCAGTCTCAGACATATCTGTGAGACCTATGCCATCATCGATATATCTGCGGTAAAACCCAGGGAAAGGACCGGAGTATTGTTGCCATATCTGATGCTCCAAGTGGCCCATGAATAGACAGGCATAGCTGGGACCCATCTTCGTTCCCATGGCAACACCACTAATTTGGTCAAAAAATTGACCATTGAATTCAAAGGAATTCAGGTTAAGGACCAGTTCAGCAAGACGGAGAAGGGTGTCAGTGGATATAGAAGGGCAAGTGCGCTGATCCAGAAAAAACCGAAGAGCTCGGAGACCGTCAGAGTGGGGAATAGAGGTATACAGAGAGCAGACGTCTAGCAAGAAAAGACGGTAGGAGCGGTCTGCTGGGAGTCGGATAGAGGAGAAAGTAGTAAGAGCGTGATTAGTGTCTTTGATGAAGGAGGGAAGACTCTCAACGATAGGCTGGAAAATGCTGTCGAGGAAGTCAGAAATGTGTTCAGTAGGAAAGAACAGGCTGAGACAATAGGTCTTCCAGGGTTTTCGATCTTGTGAATTTTGGGGAGCATGTAGAATACAGGCTTGCCCAAAGAGCTGTCATGAATCCTAAGACGAGATGCCCCGGGAGGAAGATCATTACTATTGATAAGCTGTTTAATGGTGTTGTGTACAATGCGATTGTTAGAGACAGTCGCATCGCTGGTCCTAGACCTGTAAAAAGAGCCATTGGTCAACTGGTTTTTACCTTCACTTAGGTACAAGTCTTTCTGCCAGACGACAATGGCTCCTCCCTTGTCAGCCGGTTTGATGACAATGTCGTCTCTACGGCGAAGAAGGGAGAGAGCACTAGACTCTGCCGAAGTGAGATTGGAATAATGCAATCTACGAGGGCGGAGCTGCTGAATGTCATGGATGGTGTTCTTGATATACAGGTCCAGGGCATGAGAGGCTCCAGGTTTAGGTGTAAAGGGAGGTTTAGTAGAGTCAGAAAAGCGTGCAAAGATGTCGGATTCAGCCTGAGACTGCGGAGTGCTGTCTTCCTCTCTAAAATGGAGCTTCAGCCTCATGCGACGGTGAAACCGATGAACATCCTGGAGGAGATTGTATTGGTCTAGGGTCGGACGAAGAGGAACAAATTTTAAGCCCTTACTAAGAACAGAGCGCTCTTCCTCAGAGAGGGGTAGATCTGGGGGGATGCAGACTACCTGAGCGCATGATGGAGTGGAGGATGGAGGGGTAGCTTTGGGGGTAGGGATGAGACAGACGCTTAGTTAGATCACATATCGCATTGAAAAAAATGCCAGATCCTGGGTTAAAAACCAGTTTGCTATGTCGCAAAAGGGTTCTGGACTGTTATTTGTTATAGTAGATAAAGGCGACGAGAGAGGGAACTGGTCACTCCATCTCGTAAAGCTAGATGTAGTCAAGGCTAGATTTAGGCATAAGCTAACTAAACTACAGCTTAGGGCTTTTAGTCTGGTAGGGCCCATTTAACGGTGGTGTAGCGAGGTGGCGGGCTTAGTGGCACAACATGTTATAGAACTAGTTATTTTAGGGTTAAGTCTATAATGTTAATCTCTACTTATAATGACAGTACCACCGTACATCATACATGATATGCCTAATTGAATATTTAAACCTAAGTATGACAAGTTCAGTTGTTAAATTGTTTTATTCTGTTACCAATTGCCAAGTAGGGCCTGTGACGAAATGGCTGTCTCTGTCCTTTTTTGTGATCTCTCACACCTTCAACCCTCCGGCATTAAACTTATTTTCTTCATATGTCTTCATTATTCACTTGTTTTTTGGCATTTCATTTTTTCCTTTCATTCATTTTAATCTTTATGCTGGACATAGCAAAGTGATGTCTTTGACACACCACTCCCCTTATGCAGTATTTGCTACGGGAGTAATTCATCTCTTATCGTTTTACACTTCACTCCCAGACTGTTGTTACGCTCCACCAGGTTTGGTGATTCGGCCTGCGATAATATTTTATCGCATAATCTGTCTGACCAGCTTTTCAAGCGACGGTGCTTGTTTATTCAAGCTGTGTTGGGCAGGATGCTGAATAGAACCAGATTAGTTTATCTGGCGAAACACATATGGCGAGCGACCATCCCTGAGTCATTTCGCCAGAAACACATGGTCACAATATTGTGATGGACAAAGGTGCGGCAGAAAGTCTTATGTAACGATTTGACATCACGGTTGTAAGAGGCCACGCGTGTTTATTAAATTTAATATTTTTCAAATACGTGTGGGATGAGTAATGATAAACAAACCGACCCCTTTAAGGCGAGAAAGCGATTAGTTCAAAAGAATCTACAATGAATTTGATTGGAACATTCAGCAGAAACGAAGCTGGATTTGAACTTGTAAAATGAGAGATATAATCAAACAAACTCGGAGTCACAGCACACAGACAGACTGCTTCACAGCGTCAACTAAACACCTCCTACAAGCCAGATGAAGGCGGATAGGACTTATCATTCCACAACTATAAGTACCAGATCGAGTATTGGGCACTCTGGAATTTACAAGTAAACCCGCAATTTTCATACAAGACTGGAAACTTGGGAATTTTATCACAAGTCAGAGAGGAATTCTAATCACAGTTTTCCCAGGCCAGGAATTTGCAGATCACTAGCCGTCAGAGGAATTAACTCATATTTCCCAGACCAAGTCATAAGAGGAATTATACAAACAGTTTTCCCAGGCAAGGAATTTGCAGAACACCAGCCGTCAGAGGAATTAACTCTTATTTCCCCGTCAGAGGAATTAACTCATATTTCCAGACATAAGTGATCTCGAAGCTCTAATACAGAGCTGTGTCTCGTAGATTTGCGATAGGTGATTAAGACTTAGTTTGGTCCCTTCTGAATAGACATAGAAATAAGTAATAGCTCAGTGAGATGATAAAATAGAAATAGATTTCACGGGTGAGGTGGAGGAAATATAGTAGATTCTGTCTCTGACTCTCGAGAAGCTTCTCTCAGTCAGCCTATCATCTACAACAGAGTTAGATTAGTCAGACAAATCTAATACAATATATATTAATGTATATATTCCTCACATACCCACACACACAAATGACGACAATAGACGCACAAACGTGAAAAACTATGACAATGAAAATATAGATATTTGGGAACGAACTGACCGCCACACTGATTAAGTTTATGAGAATTTTAATTATCATACTAAAATTCAATCACAACACATAAAATTACATCAAACATATACACATAGTCATAAAGTCAATGAATTGCTACAAGAATGATAGACCCATTAGTATGATCCTTCCCCTCGATGTGTAGCACACAGTCCTGTTAGAAGAAAAGTGATAGCCCCAAAGAGTCACGGATACATCTGCTGAAGTCTAATGATTTCCCTTAAAAAGGTATGAACAGATTTTGATACTCTAATCTATCCTAAGGAAAATATTGTTAGCAACAAACCTGCATAAAGAAAATTTACGACAGCAAAAAGGGTGCCAAAACACAACAATAAAGGAATCACTCAGTCCTGCATTCACCCTATTCAGTCAGCCGTGATCACTAGCTTTCGTTCGTACTTACAGCTTTGGTAGCAACTTCTGGACAAACAATTTTTAGGACATGCACATACAGAATCTCTAGGGTTAGACATTGGCCAAGGGAACCCCAGCTCCAAAAAGATAGGTTGAATTCGCTTCTTCTGGGAACGTTTCCTTGGTTTTTCTTATTTAGGAATATCTGGTTCTGTCACATTAAAATTGTCCAGGCACGAACGTTAACAGCGAGCAAAGTGTCAATCGCTTAGATTTCTAGTAACTAGGAATGTCAGGTAACTGCCTTCTCTCAGTATAGGACTTTATTTGGTCACACCGCATACTAGTCACAACTCCGTCGGAATGTTTATTGATTGTAATATTTAACTTGCCACAAGGGGCTGAAATGTACTTGAGTTTTTTCTCAGGAAGAATTAAATCTGGCGCTATAGGCCCGTTACTTTATTTAAATCTTAAAGTTTATGGAATGGGTACTCTGTCGTTCTGGATGCCAACGCAATGCCAGACAGGTTTTATTTTATACACCCAAGTCTTTAAAAATAAAATGTTTATGTTCTTCACAGATACTACTCAGTACTCAACGCTGGCAAAGTTGGGCCACCCAAGTTTTCACTGAATAAAGAAAAAACAACATATAAAATACTTATACATACTATGTCTTCTTCTTTGATCCTTAGCCGCCGACCGTCAAAGCAGTCAGTGGCCATCACGCCTAGTGGCGTCTTGTAGGGCAACAACAAATTGATTCCACTTTGCTCGGTCGGGGGCCATCCTTCGCACAGTGCCCCAACTCTGGTTCATTCTTTGCATCTCAGCCTCCACAGTCCTCCGCCAGGTTGTTTTTGGTCGGCCTCTCTTTCGTTTTCCTTCAGGGGTCCAAAGCATAGCTGTTCTTGTGATGGCATCGGGGTCTCTTCTGAGGACATGACCAACCCAGTTCCAGCGTCTGCCAGCTATGATGGTGTGCATGTCTTCTTGCTTGCTACGAGTAAGCAGATCTTGGTTAGTGATGGTATTCGGCCAAAAGATTCGGTGAATTTTTCTTAGGCATGTTGTGTGACAAGAAGACAATTTCGACATTTCCTTCTCTGTAACTCTCCAGCATTCCGCACCATAGAGAAGCACAGAAAGCACACAGCTCTGATATAATCTTAATTTTGTGCTTGTGCTGTATTGGGAGGACTTCCAGATGTTGTTTAGGCTAAAGAAGGCTGTTCTTGCCTTATTCATTCTGATGTTGATGTCTTTGCCTGTCCCGCCGTCTGGTGTTACTATGCTTCCTAGGTATGTGAAGGTATCTGTCTGTACCAATTGCTTATTCCTTACTGATATGGGCTCAGGGTTGCTCACATTGAGCGTCATGACCTCAGACTTCTTTAAATTGATGTTCAAGCCCATCTGCTGGCTAAACTTGTTAAGTCTATCCGTTTTTTCCTGGATGTGTTGATGTGAATGTGCTAGTAGTGCAATGTCATCTGCATATTCCAGATCTTCCAATGTAGAAAATGTTGTCCATCTTATTTCTCTTGGACTTCCCTCTGTTGTCTGGCGCATCACCCAGTTTATAACTGTTAAAAATAGAGTGGTTGATAAGGGGCATCCCTGTTGTACTCCTGTCTTCACCTCAAAGGTTAGGTTGCTCTGCCCAACACTGCACGTAAAGTTTGCATACATACTATGTACTCGGTTATAACTTACATTATAAACTGCAAGCGGAGAGCTTGACTTATCGTTTAAAACTCCCGTAAAATAAGGTATAATTCATAAAATCAATCATCATGAATTAGAAATACATACGTATTTCGTCAATACTCAATGATGAATCAGTGCAGTTTTAAGTTAGTTTTTAAAATATTCTCGACTGAGTATTTAGCAGTTAAATTAAATTTCTTTATAGCTGCACGAGTTTAAGCTAGAAATTATCATTTATTCTGCTTTCCACTGAAACACGTCACTAGAGAATGTAACAGACTTATAAATTAATTTATCTGCACAAAAATCTAACTGGTGAAATATAATAGGCGATTTAACACTTAATCACTCAACCTATTAGATATTATAAAGTTACCTCCAAACAGAACTACGGGTATTACAACGAAACTCAGAGTTTCACTTATAAATATAAGTATCTAGAACGAAGCGATCACGTCTACTGCAACTTGGAGATTGAATGAAATCAAGTTTCCACTCCAGGGTAGATATATGAAAACAGACAAAGGATGCGCGCTATTTCCAAAACCCCTGTCTCCCCCTCTCCTCTTTCTCTCTCTCTCTCTCTCTCTCTCTCTCTTAACACTTCCCATTAACTTAGACGTTGCCCATAAAAGCCAAACGTGCGTCTTCATACCTTCTACGACGACCTGTCTCATTTCTGAGCGATGCGGATGGCAGTTTCCACACCTCGCCGAGAAACTTAACCGTAGAGCGCCGTGTCAGATGAAAATGTTAGACGATAAGTCTGCCATGATGTCTGACTAGCCGAATTATCACACTATTCCGCTCACATCCTGATGACTGACACATTATGCAATAAATGCGTTCCCAGTATGAGAAAAAAAAACGGTAAAGTCAGAATGAGAAAATATATTTATGCCGCAAACGAACGAGGAGATGTTCGGAGGTCGGCACTGATCTTACCAAGTATATCTTTAACAGATTTAAATGGAAAACCTTCTCCTTTCCTTCAATAGAGATCTGGTAGTTAGCCTTAGAAATCTTTTTCAGGACGGTAAATGGCCCTTGCCATCCGATCCTCAGTTTGTTGTTCCCGGTAGGGAGTAACACCAAAACTTTTTCTCCTGCTTCCAGTTCTCTCTTTTCGCGACTTTCCTGTATCGGTTAGCGTGCTTTGTGCGTGCTCGCTTAAAGTTGGTCGTTGCTAGGTCCCATCCTAGTTTCAACCTTTCCTTTCAAACCGACACATATTTACTTGCTCAGACAACTGTCTCATCCGCCTTCTGGTCTGTCAGCGACCAAAGTAAGGCTTCAAGCGGCCCCTTAATAGGTCTGCCGAATAAAAACGTTGCTGGCGGAAATTTTGTGGAAGTATGAGGAGATTCTCTGTAGCTAAATAAAGCTGCAGGAATACAAAGATCCCAATCTTCAGGTTTCACTTGTGCCAGCTTACTTAACATCATGTTGAGGTTTCCATTAACACGTTCTACGAGCCCATTTCCGGCCGGAGTATAAGGCTTTATGTAGATGTGTTGGTTCCTCGAGATCTTCACGATATCATCCATCAACAGGTTCTGGTATGGAGATCCGTTATCCGTCAACACTTGCTGAGGGAATCCCAACCGAGTGAAAATCTGCACGAGGGCTTCTGCGACATGCTTGGCATCTGCGCATGTTAGCGAGATAGCTTCTGCCCATAAAGTGCATGTGTCGACTAAGGTGAGGATGAACCTGTTCCTTCTTTTAGTCCTTTCTAAGGGTCCTAAAATGTCGATCACAACCCGTTCAAATGGTGTTCCCATTATTGGCATTTCACCCATGTGGACTGGGGGTGTCCGTTGCTTGGGTGGTACACGTTGGCACTGGGCACAGGATTTGACATACCTGATAATATCAGTATTTTCTCCTGGCCACCAATAATGAGTAGTTATCCGTTGGTTTGTGGCGTTCTGTCCCATATGTCCGCTGAAAGGAAGACAGTGCCCCATTTCTAGGATTTGGCTTCTGTACTGTTTCGGTACTAGGAGCTGGTTGTAACCTTGATCAGGCTTGCCCGCTCTGCGATAAAGTACACCATCCTTAGAAAAAATGTCCCCGTGCTGTCTGGGTTCCTTAGCCATGGGCAGTTTCCTAAAGCAAGGTGCCAAAGTAGGGTCCTTTTGTTGCGCTTCTTTAAGTTCCATAGGTAACAAATTAGGCGCAGGCTCCCGTTCCTTCTTGGTTTGCCCTCTTGTAGTTACTGCTGCCACAATCGGCTCTTCCGGTTTCCCAATAAACACGTATCTACCGCCAAGTATGACTGGGTAGATGGGGTCATCCATAACAGCCGCTTTGATCACACCTCTGACAAAATCAGAGTGGATCTCCACCAATGCGATGGGAAGCGCTGTAGGTGCATCACTCTTAGAAACTCCACAAAGTTCGATGGTCTCTCCTGTCTCTTGACCGGGTTTAACCAGGTGTCTGGCAACAATGCAATCATAAGAAAGCCCCGTGTCAAATAAACAAAAAGTTTGAGAACCGTTCAAAATAACAGTACCTTGCGTTGAGGGTCTCTCTCCCTCAGGTTGGGAGTCACTGTCAATAATTCCGCCTTGCAAGACTGTTAATAAGCATCCGATGCGTTTAGGCTCGGTGTGCTCGGTTTGATCATTAGTCCCGTGCGCAGGGGTTTTCCCTTTGTCACCATGTCCTTTCTGGCCCCGCTGCCATGTAGAACGGTTGGGTTGATCAGACTGTGTGTTGTTGGTGGAGTACTTGTTTTTGTAGAACTTTTCAGGAGGGGGGGTTTTGAGGTCCAGTTTTTCTGTGGTTATTCTGATTAGAAGCATGAGACATTGATCTAGATTATTCTTCCGAAAATGCTCTTCTGTTGGTTTACGTTTTGTGGCCGGCAGTTCGGCCAGCGCATTTTGATAACGCTCAGACTTTTCCAAAATGTCTTCAAGCTTTTCTGCACCTTGCTCAGCTAAAAATCTTCGGGTGTCCGCAGACAAAGTGTTCTTTATTTGTTCTGTTATAACAAATTCCTGAAGACCTTCATAGGTAGAGGGGAGTTGCGAGAGCTCTAGGCACTTTGTCAAGTATCCCTTTAGACGAGAGGAGAACTGCTGAAAAGTTTCAGAATTCTCCTTTCTGCTGTTGCAAAACAGTTGCAAAAATTTGCGCGCGTTCGTTTCAAAACGCTCCAGTAACGCTTTCTTCAAGATGTCGTAATTGTCTTGTTGGGTGCTTTCTAGTTTTGCATACACATCGTAAGTAGAACTTTTTAAAGCCTGGGAAAGCTTCATATTCCAACGCGACCTCTCTGAGCCGTACAGAGTTGTAATTTTCTCAAATTTCTCTTGATACGTGTCAATCTTCTCATTAGGACAAGGGAAAGATTCTAGTGGAAAAGACATAGCAGTGAGATGAGTAGATTGTGTGCTAGGAGGATCAGTTATAGAGGAAAGAGAAGTTGACTCTCCATTGCTGGAGATAGAGGCAGCACCACGACTTTGGAATTCTAGAGTTTTAAGAGCCAACTCATGCTGTCTCTTTTCCCTCTCCTTCTCATGCTGTCGTTGTTGCTCTCTCTCTCTTTCCTCATGCTGCATCCTGCGAATTTCCATTTCCTCATCCATCTTCTTCTGCTGTAATAGACGGTCTTCCGCTTCTATCCTTTCCGCTGCTTCTTCTTTCCTCCTTAGTTCTTCTTCTTTCTTCTCCGCGTCATATCTCTCATGTTCGTCCCTGACGAAAGCTTTCGCTTCGTCGCCGTCCAGTCCCTCTTCCATTGCTTCCTGTCTGAGCATCTGCCTCAGTTTCGCCCTCTCGGCCATAATATATCAGTGACTGAGACTACTCAAGGAAGAAAAGAAGAAAAAAGATACAATGGTTCCTACCACTTGCGAGAAAATACCAAAACAAAAGATGATATACTTTAACCTGGTATACCTCCTCCTATGATATGGTATCTAACTATCGCTGCTATTAATCGGCAAATAAAGCACCTAGTGCAGACGACTACGCCAAATAAATGGTAGTTAAGATTTACTCCCTAAAAAATAAGTTCCTACAGTGGAAACAAAATAGTTATTGCAAAAATTATAAGAGGAAAAAAAATTCCTTAATTTTTAAATCCACTACAAGTTCACCCCTGAAGTCAGATCGGGTAAGGGAGGCAATTAATCTGGACGAAATAGTCCGAAACGCACTCCTTAACTTAGTTCAAACACCTTTCTGCTTCAAACCCAGTGACTGTTAGACAATCACAAACTTTACCAGCGTTTAGTATTACAAAATCAACAATTAACATATATTCCGACAAAATCAACCTGTAACTTAAATGTATAATGCTCAATAATGCTGTGGAAAAACAATTATTAATTCTGTGGTCAGCACGCCCATAAACAGATCGTTGGTCTAGGGGAATAGATATTTTTAAAGATACACAAAACCACGAGACAATCACACTCTTACTCTATTACAGAATAAAGAATCTTCAGACGAGCTGATATTGTCGTGCTAGCTCAGGACTCAGAGTTCTATTCCCAGAAAACAAACACTATTTGTCGTATCGTCTGCCTCTTCTAAGTTCAAAATCCCGATAAACGAGACCTCATTTGTCGTAGATTTGCGATAGGTGATTAAGACTTAGTTTGGTCCCTTCTGAATAGACATAGAAATAAGTGATAGCTCAGTGTGATGATAAAATAGAAATAGATTTCACGAGTGAGGTGGAGGAAATATAGTAGATTCTGTCTCTGACACTCGAGAAGCTTCTCTCAGACAGCCTATCATCTACAACGGAGGTAGATTAGTCAGACAAATCCAATATAATATATATTAATGTATATATTCCTCACATACCCACACACACAAATGACAACATCATCTCATCATCTTAACCCATAACCCGTCATGGGTCGTAGGGGTGCCATGGTGGAAGCATCAGCAGACAGGGTCCTCCACTGCTCTCTATTCTCAGCAATGCGTACAAGTGTGGAGAAACCGTGTCCTGCCCATTCTTTGATGTTATCAGCCCAGGATTTTCTTTGCCTTCCTCTTCTCCGTTTACCTTCGACTGTTCCCTGGAGGATCGTTTTCGAAAGGGAGTCATGACGAGTTACATGCCCAAACCAGGCAAGCTTTCGACGTTTCACTATTGACAAAAGTGGTTCTTGGTGGCCTGCATAGGTGTTTATCTTCTCTCTAACATAGACATTTGTTTTGTGCTCTTTATAGCAAATGCGCAAAATTCTTCTATAACATTTATGCTCGAAAGCCTGAATCCTTCGCTCCGTATCTGCAGTGAGTGTCCAGCCCTCACACCCATACAAGAGAATAGATAATACAAGTGATTTGTATAATTTTATCTTCACAGGAAAACTGATGTTACTTTTCCAGATCACATTCAACCTTGTCATGGCAGCTGAGGCCATCTCAAGTCTTGTCTTGATTTCTTTATTTGATCTTCCATCACTACATATAGTGGACCCGAGATATTTAAAGGTGTTAACTTCTTCTAACGTTTGCCCATTTAACGTAATGTTGGTCGGAACATGTTTCTTATGGCTATTCACCAATATCTTGCTTTTTTCTATATTAATTTCCATCCCATATGTTCTTGTTACTTTCTCCAGTCTAGAGGTAAGGTCTTGAAGTTCTGATTCTGTTCCAGCTATCAGATCAATATCATCAGCAAAACGTCGGCCTCCAATCGATACGGTTGATTTATAATCGTAGAGAGCCTCCTGCATAATATGTTATAGATATATATTGAAGAGCACTGGTGACAGGATACATCCCTGGCGAACTCCTACAGTTGTTTTGAAAAATTCTCCAATGTCGTTGCTTGCAAAAACAGCACTGCTTGCGTCCTTGTATAGTGCTTAAATGATATCTATGATGTTGGTATGTGCAAGAACTACAGAACCATTAGCCTTATTAGTCATCCAAGTAAGGTGATGTTAAGGATACTTTTGAACAGAATAAAACAGAAATCAGAAGAAATCTTGTCAGAGGAACAGGCTGGCTTTAGACCAAAAAGAAGTACCTCAGAACAAATCTTCAATATTAGATTACTGATCGAAAAACATCTCCAGCATCAACATGATTTATACCATAACTTCATCGATTTCACAAAAGCCTTCGATCGAGTCTGGCATGAAGGCTTATGGCAAATAATGAGAAAATTCAAATGCCGACAATAGACGCACAAACGTGAAAAACTATGACAATGAAAATATAGATATTTGGGAACGAACTGACCGCCACACTGATTAAGTTTATGAGAATTTTAATTATCATACTAAAATTTAATCACAACACATAAAATTACATTAAACATATACACATAGTCATAAAGTCAATGAATTGCTACAAGAATGATAGACCAATTAGTATGATCCTTCCCCTCGATGTATAGCCCACAGTCCTGTTAGAAGAAAAGTGATAGCCCCAAAGAGTCACGGATACATCTGCCGAAGTCTAATGATTTCCCTTAAAAAGGTATGAACAGTACTTTTTATCAATTCTGTTGTTGATTTCTTTCCATGCCACGATATCAAACTGTCCAGTATTTGTTATCTTTGTCTTCCCCTATCTCTATTTCCTTCAATCTTACCTGCTGTTGCGATATGTTCTAGGTGTAATATATGTGAAACGCCGAGAATGATAAGAGGATGCAAAAGCGGTGCAGCAAGCCAAACAAGGCCAGTAGATTACATGAGAGGGAGCCCTGAAAAAGTCATTGACATGGAATGATATATGGCATTTGACACCTCTTAGACTCAGCTTCATTATCAGATTAATGTATGAAATACTGCCATCGTCCGCAAACCTTGTGAGATGGGGAAAATCTGATGAATCTCATTGGCCCCTGTGCCATGAGAGGCAGACACTTGAGCATGTGCTGTTAGCTTGCTAGATGTCATTATGGCAAGGGCGATACACATGGCGCCACAGCAGAGTATTAAGTGAGCTGGTTGTTACAATAGACCTGGCAAGGGTGAAGGCAAAAACCAAAGTCAGACTGAATACCTCAAATGCATACTTTCTGAGAGCAGGAAAATCAGAACATCACAAACCAAATAGCAGTTTACCATCTATTCTGGACTGTACAAATGACTGGGAGATGGCAATAGATCTATCTGGGCTAGGGGCGCATCCAGAGCGTATCAGAAGATCTCGAGGACACCAGATATAATTCTGCATTCTTCATCATCGCACCAGATTGTAAAGACTGAGCTGACTGTCACATAATTGGTCTCTCTCTCTCTCTCTCTCTCTCTCTCTCTCTCTCGCATTATCTACTTATTTCTCATATTAGGAGCACAGAAATATCTACCTAGTCACTTGTTTACACTTCTTCCTGTAGTAAATCGTCATGTCTGTTTAATTATGTGAAGACAGCAAACTATAAGTCAGAAGAGTTCAGGACCACCACTGGTGTAAGACAAGGTGATATCCTGTCACCTAATCTTTTCATACTCCTCATGGACGATGTCATCAAGGCACGTAAGGAGAGAACAAGAAAGTATTCAGTGGGGTACTGGAAGATGGGACAGGTATGTATTTCAGAGCTGGCATTTGCTGATGATGTTGCCCTGATTGCTAAATCAGAGGCACTTCTTCAATCCAACCTGCAAGCCTGGAAGGGAGAGCTGGAGAAGAGAGGGGTGATTATAAGCAGCTCTAAAACAAAATCCATGGTGATATCACGAGAAGAAAGAGTATATCAGATTAAGCTGGGAGAACAGATCCTGGAGCAGGTCGACCACTTTAAATACCTCGGAGCTATTATAGACCAAAAGGGAGGCATCAGAGAAGAGTTGGTCACTCGAAAAGCAGCAGCTGGGAGACTTTTTCAGGCCATAAATCGAGGATTCCTCAGCAATAGAGAGGTTGGTAAGAAAACGAAGATGGCTGTATACCGCTCCACCTATGTCCCAGTCTTGACATATGGATGCGAGTCATGGGAAATGACCACAACCCACAAAAGCCAGATCCAAACCTCAGAAATGAGGTATCTAAGGAAGGTGGTTGAAATAACAAGAAGAGACATGGTCCGCAACCAGACAATACGTCAAGGCCTAAAATGCCACCCGCTGCAGACCCAAGTAGAACAGTCCCAACTAAGATGGTTTGGCCATGTCTGCAGAATGGGAGAATATCGGCTACCACGACAAGCATGGGAAACAAAGAGCCAAGGATCCAGACCCCCAGGACGATCCAGAGTCCACTGGGAGGACAACATTAGACAATCTTTGAAGGACCGAGGACTAGAATGGAACCAGGCCAGGAGGAAGACAGCCGATAGGATAGTCTGGCGCTCTCTCTTCCAAACCTCTACACCTCACGGTAGAAGGGGAATGACTAAGTAAGTAAGTAAGTTTTCTATGCAATTATTTTCATTCATTCACATGACACGTTTACATTGTTTAGGCTATTCAATTTTGCTGCACATGTTCTATATACAGTGGTTATAGCCCCATTTTCGTATGGTAGCGCATTATTAGTGCCTGATATCTATTTTGTGCGCGTAGTTGTTTAATGATACCATACTTAGTACTTATTCATTTAAATAATCTACGTAGGGTTTTTTCTCATCATAATCTTTTCGACTGTGGTGCTTTCTTCTCGTGTTTTATTTTGGGAATTGATTTGCGTTTCATTTCGTTTTCCACACTTGCGTTTTACACACGAACGATACACATCTCATTTTTTTTTCCAATATTGACATGTTTTATCATCTTGGTTGATTTCTTATCATTTTTTTCACCATTTATAATTATTCTCCATTTCATGTCATTTCCTTTGTTCTTTTCACATCATTTTATATTTAGTACATACTTGATCTATGTCTCTTTACCTTTCAACTTTTGTTTGAATTTAGTCTTTTATTCTCCTTCCACATTTATGTCCTTCTATTATTACTTTCTTTCTAATTACACTTAAGATCTTAATGATAGTTATCTATTGTTTAGCTTGATGGAACTTGATTGACCCCACTGTTTTTATTCGAAAAAAATCTTTGATTTCTTTTCCGCAGGGGTCGATGTAAACTGTTAGGTTATTTTATATTTATAGATGGGGAGTTAAATGTTTGAGATCCTCACATGCGAGTCTAGTATTTTGTAGACGCACATTTGAGAGCATCTAATTTAATTGTATATTTAATTATTTGCGTACTACCGTGCACCATTCTTAAACGGGTATGGCGCGGTTTGTCGCGGTGATCTGTTGCTATCCAGCAAACGTACTTGAGGCAGATCACGATATCCTCCGTCTTGTATAGATGTGAATTTTTACGTGTGCTTATCCTTAGTCCAAGGAAGACACGGTCATAAAGTAATTATATTCATCTATAAGATGAAGATCTTAACAATCATGTTAAAGTGAATGTTTGTGAGAGGAAGAACAACCTTACAAGGAAATAACCTACACACTCTTACCCTGTTGTAAAGAGATGTAATTGTAAAGAACATAGAAATAAATATTTTTGAGTTATGTCTGATAGTATGTTATGTCAAGTCCCGATTACTTTGTGTGTGAGTAAAGTGTGGTGCAAAATTCAATTCTAGAGCTAGCAAAACTCATTGTTTTTAGCATACACAAAAAAGACATAAAATTACACACTGGAAAAACTCTCAAATAAAAATGTATAAGTTATAATTAATAACTTATGAACTGTGTTACACAGACTCTTGTTTATGTACATTTTTTCAAGATATATTTTGTGTGAGCACTCGATTGATGTAGTAGTTAGATCACATATCGCATGGAAAAAAATGCCAGATCCTGGGTTAAAAACCAGTTTGCTTTATTGCAAAAGGGTTATGAACTGTTATTTGTTATAGTACACAAAGGCAACGAGAAAGGGAACTGGTCACTCCTTCTCGTAAAGCTAGATGTAGTCAAGGCTAGATTTAGGCCTAAGCTAACTAAACTACAGCTTAGGGCTTTTAGTCTGAAAGGGCCCATTTAACGGTGGTGTAGCAAGGTGGCGGGCTTAGTGGCACAAAATGTTATAGAACTAGTTATTTTAGGGGTAAGTCTATAATGTTAATCTCCACTTATAATGACAGTACCGCCGTACATCATACATGATATGCCTAATTGAATATTTAAACCTAAGTATGACAAGTTCAGTTGTTAAATTGTATTATTCTGTTACCAATTGCCAAGTAGGGCCTGTGACGAAATGGCTGTCTCTGTCCTTTTGTGTGATCTCTCACACTTTCAGCCCTCCAGCAGTAAACTTCTTTTCTTCATATGTCTTCATTATTCACTTGTTTTTTGGCATTTCATTTTTCCCTTTCATTCATTTTAATCTTTATGCTGGACATAGCAAAGTGATGTCTTTGACACACCACTTCCCTTATGCAGTATTTGCTACGGGAGTAATTCATTTCTTATTGTTTTACACTTCACTCCCAGACTGTTGTTACGCTCCGCCAGGTGTGGTGATCCGGCCTGCAATAATATTTTATCGCATAGGGAGCCGCGCTAGCGTAGTGGTTACCACACCGCTCTGGCGACCGGGTGATTCAGGATCAAACCCGGGCGACGGCATTTGAGGATTTTTCGTCGACCGGATTTGGACTGGATTAACTCGAGACCTGGCGAGAACATTTGAAGGAGTGTCGTCGACCAGGGATTGGCGGCTCCTGGGCCGACCCAGCTCTAATGGGTACCTCCGAAATCGGCGAGTATCTGCCTGAATGGCGAGGGACACCTGTCTCTGTACAAGAAAAGGGATACTCACGTAAAATCAATGTCAGGTTAGACAATAATAATAACCTGAGATTTCGCCTCGAGTATTAGCGGGCGTACGAAAAAAAATAATAATAAATTTATCGCATAATCTGTCTGACCAGCTTTTCAAGTGACGGTGGTTGTTTATTCAAGCTGTGTTGGGCAGGATGCTGAATAGAACCAGATTAGTTTATCTGGCGAAACACATGTGGCGAGTGACCATCCCTGAGTCATTTCGCCAGAAACACATGGTCACAATATTGTGATAGACAAAGGTGTGGCCGGAAGTCTTATGTAACGATTTGACATCACGGTTGTAAGAGGCCACGCGTGTTTATTAAATTGAATATTTTTCAAATACGTGTGGGATGATTAATGATAAACAAACCGACCCCTCTAAGGCGAGAGAGCGATTAGTTCGTCAGAATCTACAATGAATTTGATTGGAACATTCAGCAGAAACCCAGCTGGATTTGAACTTGTAAAATGAGAGATATAATCTAACAAACTCGGAGTCACAGCACACAGACAGACTGCTTCACAGCGTCAACTAAACACCTCCTACAAGCCAGATGAAGGTGGATAGGACTTATCATTCCACTACTATAAGTACCAGATCGAGTATTGGGCACTCTGGAATTTACAAGTAAACCCGCAATTTTCATACAAGACTGGAAACTTGGGAATTTTATCACAAGTCAGAGAGGAATTCTAATCACAGTTTTCCCAGGCCAGGAATTTGCAGAACACTAGCCGTCAGAGGAATTAACTCATATTTCCCAGACCAAGTCATAAGAGGAATTACACAGTTTTCCCAGGCCAGGAATTTGCACAACACCAGCCGTCAGAGGAATTAACTCTTATTTCCAGACATAAGTGATTTCGAAGCTCTAATACAGAGCTGTGCCCATTCTAAATATGTGTCAGGAGAAGTGTGTATTCCCAAAATTTTGGGGGTAAGTTTAAACAAATTATTGACTAATGTAAATTTTACAGGTTTCTTGCTGTGGATATATACGAGGTTGGCAACCTCAATATATGTAAATAGTATATGCATGAACCACTACTGCAACAGCTGGTGATTGTTTCTGACTAGTCGTGTGGGAAAACCCGACAGCACAGATGACCCTAGAACTCCGACGGGTATAAGGACGAGTAATGAGTGATGATTACATCACATGTGCCTAAAGTGTTTAGAATCATGCTGTGAGATTTATAAACCTTTTTAATTGTAATTCAGGCAAATCATTATTCATGCACTCCAGACGCAGTTTCCTAGTTAATACCCAGAAGGATTTTGGTGAATTTTCCTCATATTCCCTGAGTTACACTGTGTGCTTGGAAATTTAATTCTTCTGATGGGTTAATATTGGTGGGTGGAGAGCATGAAACTGGGCCTGTTAGTTTGCAGAGAACAAATGTACTCAGCAGAAGGTATTTGTTTCTTTCTATTTGTCACAGTTCGTGGTTACAAACCCTCAGACTTAAGTACTGAAGTTCCTTCGCCACTAGTGTGAGAGAAGAGAATCAACACTTACTGCCTACAGTGGACGAGTTATGTGGAGAAGTGTACTCATCACCAAAAAGAAGTGACGGAAACCACAGCTGCAGGACTCATCTGGAGCTAAGCTTTTGTGTAACAGGCTACAGCAAAAATCAAAGACATTTCTAACGCCCCGACCAAACCTCTAGGATGAAAAATTTAATAAAACTTTCACCCCATTTAATCATTATTTTAACTTATTGAACTATTAAATTTGTTGTTTGTTATTTTAAACCAAACAATAATTGTTGATTCAGTTTATATGTATGAAAGCAAACGTATGAGCCAGTCTTTCTTGATAAATACATATATATATATAAATGTCATGAAGTCTTGATTCACAACACGTCATTCTTACCCCAACGGCACGCCATACTTTATAAAAACTGTATGATAGACGGACCAATGGAATCGCACCTTCATGTATAGTGTTTACAAACGTACTAGCCTAACAATGGCGAGCTCAAATCTGTGTAACATTATCGGAATTGGAGGTAAGCTACAGACTTATGAGCGAAGTACAGCATGGCAGAGGTCAAGAATTTACTAATAGGAATGTTCATTTAATAGTGTGTGCAAAGATTTCCAAGAGAAGCAATATAGGAATGGAGAAATCTTGAGTGGAATGCATTGAGACATCAGGCAAGTCAAAAATGTTGCTGTTTAGGCTACGCCTATGAAAAGATGGTAGTATGATAATAAAAGACAATTATCTAGAAAAAGAAAGTATAATTCAGGGCAAAATTTAAGCCTAAGATGAAGGAAATCGGAAGAGGAATAAGGAGGACATGTAGACTACTAGTTTTTCATTTTTGCACATGTGGACAAATGTATGTCTGCATTTCGGAATGCAAACACACTTTAGCAGTAAGCTCCCTCTGTCGTTCGGCCTTGACCTATAAATAGGACGTGCCTTCTTTCAAAAGCAGGCCATACAAATTTTATATACAGCGAAAAGCACTAGTCTGTCAGAGAGAGACTTATTTACATTTTGCATCTGAGAGCAGACTGTGTGACCATTAACAGCTTGACTGTATGTACTTGAGGGTAAGAAAGAATGTGTAAATAAATAATAATTAAAAAAAATATATATATATATATATATAATTCTAGTTAATTAATTAACTTGTGTGTTAGGAAGTGTGTAGATGTGTTTCAAACTACTGTGTAATTCCTGGAGGCTAAACCAATCCTTTGTATATTCAAATAAATTCAGAATTGAAGCAGAAAGGGTGTCCATGGTTTTAGAAAAGCATTTAAAGAATTATTTCTTGATGGAATGGGACACACACCAGGAACAAAGGAAATGATGAAAGGAATTACTGTACTGTATTGTTTATTATATCACTTAGTATTTTTTTCACAAAACCTAATAACTTTATCTAGGCGAATCATGGACAAATGGCTCTAACTAAGGATTTGGAGAAAATTGTATTCACAGTGAATTGGATTATGTTGTTACTGATATATTATGCCCTGTGCATCTACCTGCACAACTGTCTGAAACTGTGTTTCATCCCCTACATCTGTAATAAAAGGATAGTGATAGACAATATAGTGGTTAATCAAATATGTTTCAGGTTATATCCTGTCATCCAAGTACACTTTAAAGAGTCAGCCACTACTGGCCTACTGCCTGGAGGAATTTCATTTGACCTTTCCTTCCATGTCAGAAGTGTGACAGGCTTCAATTTACCAGATAAGTGGCCAAACTGTTCAGAGTACCCAGTAAAACCACTATTCTAAGAAAGACATATCTAAAGGTGACATCTTGTTGGGCATAGTTATAGCCAGTGATAGCCTAAAATTCAATGACAGTGAAATACAAGTGTTAATAAGATATAGCTGTTATACAACCAGAGTGAGTTCAACCAAGAGAGAAGAACTTTCTTAAAATTGTAGACTTTAGATACTGTTGACCCTTTTACACATGATTTTATTTATTTAATGTTATAATTAAATTTTAAGTTCGGTGAAAGATTTTCACACAAGAAAAGTAAAACCTGTAAAAATAAATTGTAAATATTTACCAGCAGACTTACTTAAATTACA
The DNA here is from genome assembly GCA_024509875.1 of Oreohelix idahoensis. Classification (NCBI taxonomy): domain Eukaryota; kingdom Metazoa; phylum Mollusca; class Gastropoda; order Stylommatophora; family Oreohelicidae; genus Oreohelix; species Oreohelix idahoensis. Next base: position 238,493 of record JAMPIV010018531.1, read on the forward strand.
GTTCTTGTTGGTAAATAGTGTAGATTAATACCCCTAGCAGAGCTAATAATATAAACAGAAGAGGATCTTGAGAGGAGCATTTAGGAACTTAGAGTAATACATTACCTTCTTCTCTAGGAACTTATACAGCTTGATCCTACCTTTGATGTCCATACACCCCTACTCTTTTCAGAGAAGGAGGTATTACTTATAAGACCAGTCTCTTATCTGGCACTATCCTGGTATCACCTGATACAACTTTGTGTCCAGGTTACTTTATAATTTCAATAACAATCAACCATCTCGCGACAATAAATACAGAGCCATTACTTATAAGAGGGCATTGCGTTGTGACCATTAGTGGACCACTACTGCCAAGCAAGGGGAGGCAATTTGTAACAGGGCCTCCACAGCTTCATATAGCTTAGGGCCTCACAACATGTTTACATCCGGACCTCGATTGTAGCATATGAAAGTCGCTAACACTTCACTCTCCGTCAGCAATATATGCCAATGTACTACCTTTATTATTTATCTGTTGTGGATGTCTTACTTTAATGTCTTCCATGAGTGATTTGGGTGGAAAGTCACGTAAAAATAGATATGTACTTTCATACTTTGAAGCCAAAGGTCCAAACAACTTATTTCCATATGAATGACGTTGAAGCCCATTGGTCTGTTTATTTTACACACAATTTACTTGTGAAAAAAAAAACTTTTAATATTTCAAAATTTAAAATCCCTTATAGATGGCGTGGCCGATGGGAAGCATAGTGCAATGAAGGCTGCCATATTGTGACTCAGTAGTGTGTTTGTATGTAGTGCCGTCTGTTTGCACATAACATAAATTTCGTGAGCATTATTTTTTTTATTAGGAGCCGCGGTAGCATAGTGATTAGTGCACTGGCTTCCTATATGAGGTGGGATTCTTTTAGGCCACAAACAGCTCCAGGGTCGACCCAGCCCCAAATGGGTGCCACAGCAACTCTGGGAAGGTTAAGGCGGCCGGCGTGATGCTGACCACATCACCCCTAGTGTGCCGACGGTCAAGAAAATATGGGCCTAACACCATATTCACAATATGCCTCAATGGGCGTGTAACGGAATCCATTACCATGATTTATTATGGAATTAGAAATGTGTTGTGTATCATAATTGTTACCTATCAGATGTTGAAAGGGATATTTTTCGTTCATTTTAGTTGAACCTTGTTTAAGTTTAATAGTGGGTGTTTTACACTGTGTCGAAGGTATACGCTAACTTGTCCGCGTGAATAACGTTCGGGCAAAATGGCTGACCGTGGTCTACTATGATTCCAATTTACCGATGGCGGGAAATTAAAAAGTTTTTACCAAAGAAAGAAAAAATACAGAAATACACCAAAAAAAAATATGTGGCAAACATATGAGTGGTAGCTCTGGTATTCATTGCAGCTAACCTGTCATGTGGAGAAGGCAGCTATGATCCAATATGTGTCCAAGACAAATTTTACATACACTTTACACAAAACAACGATTACTCCCAAAAGGGCAGGTCACCCTATACTTTAAAAGTAGTATTGTAAGACCTAGTGCCTTAGATTCATAGAGAGTTACGTCAACTATGTCAGAATCGAAAACGAGGCTGAACGACTTGGACGCCATTTTTGACTCGACAATACCAGGGTTAGTAGCGAGAGTAAGTATCGAGTAAGATGCCTAGTTGTTCAGCTTTTGGCTGTAGCAATAGCTCTAGCAAAGGATACAGATTGTTCTCGTTTCCAGCGGACAAGAAACTTAGATCGATCTGGGAATGCAAAGTGAGTAGAAAACATTGGAAAGCTTCTGTTAATGCAAAGCTGTGTGAACAACACTTTGAGTTGACTGATTTTGAATTGAAGCGACTGGATGGGAAGAAGAAACTTAGATGGAATGCAGTACCTACCAAATTTGTACACTGTGCACCTGGTCAGCACAGAAAATCACCTAAGATAAGGGATGCTGTTGTAGGACACACTACAGCGCTAGGCCTAAACCATGATCACACTTGCAACAAGAAAAAAGAGGTAGGTAAACTAGTTTTCTTCTTTTTGTTTTGTTAGAGCCTAGTTGAAATATAAATAATAGTACAAATATGTGCTACTGTATTTGCATCTAATTTTATTTCAAATTATTAGCTAACCTTGGAATATTTAATTGACTTTCATCTGTTAAAAGTCATATGCATTGTAAGCAAGCATCAGACCTTCACATTCCCAGCCACTATATATTAACATGTGTTCGTGTTAAATATTGTTTGACTATAGGCCTATTATGCAATTCCCTAGGTCTGTCTATTCTTAACACCTCTTCTATATTTATAGGTAAGTTGGATGCTTGCAAATAATCTAATATTGGTATTCTCATTCGTTCATACCTCTTACATTTTAACAAGAAATGTTCTACATTATTGTCTTGAAGACATCCTGCACAGTAAGGTTCTTCTATTTTGAAATAGCCTTTTCCCAGCTGTAGTCTGAGAAGTTTCTTATTACTGGGAATTTTTAATTCCCTAGATATCTGACATTTTCTTGTTGGAGCCTTGAACATCTTATATGCATGTCTTCCTTTCAGATTTTTATCCCACTCTGCTTTCCATTCATCTGTTATTGAGTTTTTAATTAAGCTCTTAATCTCTGATTTACTCGTCCCTACATTTATTAGATTTTTATCAGATCTACCTTTCTTGGCTTCTTTATCTGCCTTTTCATTTCCTTCTATGCCAACATGTGAAGATATCCAAGCAATTAAGACTGATCATCCTCTGGAATATAAGTATGTAGTAGCCAGAAATATCTCCTCTGCTATATCAGGTCTACTACATTCTCGTAAGTTTCTAAGTGCTTTAATTGATGAAAGAGAGTCAGTTAAAACTGTTAATTTTTTTGGGAGGGTTATTAGAGAATATTTTTAGTGCTTTTAGTATTGCCTCCATCTCTGCAGTGAAAATGGATGTATTTTCTGTGATGCTATATTCTTTTGCCATTTTCCATATTGGAATATATATTCCTATCCCCAATTTGCCATCCTCTCCCTTGGATCCATCTGTGTACACAGTAATGCTGTCTTTTGATATTTGTTGTAGGCTATATATTTATTGGCTGTGTTTTTAATATTTTCTATATTATTTGTTGTCTTAAGTATTTCTGCTAGGTGAGAGTCCGTGTCTGGTTTCTTGATCTCCCAAGGCAGAATCACTGGCTTGTATTTACAACTGTTGTTAATTGATGTAATTAATGTACCCAGGTGGACAATTTCCTCCATACACTTCCATCCTGTAGGGTATCTAGTGGTATTCATTGGATTGGCCTTAGTTGTTAATTGGCATCTGGTAAAAGCCGTATGTGCTAGGTGAGACTTATCTAACATAACTCTGTTCATGTAATTTAGTCTTAATTCCTTTCTCCGTAGTTCTAAGGGTAGAATTCCTAAAGCCACCTCTATAGCTCCCATTGATGTTGATCTGATTGCACCTGCTATTGTACATAAAGCCTGATGTTGAATTCTGTCTAATTTAATCTTGTTACTGTGTGCAGCAGAGTCATATATTATACTTCCATAATCTATTTTTCCTCTAATAAAATATTTATAAAACGTGAGCATTGTCTTAGTGCTTGCACTCAATCCATTACCTTTCAAATATCTTAATAAGTAAGTCAATCCTCTGCAAGACTCCACTAGTTTATCTATGTGTTTATTCCAGTTCAGCTGTTGGTCCAATATTATTCCTAGATATCGAGTAGTTTACACTTCTTCTTCTTCTTCTTCTCGTTCGCTGTTGTTTAGAAATGTCTACACAAGATGTCCGGTTCTGTGGATGTATGTTGCTGTGGTTGAAAGTTCTTCAAGACTCCCAAACAGCTTTGTGTGGATGTGCGTCTCCATGGGCCAATGTTCAGTTCGCAATTGACTAAGCATGTGGCAGTCTTGCAGGATGTGTTCGGCTGTATGTGCTGCCTGTCCACACGTACATAGGTGTGATGGGACCAATCTCAGTCTGTATAAGTGACTGTTCAGTCTGTTATGTCCTGTTCTAATACGGAACAGGATCACCTGTTTTGCTCGATCAAGATAGTGATAGTTATCTCTTTGTTGATCAATTTTCCTGATGGCCTTGATAAGGGTCTTCTTTTCCTGGAATGTGATTGTTTGTTCTTTTTGTTCCTGTGTTGCTCCCTCTTTTGCTAACGTATCTGCTCTCTCATTTCCTGGTATGCCACAGTGTGATGGTATCCACTGTAGCAGAAGTAGTTTACACTGTATTAATGTTTTGCCCTTGGATATTTATGTCTATAATTTTATATTTTACAACCCTACCTTTACTGAAGATCATACCCAATGTTTTATTTGTATTCCGCTGAAAACCCCATTTTGCCATCCATTTACATACTTTATTTATTTGCTTCTGTAGATCCTTATATAATTTTGGGAGATGTCTCCCAGTCCTCCATATAGCAACATCATCTGCAAACTGTGACAATTTATTTGTTATATCATTAAATTCCTCACCTAAATCACTTACCATTATTGTAAAAATTGAAGGAGACATTACTGATTCTTGGGGTATTCCGTTTTGTTGTTCGTATATACTACTCGTCAAAAGTCAAGGGCCACCCTATTATTTTCAATACACTTTTATATAAGCACATAGAATGATTAAATGAAGGAAGTTTTTAGTAAAAATGGGTGCAATATCTTCCTCTGACAGTCCTCTATGCACGTTAAGCATAAAAACAACTCACCGACAACCACGGTGATCACGTGCAATTTGGCTTGCTGACCATAAATTCACATTTTTAATCTGTTTTTTCAAACTTCCGTACAACAAAACAGGTGAAGGAATCGTGCTGATTGACATTCCACGTGCAATGGCGACTTTTCATGAACACAGTTCACTCTTAATTTGTTTTACAATCAGCAGACTTAGGGTAGTTTCATCACTTGCAAAAACCATGCCACCGAGAAGTAGTCTATACACCTTACAAAGAATGAGGGCTATAGCATGGGTTGAAAGTGGTTTATCTGTCCATGAGGTTGCTAGACGGCTTGCAGTGTTACACTCTACTATCCAAAGAATTTTGGAGAGATTTCAGGCCACAGGAAGTGTGGAGGATCGCCACCGGCCAGGTCGCCCTAGATGCACCATAGACATGATGACTGGTACCTCTTGTATTCAGCCCTGCGCCATCGAACAGTGACTTGTTCCACTCTAAGATGTCAGCTGAGACAAACTGTAAACGTTAATGTCAGTCAAAGCACCATTCGCAGACGTTTACATGAATTTGGACTGGCTGCTCGACATCCTGCAGTCAGAATCCCTCTTACTTCTGCTCATCGCAGAGCCCGTGTTGCTTGGTGTCGCGTTCACATCCGATGGACAAGGCAACAATGGAGTCAAGTTCTCTTCACTGATGAATCTTGCTTCACTGTGTCATTCAATGATGGCAGGATTCGAGTTTGGAGACGACCAGGAGAGCGATTTACTGATGACACAATTCGAGAGGTGGATCGTTATGGTAGGGGTTCTGTCATGGGCTGGGGAGGCTTCTAAAGATACGGCAGGACCCCACTCTACATCATACAAGGCAACTTGACCGGCCCAAGATACCAGAATGAAATCTTGAGACCAATTGTTCAGCCTGCTCTGGAGGCCATAGGTGGTAATGCCATCCTCCAAGATGATAACGCTTGACCCCATCGAGCTCGTGTTGTGAATGAGTTTATTCAGCAACATGGGATCATCAGGATGGCGTGGCCAGCTCATTCACCTGACCTTTCTCCGATTGAGCACCTCTGGGATGTCCTTTGTCGAAAATTGTTAACAAATCACCCCCTGCCAATGGATGTTGCACAGCTGACTGCATTTCTGCTTCAGGAATGGCAAGCTGTTCCTCAGGATACTCTTCGGACCCTTGTGGACTCGATGCATCTATCCTTTCTTGAATGCCTTGCTGCAAACGGTGGTCATACCCGATTTTGAAATGTCTATTTGTCCAATATCTATTGTTTGACTTTTGAAAAGGTGGGTGACACACTTCACAGCTTCATTGCGTTTGAATGTGTGTTTCCATTTCTTTACGTGACATGTCAATTTGATATTCAATAAATGCCGTTTTGACTGATACCAATTACGTTTATATCAGATTTGTTTTATGGTTTCAACCAAGGTTTTTCTAAGTGGCCCTTGACTTTTGATGAGTAGTATAGTTCTGATCTATCATTGTTTACAGTGAAGTATCTATCTTGCAGGGAATTCTCTAAATAATTATATATTTTACACATTACTCCTATCTTCTTCATTTTAAAGAGAGCACCCTCTCTCCAGCATTCATCATAAGCCCTAGCTATATCTATAAATACTACCACAGTTTTTCTTTCTTTTGAAATACTGATTTTACTTCATGTTCCAATTTAATTATCTGATCCATAGGTTATCTGTTCTGCCTAAATCCTGACTGAGTTTGATTATATAAATTATTCTTTTCCAAATAAAACTTTAATCTCTTTTTTACTATGGTTTCTAATAAGATTTGGTCTGTATGAACTGGCATCATGGGCATCTTTTTCTGGTTTTAGTATTGGAATAATTACTGCTGTTTTCCATGTTTTGGGAATTTTTCCTGTATTCCAAATTGTGTTAAAAAGGGATGTTATAATTTCTATGGTACTTTTTGGTATGTGTTTCAAGATTTCATAGCTCAAGATGTCATGCCCTGCTGATGTATTTGTTTTGTCCTTTATTGTATTTTTAACTTCTTCCATTGTAATAAAAAAGTTAGTTGCTTATCCTTTACAGGACGTGGCAATCAACCCCAGCTTTTATTGGCTGTTTGTGATTTTCCTAGGCAATATTTTCATTCAGTAGTTTGCCATTGCTTTCTGAATGGTACGGCGCTTATACCATTGTTAAAAATCCACACAAAGCGATCTGCTACCAAACCGCCTGCAGCAGGTTTCGAACCTGGTATATCTGGATTATGAAACTGCGTTCATATCCATTAGGCCACAGATGCCGACCCATTGTAATATCTGCATTTAAATATAATAAATTTTCAGTATTATAAGGTACTTCTTTACTGAGTTTTTTAAGAAGTGTTGCTCTTCTGTTGACTTCAGCCTGTCCTAGATTTTCCTTAGAACTAACTCTATGGTAGTATCTGGCCAGCACCTCTGCTTTCTGCCAGTCAGTCTCTGCCCTTTCAGGTCTTTTTATATTAGGTATTATCATATGTTTAGTTCTGCCTTTAATGGCTTTTAACTTATTCCACACATCTGTTGTAGAGTTAGTTGTAGGGTTCAGTGTTTGGCAGAAATTTATCCAATGATTTTCTTTTGCCTTAAGTATTATTCTGTTTGATTCATTTCTTATGTTCTTATAAATATCTCAACTATCTTCAGATCTATGCTTTCTGTATTCTTGTAGAGCTTGTTTTCTTTGTTTTTGAATTTCTTTACATCTAACTGTCCACCATGGTACTGGGTTTTTGTTCCAATGTTCATTCTTTTTTGTTTCCTTAATGCGGTGTGGAATTATGTGTTCTGGCTTATACGCATTTGGTATATGTTTAACAGCTATTAGTAATATTTCTTTTGTGAGATTATCTGCAAATACATCTACATTTTCATTTTTTATATTATTCATCTATATCTCTTCCGTTTCTACTTGAAAAGCTACCCAATTAGCTTTATTATAGTAAAATTTCGGTTTTTCTACCAGTTTGTTAGGTTTGTTATTATCTTTTAGTGTTATTTCAATGGGTAAATGATCTGAATTTGTATCCCCAATTATATCAACCATTTTGCATTAGCAAGATTTGGTGTTACAATGCTTATATCAATAGCTGTGTCTTGCTGATTTGCACAAGGATTAATTCTTGTTAATGATCCATCATTCAGTATTATTAGTTCATTGTTTTCAATGAGGTCCAACAGTAGTTTTCCTGATTTGTCTATTACATTGCCTCCCCAAGCTGTATGATGAGCACTGAAATCTCCCACTATGATAGTTCTGTTGTTTATTCTTTTTTTTTTCACGTCTGAGATATCTCTTTCGTTTATGTTTCCACTTGTACAGTAAAGGTTAACTATTTTAATTTCTTCTAACTCAGTAGACACTGTTATAGTTATTCCTTCAAAATTTTCTGTTCTAAATGATTCTCAGTCAGTTATTATATATGTTTTATTAACTAGGAATGCCACACCTCCTCCTTTTTGAGTTTCTGTCCTATCATTTCGAAAGACTTTATATTCAGGGATGGTAAAACGTTGACTCGGATTAAGATTAGTCTCTTGAATGGCAAATATTACTTTAGATTGTTTAAACATGCCTATTAATGCTGGTATATTTTTTTTTTGGCACTTCTGCAATTCCACTGTATTATTCTAATGTTCTGTACATCCATTTTTTAATTGTTAAGTTTATTATAAATAGTGTTGTACTCTTTTACTCTGAGAAGTGTGTAATATATTTATTTATTTGTTAACAACAAAGTCTCCTAGATGTTTGGTTTCTCTGTTAAAGTGAGTTTGTAGTTCACTTTGAAGATTCAGCATAAAGGCTTTCACAATGTTTGATAAAGAATGAATAAGTTTTTGACAATCTATCATTTTTTCATTCCACATTTCTTCTTGTTGATTTTTATCTGTTCGTTTTTACTCACTCCTTATGAGTTGTCTTTCTGACTCAATCCTTTTCAGTAAATCTTCATTCTCCTCTTTGAGTTCTGCTAATTTAGCCACATCTTTAGTTACTTCATGCTGTATTTTTCTCATGGTTTTCAAGATTTCCTCTGCCTTTCTCACTGTACCTTCTGTTATCGATGATTTGATTATTTCACTTTCTTCTGGTAGATTGCTATCTTTTTGTCAGTATTTTTTGGACTTTATTTTCCTTTTGGGTTATTTCAGCATTTCTGGTTCTGACTGTGATTTCTCTTGGTGACGGAGTTGTGGATGTAGCAACTGATGAATGATGTTGTTGTAGTGCTACTTTAAATGGTGTGTTAGTACTGACTGATTTTATTAGAGCTAGTTTTGTTTGTTGATAATGTGGGCATCCTAGGAAATGTGCACTGTGGTTTCCTAGACCCAAACCTCAGAAATGAGGTATCTGAGGAAAGTGGTTGAAGTAACAAGACGAGACATGGTCCGCAACCAGACGATCCGTCAAGGCCTAAAATCTCATCCGCTGCAGACCCAAATAGAACAGTCCCAACTAAGATGGTTTGGCCATGTCTGCAGAATGGGAGAAGATCGGCTACCACGACAAGCATGGGAAACAAAGAGCCAGGGATCCAGACCTCCAGGACGACCCAGAGTCCGCTGGGAGGACAACATTAGACAATCTTTGAAGGACCGAGGACTAGAATGAAACCAGGCCAGGAAGAAGACAGCTGATAGAATGGTCTGGCGCTCTCTCTTCCAAACCTCTACACCTCACGGTAGAAGGGGAACGACTAAGTAAGTAAGTAAGGTTTCCTAGACAATTTGCACATTTTCTGTTTATATTTCTTGTTCTGTAATCTTTATCATCTTCTACTAATTTGCAGTGATCATAGGTGTGGTCCCCTGCACAATATCGACATTTAGGCTTACCTACATGTTCTTTTTGTATGGCCAAATTTCTGGCAGTTTGAGCATTGAATGACTGGTGGTATGTAAGCTTCTGTTTTGATTTTAGTACTGCCACTGAAGAAATGTGATGGGATTTCTCGCCCTTCTAATGTAACTATTATTACAGTTGAAGTTCCTAATTGTTGTGACATCCTTTCCAGTTTAAGAATCCTATATGTTGGATTTTCTGTTTGTAGTCTAGTTCTTATTTCTTCCTCTAGAACTGTTACAGGTATTCCTTTAATTACAAATTTCCTGGTTTCTTTGACTAATTCTAGCCTAGCTTTAATGCTGTGTGCCAAGTCTACTTGAACAGGACTTACTTCAATTTGTTTTATTAAAGCTTTTGACTTCAGTCATGTTCATTGTGAGTATTATGCCAAAATTTGTTTTTTTTATGTGTGTTATTGACCCTTTATCTATAACTATTTCTAGTACATTGATGATCTTACTGTCTGGCAATGCTCTAATACTTACCACTTTGCCACTGATTTGAAAAATCTTTAACCTTGGGAGGTTTTGATCAACTTTATGAGTAGGTCTACTGATTTGGAGGTCTTTCATATGGTTCTCAACACCCTTATTCTTTGAATCAATGTTCAGATTATTGGTTTTCTCTATCATTTTACTCTGACATCTTCCTTTTTTCTTAATTGTTTCCTTTGAAGCTTGCATCTTCTGTCCTTCCTTTTCTCTATTTGTATTCCTGATTTCTCCTAGATCATCATTCTGAGTCAGCTTGTACTATTTCAGCCCATGATTTTCTGGAGATACTACCTGTTTTCAATCTTGTAAGAGCCAGCATGTCTTTCAGAATAATTGTCCTTATTTAACTCTAAATATAAAGTATAATATTTAGTAGTTTTGTAAGTAACGAAAATTTCAAATTAAAAAATGGCGCCTTTGACTTTCAAAATATTGAAAGTCATGGATGCAAAAGTAATTATAAAATTAAAACTAAGTGTTAACCAATCTTAATCATTCAAAATTCTTATGAACGACAAAAATAATAATAATTCTTAAAGAATTTAAACAAACAATTTAACTTCCCTGCAGCAAGCTTATTATTGTCACCTATAAGATGCTGATAGTGACATTGTCCATTAATTTTAGTTGGATTTTGTTTAGTTTAAAAGTGGGTGTTTTACATTGTGTCGAAGTGATGCGGTTGCTTATCCATGTCGCGAAAAGTTTTGAGGAGATAGGACAGCTTGAATGAAAATGTGTCGCCTTAAAGATAATAACCGTTTATTGCATAGACTTCCGTGTACACGTGTCTCTTCAGCCCCGTATAGTTACTTGAAAATTTACTTGCAAGAGAGAATTCCGTTTCCGACCTTAAAACAGCGATATGGGTTATTCCGCAGGAATCCTACAAAAGGACTGTTTAAAGCAAATCGAAAAGGAATCTGAGAAAGGATTTGGTGTCCAGCCAGCCATTTTATCCCGCCTAATTTAATTGAATTCTACGCCATGCCCCCGGTGGGGATGAGATTTTTGTTTAAAACAAAATACGGTTCCCAAATAAAGTTAACTGAAGAAAAAATAAAACAGACTCAAGTTATGTAAATGTTAGGGGATAACTAGGGTATGGAATCTTACATTTCTTTATATACGAATATCAATATATGAAAAAAAGTTTTTAGCTCTACTGATTATGGGTTGTAACTAGTGTGGTCATCAACCAGAGATCTTTTCATTTGATTGCTGGTAGGTGTTTAATACTCATCTCCTCAAGGACTGTATTGTAGCTGCGGAGAGGATTTTGGTTCGGACTCTCTTCGTTTGGTCTGCCCCAGCAGGTTGGTCTTATAACAGTTAATGGGTTTTTTTTTAAATTCCCTGGACTCAGTGCACATCACAATAAGGATGGGGTAAAATACCTCTGCTGAATACCTCTTCTGCTTATGGGATGTGTTTTTTTTTTCGATTTTTTTCATTGGGTAAGGGTCCTCTCTTACCTGGATTGTACCCTGGTTTGTACCCAAACCTTTTATATCATCAGGTTCACGCATTCATTTATTTATATAAATTCCAAACCTGGGATAGCAATTGGATTTGCTCAAGAATTCACTAAAACTATTTCGCAACATGAAATGCCCACTTGGGCCCAGACGTCTGTCTGCAGCTGAGGCGATGGTTTTGGTCTATGCAGCGTGCTAAAGGTTAAAATTCCCTCCAAATTCCAGCTGGCTGTTCCGGGCAGGGATGGGGGTGGCCTTGTTGCAAATTCTAGTTCTGGTCCCAGGGGTATTAAGTTACCTTCGTTTCAACTTGCCCTAGCGTTCATCGTTGCCGGCTGTTTTTACATGAGTTCCCTTCGTGAACCCAACACAGGTCACTTCCAGTCGTTGCACCGTGTTCCACCTTCGACTTTCGCTGGCGAAGTGAAATCTAAGACTAGAGAGAGAGAGACTCTTTCATTATAAGAATGAAAAAGTCAACGGAAGGGAAAAAGTTATTCAATCTAACGATAGAGATTTTTTGTAGAGATATAAAATAATAGACAGAAGAAAAGAATCGGTGAGAAGTCGTTCCACGACAATCCATATAAATAGCATTCAGAAAAAATGGCAGACCTACTTGTGGCCGTGCATGTTGATGTAGTGTTCATATAGCGATTTAGATCACTGTCCTAACCAGTAGCAGTGGTTGTATGGTAATAAGAAAAATTTCTTTCTCCTAAAAGACTATACATTCCTCATACCAACAGTTGATCATCAATTTCAAGAGGACAGCAGTAAAATATTCAACGTCGAACTTTATTTACATAAAATAGCAAATGTTAATAAAATGATGCGCCAAACCTTCCTCTTCAGGTTGGCAGACTTGTACAACAAAATTTTAGTTGGTAATAATCTCAGTATCACTTCATCTCTCTCTCTTATTCTCTTTCTTATTTCAGTCAGCCAATTGTCTCTAGTTGTTATTGTGGTCACAGTTTTAGAACCACTGTTGTAGAATTTTTATCTGCCAACTAATTCTTCATGCAAAACATTGTCTCTCTTAGGTGCTGAGTTTGACTCCTATGTTCTGCTTGGTATATCTTAAGGAAACTGGCCTCACCGCCAGGGCTGACACTTTACCAAGTCTGTCTTCTACTCACTAACCTGTCAGCTTGTCTACTGAACTGCACTATTAGTAATTAGACCCAAAATGTTCAATGTACCTGGTTTGTTTCGAAATACACACTTTTTCTCTCTCGCTAACATCTTGTCCTCCGAAATAAAATGACGAAAAATGTTGCACCTAAATTATGGCAAGACATGCTCTTGGGCGTCTGGGTGGTAGTCGCTTTTCCATCCCACAGAAAAACTACCAAAAACATTTATCGACTTATTGACATGATATAACTCCCATTTCGTTGCCACTTCTATCACTTCTCAACTCACAGCAAAACTTCTTGACTTACGCTCAGCGCGTTCAAAAACAAGACTCTGACTAATCCCCGTTCTAACATTTTCCGCTCACTCCTAAAAATGTATTCATCCTACCACAACTTTCTCATGCATATTTTCTTTCTTGCTCACCTACCAAAACTTACAAGGGACATAATTCCAAGTTATCTCCCTTTGATGATTCAACTCAAAACCATATACTTCTCTTCAATTCTTATTACAAAAACTTTACATGCAAATTTGTCCCACCACAATTTTGGACTAACTTAATATGCTTAACTCTAAACATAACTACTACATCTTCCAAGTGGAAACCACGGAGTTTCCTCCCTTTGCTTAAATCACTCCTCCACACATATCACTTCCCTTCAACAAAGACAAACAGTCTTTTAACAACTCTGTTCATTTTTTCCAAACCATTTATCTTTACTCACTTACTTGTCTAAAACCAAACCACTGTTCACATCGTTCCACTATTCTTCCCAGCTACTGGTTTGACAGTTTAAGAAAAGTAGTTAAAGGCTGCCATGTTGGCCAAGTGAATATCAATACATCTGCCATGCCACTTCGGTAATTAAAAAAAAGCTCCGGTTATAAAAAAAAACACTTTTTATAAAATCAACTTGGTGAAGGTTCTCTTTAGACTTTTATATTATAGAGTGACATCATCTTGTAATGTCGATACTCACCTGCAATGCATGATCAGGACAAACATTACGAGATGTTACTCTATAATGTAAATGTCTAAAGAGTTCCTGAAACATACTTTTGTGTATTATTTATTTACTGTTTACAGGCCTCGGGTTTCCCCTTCTTATTTGTTTATACAATACTAAACCTACCCTCTGTCCTTTACTATTCTCATTTTTTTATCATTTACTAGACACAGTATTGAGGTCTTTGTTTTGTGTAATCTGGTCTATACTGTTAAATAGAAAAACTGCAGAAGTGATTGTGTCTATAATTAGTCTGGGTCATCCTTAGGTACATATCCAGATTACGTGGGGGAATCATGCTAGACAAAGCACTATTTTTGTGGGGTCTAGATGACAGGATAGTAACGGTAATGATTTTCTTCCGTAGTTAGGCGGTGGTATGGTTCGGAAGGTCCTGGGTTCAATTTCTGGTAATCCTATCGCGTCTGTTGTTTTCTGGTCTTCTACTTTTGTATTTCTCACAAGAGCCTGAAACATACCTTTGTGTATTATTCACTTATTTATTTACTGTTTACAGGCCTTGGGTTTCCCCTTCTTATTTGTTTATATGGTTATAAAAGTCAAAAGAAAACCTTAACCCAGCCACTGTTTTGAGCTTTTTCAAATTACAAAAAGATAGGAAAAAAGACCCAAGCATTAACTTAAACACAAACCCAGATACCCAGGTTGTAATGAAGATCAGGTTGCCATCTTTTACATACAACTTTTAAAGAGTATTCAGAGATGCAGAAAAAAATAGGGATATGGTTAGGTTTAGAATCACCCGTGTATTACCGGGGCCCGAAAGGGGAGCAAAGAATAGTAACACTGTACCCTACCAGGCATGTCGTAAAAAACGACTAAGGAGGGTTGGGCATGGGGCTGATTACCCCATCCCATAAAAAAACTTTTCACCACAAAAACTTCAACAAACATGGACAAGTCAAATAAAGAATATAAATCAACTCAGCCGCCCAAGACAGAAGAAGGTCCTCTGGAAAGGAGGCGCATGAAGCAACCTAGAGAAAGCCAAAAGGAGTCTGGGTTGCCGACTAACCTTTTTTCGTCTAGGAAAATCTCCAGGATTGGCACCTGGAATGTTCACACTCTGTGCGAACAAGAGAAAACTGCACAGGTAGCAGCAGAAATGACAAACTACAGGATTGATATCCTGGGTCTCTGCGAGACACGGTGGAAAGGCATAGAGAAAAGGAGATTGATCACAGGAGAAATGGTGTTGTCCTCAGGACATGAGGAGGAAAGAGCCCACCAAGGTGAAGGGGTGGCTCTAATGCTGTCCAAGAAAGCACAGAAGGCACTTATAGAATTGGAAGCAATGGGACCCCGAATTATAACAGCAGGGTTTAAATCGGCCAAAAAGAAAGTAAATATAAACATCATTCAGTGTTATGCACCAACAAACGATAAAGAAGAATCTGTGAAAGAAGACTTTTACACCAGACTACAAAGTGTCTTGGACAATAAGAAAAGAAAGGACATCACAATTTTGATGGGGGACCTAAATGCGAAAATAGGAACAGACAACACTGGCTTTGAAGAAATCATGGGAAAGCAGGGATTAGGTATGATGAACGAGAATGGGGAACTATAAGCAAACTTCTGTGCTTCAAATCAACTAGCTATAGGAGGAAGCATATTTCCACATAAAAGAATACATAAAGCAACATGTATATCACCAGACCACAGAACTGAGAATCAGATTGATCACATATGCATAAGCAAGAAGTTTAGGTCATCATTGCATGATGTGAAAGTATGTAGAGGAGCAGATGTTGTATCAGACCACCATCTTCTGTTGGCTAAAACAAAATTAAAACTCAAGAAATTTACAACAGTATATAGCTATAGACAACAGTATAATGTGGGATATCTAAGAAATCAGGAAATAAGAGTAACATTTTCAATCACAGTATCCAACAAATACCAAGTACTTAAACAGCTGGAAGATGAAACAGATACGGAAGACCACTGGCAACAAGTAAAATTTTCAATCACAGTATCCAACAAATACCAAGTACTTGAACAGCTGGAAGATGAAACAGATACAGAAGACCACTGGCAACAAGTAAAAAATATATGGAACGAGACATGTGAAGAAGTACTGAAAAAAAGAGAACATCATCACAAAGCATGGATAACAAAAGAACCATTAGTAAGATAGAAGACAGGAAAAACAAGAAAGCAGATTTAAACAGACGCAAAACCAGAAGCTCCAAAGCCAAGGCTCATCAAGTGTGCATAGAAGCAAACAAAGAAGTAAGAAGAAACATCAAAAGAGACAAGATGAAATATATTGATGATTTGGCAAGGGGAGCAGTGGAAGCTGCAGCAAAAGGAAATATGAGGAACCTGTACAACAACACAAAGAAGCTAACAGGGAAATATAAGCAAGCAAATGGCCTCATACAAGATAAGAATGGAAAATTGCTTAGTAATATACAAGAACAAATGAAGAGATGGACAGAACATTTTGAGGAACTTCTCAATAGACCATCTCCAACTAATCCCCTAGACATCCAGCCAGCAGAAGAGGAGCTACAAATCAGCTGTGAATGACCAAGTAGAGAAGAAATAAAGAAAGCCATAAAGCTTGTGAAAGATGGAAAAGCAGCTGGTCCAGATTGCATTCCAGCAGAGGCCATCAAAACAGATATTGATACCCCTACAGAGATATTATACAAACTACTTGGCACAGTCTGGGAGAGAGAGGAAATACCAGCAGAATGGAAGGAAGGTTATCTGGTCAAGTTGCCTAAGAAGGGAAATTTACAAGAGTGCACAAATTATAGAGGAATAATGTAACTATCAGTGCCAGCAAAAGTATTAAACAGAATCATCCTGGAGAGATTAAAAGAGTCCATAGACAAGCAACTGAGAGATGAACAAGCATGTTTTCGACAAAATAGATACTGTACAGACCAGATAGCCACATTGAGAGTAATAGTTGAACAAAGTCTGGAATGGAATTCACTGCTATACATCGGATTCGTGTACAATGAAAAGGCATTTGACAGTGTAGATAGCGAATCGCTTTGGAAATTGATGAGGCATTATGGAGTTCCCATGAAGATCATTAACTTAATATATATATATATATATATTTATTGTAACAAGAACTGAATGATCTGACATCTGCTGCCATTTTCACTGGGAATCTTTTTCTGTCTTTTTTTTTTTGTCTTCGTGTTCACTATAAAAGGTTATTGACCATCAATTTCTTGATGTTATCTTCCTATTTACAACACTGTTTTCGTCATGCACATAAACCTTCAACTTTTTCTTCTGTTGTGGTTTTCAGCAAAAGGCTAATATATTTTTATGTGACGACAATATATTTTGATTTCATTCATTATTTCTTTTTTCATTCCAAGCTGTTCTAGAAATTATTTCCCCCTTTTGGTGAAAATTGCCTCATTCTTCTATTTTCTGCTTTGTCATTGTCCCAGTTTCTACACCATACAGTAATCAAAATAGTAGCACTTGACTGTCATTTTTAATTTGTGAGTATGCTTCATTTTTCTGTATATCCAATCTTGATGTCCTCAATTCTTTCTTCCCACTGCTTGATCATTATCCATGTTTCTTCACCGTACAGTAATAAAGAATATATGCAACATTTGATAATTCTCAGTTTTAATGTATGTTAGTATTTATCTCATGCTGGTGAATGTAGCTTTGGCCATTCCTATTTTCTTCTTGTTTTCTATTTCACATCTCCCATCTCCTCTTATTATGTGTCCAAGACTATTGACTTTTCTAGTATTTTCCCATTTATTCTTATCTTTAAAGGTGGCTTACCATCTACTTTGCTAATTATTATTTTGTCAGTGTTTATGTCCAATCCATAATCATGACACGTGTTTATTTGTTTCTTTAGATATTATAAGTCCTGTTTACTTTCAGCTAATAAAACTGTATCATCTGTATATATACGGTTGTCTTTTGATCTTCCACTGATGTTCAGTCCTGGCATTTCCTGTATATTTCTGTAAATCTTGTTCTCTGTAGATAGTAAATAGGCAGGGGGACAGTATGCATTATTTAGTCACACCTCTTTTTATGTTTATACAAGCACTTAACATGTCAAAACATGGTAGGAAATAATTATGTTAATCTCTTTCTGTTGCATGTCCACTAATTTTCTTATGGTCACCTCATTCATTTCCATTTTCCTTCTGAAATAAATCAATAACACGCAAACAGTGGCATGAAAGCACAGAAGTTTCATCTTTGAGGAGCAGTGATGCCTCTCTGGCTAAATATAGGATTTAAATACTTATTTGTACTTCCCTGAAATACTTAATGTAAATGTGGAAAATCCCATACATGTTGAAAAAAAAAACACTGGCATCAGTATTTCTAAACACATACACTATGAACAGGTGGATTTGGGGGGGGGGGGGGGGGGTAGGCATGTTTCTGGTGCAGGCTTTTGCTTCTTGGTGAGCTAAGATCCTAAATAATTGAATGATAAAAGCTAGAAAATCAAGGGAGACAAAAACACAGAGAAGTAACATAAGAATACTGGCTTTACGGAAGATTATTTTAACATTCATTGTAAAAAAAAAAAATTAAGAATAAAAGTATTCTTGTCAGGATAAATCTTTGAGATATGCATCATGAGATATGCAGGGAATGTTATACCTTCAGTTTTACCACAGGGAATGTTACACCTATATTTTTACCACAGTGAATATTACACTACACTTTTATCACAGTGAATATTACACATACACTTTTACAACAGTGAATGTTACTTTAACACTTTTACCACAGGAATAATACTTCTACAAGTTTATCAGAAATTATGTGAGGATGGCAAACCATAAGTCAGAAGAATTCAGGACCACCACTGGTGTAAGAC
Source organism: Oreohelix idahoensis (assembly GCA_024509875.1). Lineage (NCBI taxonomy): Eukaryota > Metazoa > Mollusca > Gastropoda > Stylommatophora > Oreohelicidae > Oreohelix > Oreohelix idahoensis. The sequence goes on from JAMPIV010018531.1 coordinate 257,079, forward strand.
AATTTGATATCCTGTCACCTTATCTTTTCATACTCCTCATGGACAATGTCATCAAGGCATGTAAGGAGAGGACAGGAAAGTATTCAGTGGGGTACTGGAAAATGAAAACCTGCTTGTTCATCTCTCAGTTTCTTGTCTATGGACTCTTTTAATCTCAAGGATAATCCTGTTTAATACTTTTCCTGGCACTGATAGTAACATTATTCCTCATGGAGAAGAGAGCTGGAAACAGGTGAAAATGATGAGGAGAACATGGAAAGAACTTGAGATGATGGCATGTGACAGGAGGACTTGGCATGTGTTTGTTAAAGGCCTATGCTCCTTTGGGAGTGGAAGGTTGTGAATGGGGATGTTCCATGAATTAGCTTATACATGATGTTAATATAGGGCTGAAGTATTTGAATGTTTCTACTTGTTTCAGATTGATACCATTTATATTTATTTGCCATTCTGTCTCTTACCAGCAATGAATGTATTATCATTATCAGATGTAAAATAATATTTAAAATTACCAGCAGTCTCCATGTGGATGACTGAATTAAAAATTATTGATAACATTTTTAAAAATTTCAGCAATAAAGCTATACACTTTCTTATTGCCATTACAAACAACAAGATATTAATGCAATGGTTTTGTCACATGCAGTGATCAGTGCATACATTTTAGCCATCATAGTGGACATTGTTATGCACAGAACCATTTGACTTGAATGAACATGAAATTTGACCTAAAGAACATACAGGCAATGAACATCTTTACATTTTTTAGAAATACAAATGTTTCCCCATTTGCCTGCTGTCACGAGAGGGTTGATATTTATTGAAATTATAAAGTATCCTGGACACAAAGTTGTATCAGGTGATACCAGGATAGCACCAGATAAGAGTCTGGTCTTATAAGTAATACCCCCTTCTCTGAAAAGAGTAAGGGTGTATGGACATCAAAGGTAGGATCAAGCTGTATAAGTTCCTAGAGAAGATGGTAATGTATTACTCTAAGTTCCTAATTACTCCTCTCAAGATCCTCCTCTGTTAATATTAATAGCTCTGCTAGGGGTATTAGCTAACTATCTACCAACAAGAAGCGTAACTTAACTTAAATAATTTAAGTAAGTCTGCTGATAAATATTTACAATTTATTTTTACAAGTTTTTCTTTTCTGAGTGAAAATCTTTCACTGAAATCAAAATTTAATTACCTCGTTAAATAAATAAAACAATTGTTCCACATTATCTATATATATATATTTCATAAATTTGTAGGAATGTTCTTCTATCTTGCCTGAATTCACTCTTGTTGTAGACTGACTTTATATTATGATTAATACTCTTTCTTCACAGTTTCTGTATTATAGTTAATCACTGACCAGGACGTTGCCTAGCTAAAAACACTCAAGTTTCATCATTTTATGTAATATATTGTGGTGCTTCTGGGATAAACACGACAGTAGCCTTGTGTGGCTACTTAGCTTCAATTCTTGATTTTGTAGTCTGTTCCACCTCTGGTCTGGCAGGAAACTGTGTCTCCTCCAGGCATTAGGTTCTGGTAACTGTCCATCCAAAATTAAAGGCTCACACCACTAGCTCCTAAAGTAGAGTCTGGCTCCTTAAGGTGGAAGTTAATTGCAGGATGCAACCTGAAATATATTTAATTTCACCACTATATTGCCTATCTCTGTCCCTTTATCACAGAAGTAGAAGATGAGAGATAGTTTCAGAAGACAGAGTGCAGATAGATGCACAGGTTGTGACGTACGTCTAAGTATGACAAATGAATTTCCCTGACTCGATGGATTATAACAGAATATTGGCCTCTCATAACTTTAGAACCCCTGATCATCTATTGTAACTTTAACCCGCATGCAGCATTTCCACGAGAATTTTACACGCTGGATCATTAATATGTAGCCTGCTATCTTCTGTGAACTTTTGAGATCGCATGGCCTTTGATGGGAGGTAAAATCACGCCGACGACCATCTTTGAGAACGATTTATAGCAATATTTTCCTTAACGCCGGCCCAAAAGAGGACGTGGCCAGAGACTCACTACTGTTTCTAGAGCAATTAACAGCAGTTCATTTTCTTAACTGGCTGTCGCCCCACCTGGTGGGAGTTGCCAAAGCTTCTCAGAACAGCGATACTATCAAAGACAGGCTGATCTTCAGAATTCAACGTGGAGCGGTATACGATCTAAAGAAATCAGGGAACTCTCAGCTAACGTAGTTAGTTTCTCGAGAAATTTTTGCACCCTCATGCAAGCAGCCTGAGACGAAGAAGATCGGTAGACCGGGGAAAACGGAGGAAACACAGCGGTTAACACAACGGCGTTGTACCTCGGATTTTGCTATACTTCAAGAAAGGTGTGAAAATCCAACACATCCCATTTAAGTTACATTCGAGATAGTATAAATAAAGAACTCCGAAAACTGCATTTTATCGTTCGTTCTGACAGAATCCTAGTTTCACTAGCATATAGCCTAGTCGGATTCCTGCTAGATTTCACCTACCTTTGTTGACTATTGGAGTGAATTCTTTCTGTGCAGACGGTAATTTATAGATTAGCTCCGAGTGATCAGTGGTCTAGTTATTTCATTTTATTTCACTGGATTGTGGTGTAAATTTAACCTTATTAAATAAACCCATTTTCAAAGTTCTAGTGCAAACTAAATGTTACTTCTAAAAGTATTTCCTAATACAATTGACGCGTAAATTAATTTTGCAGACGTTAAAGGGAATTATAACTAGTAAATACAGTTTAGTTCTGTATAGATAGATGTGCTTTTAATTATTTTTAACTCACGGGGAGTTTTCCTGATTTGTTAAATTGACGACGCTAATAAAGTAAATAGGCTAACTGTAATTTATCGCGTGTCAGATTATAATATGATTTGTAATGCATTTCTTGTTTTGATTATCTTTCATTCAGAACGATCATTCAACCTGCATCCCAGCAATTATTAATTATATACAGAGTTCTGCCAACTCAATTCGATAACTCCAGTAACATATGAACTTTTTTAAAGCTAAACTTGTGGCGACCTGTAATGGGCCCCGCTCCTCTGAATTTAACTGAGAATAAAGCCACCCAAGAAACACTTTTAAAATACTAGTTCATATAGTCCTTAAAGTAAACTGGAAGCAGAACATATTTTATTCACTGCCCTATTTGTGAGGAAGAACATAGATCTACCTGAACGCTGTCTGTCAAGTATATTCAGTGGATTTTACCCACCCCCGAAGAAGAACTTACCTCAGTGTTTTTTTAACTTGTGACAGTACGGAAAAAGAAAGTTATCTCCACCAGCTGTGCCCATTTTAGGAACCACACCATACCTCACGCCTAGCCAAGTGCCTGTGCCATTCATTAGGAACTTTATCTAAACCAACAGTAGCCTTTACGCTTCACCGTCTGGCGATTTTTTGAGACTATTTGTTACCTCGTTAAATCTGGGGCCTGACACGGAAGAAATAAGAAGACCAGTCCATTATTCCACGGTATTAGCTGCTGTGGTAAATAATTCCTAGAGTGCCAGAATTCACCATTTTGGTAAGTCTGCGTGTGTGTCTGTGGGATGGCCAGCCCTAGTGTGTTTTTTTGAATGAAAGGAGATTTAATCTTTTCTTTACCCTTTTAATTAGTTCAACCTAGTATTAAGGTGCATTTTATTCCTTGTACGGGACTTCTCCTAGCGGGATTGTGTAACTGTGTTCATTCCCCCCTCCCGTAAAATTTGTTGATTAAAGGGAGACATTTGAGAACCCTAGCTTTTCCTCTACCCCCCCTTTACTGTAACCCCTTGCCTCAGAGTAATAAATTTACCAGTTGGTTAAATTGCCTATCTCTGATCCCCCCCCCCCCCCCTTTCTTGTCTTTTGGACCGGGTCTTGTCTGTTAGTAAATACAAACGGGAAACGGTGGATGGGATATTTTATCCTCAAACCCCCCTCTTCCCTTGTCATATTTGTATTCCGTAACCTTTGATTTTTGACTGTAAATGTATAATTATTTGTGACTGATTTATGATAATAAAGGTATTAAACTTTATTTGTATTGGTTGTCGGCTGGCCCAAAACTCCAAACATTTCCCATCTGTGTAGGCTGTATTCATGTACGTTGTGCGACAGAATCACCAAATCGGTGAGTGCGCCTGAGCGACTGGAACTGACAAACAATTGTTTGTTCAGAAGAGAGATAGGAATAGTCCGTGAGAAACAGATATTGTCGTAATAAGAGACTGTCCTTGCTCTTCCCCGCGCTTGTGAATCTACTACCCCATTCTCCTAAATCCTTATTCTCACAGAGCCTCCAATATCACTCTACACTCTAAAGGGACCAATATCCATCAGAACCCTCTCAGATAAAAATTACGACAATATATGGTTAGCTCGTTCGAGATTCTGAACCTAGTTAAAATAGAGTGTGGTTGATTGTCTTTGTGAAGTAGGGTATAATCTTTAAAAAGTAATTACTTCCCCTAGACCAAGCCGTTCAGTATTTGGGCCGACCACACAATAATTAAGGCAGGTTTGTTTTTTCCACAGGAGCAGGCAGTTAGTGATAATAAAAGATTTGTCACCTTTGTATTCTCTGGCAGAGGGAATTGAAATTTTTTGGTTATATAATTGCTGGGACTGCGTGATTGTTTTACAATCACTAAAGGTTTTGAAGCGTTTGAGTTGAGCTAAGCTAAAGACGGATTGTTCTGATTTTTAAAAATTAAGTTAACTACGTCTCATCTCAAAATTGTCTTCAGGGACGGAGTTTGTTGTTAGAGAATTAACATTTTAGGAAAAAAAAAAAAAATTTTTTTTCCTTTTAAATTGTTTTAATATAAATTTTTCTCTACTGTTAGCAAGAGTAGATTCTTTTCTAGTGTAACTTACCATTTTAGTGGCATAGTCGCTTGCGTTAAGAGTCTTAAGTGACAATAATAGCAGCGATAAGTTTGCACATTTCAAGTAGGAGGTAACACAAGTAAATTTATACTTTAAGTTTTTTTTCTCGTAGCGAGTTTGAGTTTTTTCCCCTTCTTGTTCCATCTTACTATTCTCTAGTCTTAGAAGCATCCAGTTCTTTGGTATGGCAGAGAGAATTAGGATAAGATCCATTTTGAGACAGGAGGCGAAGGACTCAGGATTAGAAGGAGAAGCCGCGAACCTGTTTGTCAACAAAGAACTTGAAAGGTATGACGCGGAGCAAGAGAGAGCAGAGAGGAAAGAAGCGCATGATAGAGCAGAGAAGAAAGAAGCAGAAGAGAGGGCAGAAGCTAGGAAGAAAGAAGCGGACGATCGTCAACTGGAGCAGAAGAAAATTGAGGCAGAGATGGACGACCGCAGGGAAAGAGAGAAGGAGAGACAACGCGAAGAGAGAGAGACAAGGAAAGACAGCATGAATTGGCGCTTAAGGCTTTAGAGAGTCGGGGCGCCTCTACTTCGAATAACGGAGAGCCGTCTTTGCCCCAGTCACAGTCAATGGATCTCTCCAGCACTCAGTCTGCCCAATTAACTGCGATGTCTTTTGCTTTAGAGTCTTTTCCTAGTCCCAATGAGAAAATTGACAGCTATCTAGAAAAATTCGAGAGGCTCGCAAATCTGTATGGGTTGGAGAGTTCCCGCTGGGCACTTAAACTCTCAACGTCCCTGAAAAGTACTGCTTATGACGTATATACAAAGCTGGGAACCAACCAACATGATTACGACATGCTGAAAAAGACCTTGCTTGAGCGGTTTGAGATGACCGCCCGAAAATTTCTGCAAATGTTCAGAAACAGCCGGAAAGAGAGCACGAAAACATTCCCGCAGTTCTCTTCACGTCTCACGGGCTATTTGACAAAGTGCATTGAATTATCTGACCTACCTCTTACATATGAGGGACTACTTGAACTTGTTCTTGTGGAACAGATAAGGTCAACTTTGTCAAACGAAACCCGTAGATTTTTGGCTGAACAGGGCGCAGTCAGGCTTGAGGACATACTCAATAAGGCAGAACGCTATACCAATGCAATGGCCGAACTTCCCAGCACAAAACGTAAACCCACAGATGAGCCATCTCGAAAACAAAATCTAGAGCAGTCATCCTATTCTTCCAATCCTTCTCAACATTATAACCAACGAGAAAGTAATAACCAGAGACCTCCCCAGGAAAAATCGAAATTCTACAAAACACGATATCCCCAAAATAATACTTCTGATCAAACCACAAAGCCTACGTGGCAGCGCGGCCACCTAGGTCAAGGAAAAGGAAAGACACCTACAGCAGGAACGTCTGATCAGGGCAAGCAGACCGGGCCTAACCGCGTTGGATGTTTGCATACAGCCTCGAAAGGTAGAGTCAATGTCAGTGATTCTCAACCTGAGGGGGACCGACCCTCAACTCGAGGAACTGTAATTTTGAATGGTACCTCAACCACTTGTCTCTTTGACACTGGATTAAGTTTTAGTTGTATTGTTGCTAGACACCTAGTCAAACCAGGTCAGGAGACAGAGGAAACCGTCAAACTTAGTGGAGTTTTCAAGAGTGATGCGCCCAGGACGCTGCCTATCGCACTAGTAGAAATACACTCTGACTTTGTCAGAGGTGTTATTAAAGCGGCCATAATGGATTATCCGATCTACCCAGTTATCCTGGGATGTAGATATGTGTTTATTGGGAGACCAAAGGAGCAGATTGTGGCAGCGGTAACCACAAGAGGGCAAGCCAAGAAGGAGAAGGAGCCTGCGCCAAATTTGTTGCCAAATGAACTGAAGGAGGCGCAACAAAAGGACCCTACTCTGGAGCCCTGCTTTAGAAAACTGCCCATGGCTAAGGACCCCAGACACAATGGAGACATCTTTTCTAAAGATGGCATATTGTATCGTAGAACGGGCAACCCGGACATGGGGAATAACCAGCTCCTAGTACCGACGCAGTACAGAAGCCAGATCTTAGAAATGGGGCACTCTCTTCCCTTTAGCGGACATATGGGACAAAACGCCACTATTCAGCGAATAAAAAAACCACTATTGGTGGCCAGGAATGAACTCTGACATTATCAGGTACGTGAAATCCTGCGCCCAGTGCCAACGGGTAGCACCCAAGCACTTGACACCCCCAGTACCCATGGGGCAAATGCCAATAGTGGGTACTCCATTTGAACGGGTTGCTGTCGACATCATTGGACCCCTGGAAAGGACCAAAAGAAAGCACAGGTTCATCCTGACTTTAGTCGACACTTGCACAATGTGGGCCGAAGCTGTACCACTACCATGCATAAATTCCAAGCATGTCGCAGAAGCCCTCGTGCAAATCTTTACACGGTTGGGATTCCCTCAACAAGTTTTGACGGACAATGGATCCCAATTCCGTAGCCTGTTAATGGAGGAGATCTTTAAGATCTTGAGGGCCAAACATATCCACACAAGTCCCTACCATCCGGCCGGAAATGGGCTCGTGGAACGTTTTAATGGCAGCCTCACCACCATGTTACGTAAGCTGGGTCAGGAGAAACTGGAAGACTGGGACCTATATATATCGGCTGCCTTATTCGCCTACCGAGAGGTTCCCCAAGCGTCTACGGGATTCCCGCCTGCTACACTTTTATTTGGCAGACCTATAAAGGGGCCAATAGAAGCCTTACTTCGGTCCCTGACAGACCAAAAGGCTGATGAGACAGTCGTCTCTGCAAGCAAATATGTATCTGAGCTCAAGGAAATGTTAAAGCTAGGATGGGATCTAGCCAACACCAACCTTAAGAAAGCCCGCGCTAAACATACTAAAAGATACAACAAAGCTGCAAAAGAGAGAGATCTACAACCAGGGGAGAAAGTTTTGTTGCTACTTCCAACCGGAAACAATAAACTTCGCATCGGATGGCAAGGGCCGTTTACCGTCCTTAAAAAGATCTCACGTACCAATTACAAGATCTCCATCAAAGGAAAGGAGAAGGTCTTCCACATAAATCTGCTTAAGAAATATTTGGAAAGACCGGTGCCATCCTCCAAGCATCTCCTGGCTGTCGCCATAGCAACGGAAGACGAGGATGATGATGATGGTTGCATGGAGTACCCATTGCAACCCACAGAATCCTTTAAAGATGTCAAGTTTGGCGACAATCTCTCACCAGAACAACAAACAGAAACCAGGGCGCTACTACAGCAGTACAGTGCAGTCTTAACGGATGTACCTGGTCGAACAAATCTCATCGAATTTGACATGAAATTAACAAACGAGACCCCTGTTCGAACCAGAGTATACCCCATTCAGTACGCCAAAGCTGATGCACTTCGCGGAGAAATAGACAAGCTGCGTCAAGCAGGAATTATCAGTGAGTCTACATCTCCTTACAATTCCAGTGTAGTGCTGTTGCAGAAGCCCAATAAGGAAGTTCGGCTGTGTATAGATTACCGGCTGCTAAACGCTGTAACGGAATTCCAGCCCGAACCTCTCCAAACTGTTTCTGAGTTGTTCACCAAGCTCAGCAAAGCAAAGATTTTCTCCAAGATTGACCTCAGTAAAGGTTATTATCAGATACCAGTCAAGGAGGAAATTAAACCTTTGTTAGCTTTCAGCACTAGTGAAGGACATTACACATTTAATGTGATGCCGTTCGGATTGCATAACGCACCAGGAGTGTTCACCAGGATGATGAGGAAGCTTCTAGAACCTTTGCAAAGTCCCCATATCCATAATTTCATGGATGACATATTAATTGCATCGGAAACCTACGAAGAACATATTGCTACAGCTGCTATGCTCCTCAGGAGACTACAGGAAACGGGTCTCACAGCCAGACCTAGCAAATGTCTCATCGGGTTTGAACAGTTAGACTTCCTGGGGCATACTATTTCTCACGGATGTAGTTGGCCTATTAAGAAGAGCGTGGAGAAAATAGTGGCAGCAAAAAGACCCCGAACAAAGAAAGACATCAGGTCATTCTTATCACTATGTGCTTACTATCAGAAATACATCCAGAACTTCAACGGACTGACAGCACCTCTGACTGACCTCACCAAGAAAGGTTGTCCTGATAAGGTCATGTGGAATCAAAAGTGCGAACATGCATACAGCACTTTGAAAGGACAGTTGTCGGCATACCCCATCCTAAGGTTACCTGACCTTAAGAAACCTTTCGTACTGAGAGTTGACGCATCAGGTCACGGCATCGGGTCAACATTGCTGCAAGCCGAGGACAGTGACCCGAACATGCTATTCCCAGTAGCTTATGGCAGTCGGAAACTGAACAAAGCGGAACGCAACTACAGTGTCGTTGAAAGAGAATGTCTCGCTCTGATTCATGGCATCAGACGCCATCATGAGTTTCTGTATGGTACTTCTTTCGCGGTGCAAACAGACCATGCTCCATTAGCTTTCCTGGGTGCCAATAAGGAATTCAACGCAAGGATAATGCGTTGGGCCTTGCTATTGAGTGTTTATTCCTTCAAAGTAGAATATATTACAGGAAAACAGAATGTCGGAGCTGACTTCTTGAGTAGAAACTGGACCACGGAGGAAGAGGAGAAAATCGACGATGCCAATCATCCAAAAGCTACCGATCAGGGCAGCTTCATTGTCATAAATGAAACATGAAAACGAGTTTCCATGTCTCAAAAGTGGGGATGATTGTGACGTACGTCTAAGTATGACAAAGGAATTTCCCTGACTCGATGGATTATAACAGAATATTGGCCTCTCATAACTTTAGAACCCCTGATCATCTAATGTAACTTTAACCCGCATGCAGCATTTCCACGAGAATTTTACACGCTGGATCATTAATATGTAGCCTGCTATCTTCTGTGAACTTTTGAGATCGCATGGCCTTTGATGGGAGGTAAAATCACGCCCACGACCATCTCTGAGAACGATTTATAGCAATCTTTTCCTTAACGCCGGCCCAAAAGAGGACGTGGCCAGAGACTCACTACTGTTTCTAGAGCAATTAACAGCAGTTCATTTTCTTAACTGGCTGTCGCTGCGCCTGGTGGGAGTTGCCAAAGCTTCTCAGAACAGCGGTACCATCAAAGACAGGCTGATCTTCAGAATTCAACGTGGAGCGGTATACGATCTAAAGAAATCGGGGAACTCTCAGCTAACGTAGTTAGTTTCTCGAGAAATTTTCGCACCCTCATGCGAGCAGCCTGAGACGAAGAAGATCGGTAGACCGGGGAAAACAGAGGAAACACAGCAGTTAACACAACGGCGTTGTACCTCGGATTTTGCTATACTTCAAGAAAGGTGTGAAAATCCAACACGTCCCATTTAAGTTACATTCGAGATAGTATAAATAAAGAACTCCGAAAACTGCATTTTATCGTTCGTTCTGACAGAATCCTAGTTTCACTAGCATATAGCCTAGTCAGATTTCTGCTAGATTTCATCTACCTTTGTTGACTATTGGAGTGAATTCTTTCTGTGCAGACGGTAATTTATAGATTAGCTCCGAGTGATCAGTGGTCTAGTTATTTCATTTTATTTCACTGGATTGTGGTGTAAATTTAACCTTATTAAATAAACCCATTTTCAAAGTTCTAGTGCAAACTAAATGTTACTTCTAAAAGTATTTCCTAATACAATTGACGCGTAAATTAATTTTGCAGACGTTAAAGGGAATTATAACTAGTAAATACAGTTTAGTTCTGTATAGATAGATGTGCTTTTAATTATTTTTAACTCACGGGGAGTTTTCCTGATTTGTTAAATTGACGACGCTAATAAAGTAAATAGGCTAACTGTAATTTATCGCGTGTCAGATTATAATATGATTTGTAATGCATTTCTTGTTTTGATTATCTTTCATTCAGAACGATCATTCAACCTGCATCCCAGCAATTATTAATTATATACAGAGTTCTGCCAACTCAATTCAATAACTCCAGTAACATATGAACTTTTTTTAAAGCTAAACTTGTGGCGACCTGTAATGGGCCCCGCTCCTCTGAATTTAACTGAGAATAAAGCCACCCAAGAAACACTTTTAAAATACTAGTTCATATAGTCCTTAAAGTAAACTGGAAGCAGAACATATTTTATTCACTGCCCTATTTGTGAGGAAGAACATAGATCTACCTGAACGCTGTCTGTCAAGTATATTCAGTGGATTTTACCCACCCCCGAAGAAGAACTTACCTCAGTGTTTTTTTAACTTGTGACAGTACGGAAAAAGAAAGTTATCTCCACCAGCTGTGCCCATTTTAGGAACCATACATACACCAATCACCTCACGCCTAGCCAAGTGCCTGTGCCATTCATTAGGAACTTTATCTAAACCAACAGTAGCCTTTACGCTTCACCGTCTGGCGATTTTTTGAGACTATTTGTTACCTCGTTAAATCTGGGGCCTGACACGGAAGAAATAAGAAGACCAGTCCATTATTCCACGGTATTAGCTGCTGTGGTAAATAATTCCTAGAGTGCCAGAATTCACCATTTTGGTAAGTCTGTGTGTGTGTCTGTGGGATGGCCAGCCCTAGTGTTTTTTTTTTGAATGAAAGGAGATTTAATCTTTTCTTTACCCTTTTAATTAGTTCGACCTAGTATTAAGGTGCATTATATTCCTTGTACGGGACTTCTCCTAGTGGGATTGTGTAACTGTGTTCATTCCCCCCTCCCGTAAAATTTGTTGATTAAAGGGAGACATTTGAGAACCCTAGCTTTTCCTCTGCATAAGAGAGCAATACGTCTGATCACCGATAATCGCACGATATCACACACAAGGACAGGAAAAGAACCCACAATACTGTCCCTGAAAAAACGTCTTCTCTACAACAAAGCCAAGCTGACCCACGCAATTCTATCAAACAATGCTCCGCCGTACCTACGATCATTGTTTCAAACCAGTAGAAGAGAGGGACTACAATTACATCAGTTACGTCTGCCCAAACCTAGGATCGACCTGTTCAAACAGAGTCTAGCCTACTCTGGAGCCTACTTATGGAACAGCCTTCCACACCACCTAAAAAGCCTACCTACACAATATTCATTTAACAAAGCACTTTTCAAACACTTCCTAAACACTGATTATCTACCCCCATAGAAACATCATTTGCCTGTCAACATCTCATCCATAGGTCAACATTTCTTTTCCTGTTCCGCTCGTTTTTAATGGGAATAATTTGTTTTTATATCCATGGTAATACTATTATATAAGTAATGGATGTGAGGATGTACCCGCATACCACTGGACTTTAGAGATGTGAATGTTTTCGTTTGCTTAAATGGGTGATGTACATGCAGATATGATTTTTTTTTTTTTTTTTTTAAACTGCTGAAAGACTTTTTCTGTTACAGAAGTGCGCAAGAAAGTGTTATTATTATTATTTCAATTTCCGCCAAGAATGTATGGATGTAAGCGAGAATGTGTTTTTGTAATTCTTGTATTGAGGATTGATGACACATTCAAAAAATACTACAGATTAGACGTTTTGACCGCATAAGTGAGTGTCGGTATACATAACTTATTTATTTATTGTTTTGTTTATATTATTTTATTTTTTATTATTATTATTTTTCTTCAGTCACTATCTTGTTTATTTAAAAAAAAAAAAAACCTAGGCTACTCATTTTTTATTATGATTGTATACTGTAAATGAATGCTATTATGTTAACTTTATAATGTTGCATGCCTTTAAATTAATGCTTAAAGTAATATGTGGGAATAAAAGGATATAGTATGCAAGATAAATGAGAGTGAAAGGGCAGAATGTTAGACAGGCCTGCGCGCCCAATTCTCAACCCTTCGAAAATAAAGTTCGTTTGTTCGTTCGTTCGTTCTACCCCCCCTTTACTGTAACCCCTTGCCTCAGAGTAATAAATTTACCAGTTGGTTAAATTGCCTATCTCTGATCACCCCCCCCCCCCCCCCCCTTTCTTGTCTTTTGGACCGGGTCTTGTCTGTTAGTAAATACAAACGGGAAACGGTGGATGGGATATTTTATCCTCAAACCCCCCTCTTCCCTTGTCATATTTGTATTCCGTAACCTTTGATTTTTGACTGTAAATGTATAATTATTTGTGACTGATTTATGATAATAAAGGTATTAAACTTTATTTGTATTGGTTGTCGGCTGGCCCAAAACTCCAAACATTTCCCATCTGTGTAGGCTGTATTCATGTACGTTGTGCGACAGAATCACCAAATCGGTGAGTGCGCCTGAGCGACTGGAACTGACAAACAATTGTTTGTTCAGAAGAGAGATAGGAATAGTCCGTGAGAAACAGATATTGTCATAATAAGAGACTGTCCTTGCTCTTCCCCGCGCTTGTGAATCTACTACCCCATTCTCCTAAATCCTTATTCTCACAGAGCCTTCAATATCACTCTACACTCTAAAGGGACCAATATCCATCAGAACCCTCTCAGATAAAAATTACGACACAGGTCATATCAATATGCAATAACACAATCCAGTTCACTGTGAATATATCTTTCTCCAATTCCTTGGTTATAGCTATCTGTCCATGATTCGCCTCCATACATTTATTAGATCTTGTGTAAAATATTAAGTAATATCTCAAACAATACAGTAAAACAATTCCGTTCATCCTTCCCTATGTTCCTGGTGGGTGGTCCATTCCTTAAAGAAATAATTCTTTAAATACTTTTCTAAAACTAGACACACTTTCGCTACCAGTCTCAAATTATTTGAATATTTACTGGCTTGGTTTGCCTCCATAATTTACACAGTAGTTCAAAACACATCTTCACACTTCCTAACGCACAATTTAATTAATTAATTAGATATATATATATACATATATATATATATATATATATATATATATATATATATATATCATACCTGTCAACCTCCTGAGACAAAAATCTGTACGCCGGACCCAAAAAATCCTTACAAACACCCAAAAATCCTTACGCAAAAAATATATTAATAAATTATACGCAATACAGTTTTAAAATGAGAAATGCATATACAAATCTATTAGCATTTGAATTATTGTGATATAAAACATGCTAATAGTCTCATGCTGTTCTTTACATATAAAAAAACTTAGTGATCATGAGGTACACTATTCTTTTGATGTACAGTGTTTTGTATTATAATCAACACATGCACTTTTAGCACTTTGCAGAATTGCATTTGTGGGCTTAAAGTCTGCACAGCATGTATCAATGTTAATCTTACACTGTAAAATAGAAGTGAGTGTGTCCGCACTCATGGACCTCCTGCAGTCTGTGTGGATTTTTGTCATCATTGAAAATGATCTTTCGCAGTCAGCATTGCTGTGAGGGAGTATCAGCAGTCGCTGAATGATGACTTTCAAATTAGGGAAGCGGATGGCACCAGTACTAGTTTTCTGGTCAACAACTTCCAGCCAATAGCAAGCTCTTGTTCTGACCATTATCTGTCAGTAGAGACACACACACATCAGACAACATACAGTAGAGAATGATTTAAAAATACAACGAACAAAGCAAACGGCTAACAGCAAAAAAAAAAAAATAATAATAAACAAAATTATGAACAGAATATCAAATCTAGGAAGAAAAAACGTACCACCAAAAATGTACAAAATTATTATTTAAGAGTTGGTAGCCTAGACCAGTGATAACAGATTGCCACTTTATTAAAAAATAAAGCAGCAAATCTCGAGCGCTGGTATAAAGTAGACCTACTCAACGCAAACAAACTTTTTTTTTGTAGTTATGTAGGGCCTACACAGAATATTATGACAATTTATCGTAAATATATTGAAGGGCAAGATATCAAATCTAGGAAGAAAAAACGTACCACCAAATATGTACAAAATTATTATTTAACTCATTCCCCCCCAGGCTGTTTTTGGGTTTTACCCAGGCCCGAAAATGGATGCAATTTTTTTCAGACAGGTGAGGTTTTAAAAACAGACAGTGGACAAATACATAAGTTCAGTAGGTAGTTGTGTTATACATTTAAATGTGTAAAATTGACTGGAGAATCTTATGAATTGCTTCATATAATTAATTAATATGAATAGGTGTGTGTTATGTCTTGTGAAGTGTAGACTTGATTAAAAAAGTGTTAAAAATTTTTTTTTTTAATTGTATACTTAAACTTAAATATTTCAGCTCCCAATTAATGTATGGCAATAAAATGTTCAGAATATCAGTGCACATTTAGTTTGAAACATATCTAGAAACTTTTATCACTATCACTTCATAGATGTAATTTTTATGATTTTTTTTCTCAAAGCCACATATGTTTGTAAAAACAACCGCTCAAAATGTGTGCAATTTTTCTCTTCAGGTTATATTTTAAAAACAGGCAGTAGATACACATTTTATTTAACTAGGTGTTAATGTTATACATTTAAATGTGTGAAATTGACTGGAGAATCTTATGAATTGATTCATATAATTAATTGATATGAATAGGTGTGTGTTATGTCTTGTGAAGTGTAGACTTGATTTTAAAAATGTTTAAAAAATAAAATAAAATTGTATACTTAAATTTAAATATTTCAGCTCCCAATTAATGTATGGCAATAAAATATTAAGAATATCAGTGCACATTTAGTTTGAAACATATCTGGAAACTTTTATCACTATCACTTCATAGATGTAATTTTTATGATTTTTTTTTCTCAAAACCACATATGTTTGTAAACACAACCGCTCAAAATGTGTGCAATTTTTCTCTTCAGGTTATATTTAAAAAACTGCAGTAGACACATTTTATTTAACTAGGTGTTAATGTTATACATTTAAATGTGTGAAATTGACTGGAGAATCTTATGAATTGATTCATATAATTAATTGATATGAATAGGTGTGTTATGTCTTGTGAAGTGTAGACTTGATTTTAAAAATGTTTAAAAAATAAAATAAAATTGCATACTTAAACTTAAATATTTCAGCTCCCAATTAATATATGGCAATAAAATATTAAGAATATCAGTGCACATTTAGTTTGAAACATATCTAGAAACTTTTATCACTATCACTTCATTGATGTAATTTTTTATATTTTTGTTCTCAAAACCACATATGTTTGTGAAAACAACCGCTCAAAATATGTGCAATTTTTCTCTTCAGGTTATATTTTAAAAACAGGCAGTAGATACACATTTTATTTAACTAGGTGTTGATGTTATACATCAACATGTGGGAAATTGACTGAAGAATCTTGTGAAATGCTGTAGATAATTATTTGGTGTAGGAAAAGAGTCTGTCATGTTATGTGAAGTGTAGACCTAATCAAAAATAACTGGAAAAAAGATAAATAAACTGTACTCACATATGTCAGCTCCAGTTTAATCCATAGCAGAAAAATCTCAGAATATCAGTGCACATCCATTTTGAAACACAACACATTTTACCACAATCACTTCAAATATATAATTTATATGATTTTGTTCCTACACCACAAATTTCTGTAAATACAAAACAACTATGACTAATATTATTTACACCAACTATCATTTTTGGTTTGACAATGTGCTTCCACTTTGGCCTGAGAAGATACAAGGAAAACCTTGGATTATACTGCTTATATTGCCATCTGCCTTTATACCCTATTACCAATTCATTCAAACTTAGATTTTGGAATGGGTAAAAGGCACTCTGAAATTTTTGCAACAACATGTTCATAAAATCTTTTCTTTTCCTTGTGAATTTTCATCAAAGGCATGAAGCATTGTATGATATAATGCTTCAAATCTACTTCTTGAAAACATTTGAAGAAACCAAGGAGTATAAAATTCTGCAGATGTAGACCAGTAGTTGCGAATGCATGGTCTTTTCTGAATCCCAATATTTATTAGGACAGCAATAAACTTATCAAGTTCATGGCGTGTGACTTTGGTCCACCGAGAATACAATGAATATTGTTTCGCAGGGTTATTTTGAATAGATTTGAGTCTGGTATAATCATTGATGCAATGGAACATGAAATCTTGAACCTCATCTGTAAACAAAACACTGAAACATTTCAATGGGGTTGACAGGTCAAACCCCTCAGTCACACCTGGTGTTCTCTTTGGACAAAATCGAAATGCATTTTGTCATCCCCTCAGCAATTTCTAACCACTCTGGGACATCTTGTGAGGATGCACCTGCCTCTAGACTTGTGGCAGTTCTCATAGCTTTACTTTTGGTCACAATGGTGTTTTTGCCTCTTTATCCTTCTCCTTTAGTGACTGAAAGTTTTGCTCTTTTTATACCAGCCCTACCTGATGCATGTTCAATCAGCTGATCGACATCGCCCTCAGAATGATCACTTTCATGAATATTCTGACACAAAGTCTTTACAATGTCTTCATTGGAATTACTAAACCTAACTTTTAAAATCCGTGTCGCTCGAGTTATCTTCTGTCCACTGAGAAATTAGCGTCGTGCTTGCTCAGCCGAAAGCAGGTGCTTAGAAGAAGATTCTCGATCCATTTTGTATGTAAACAAAGAAATAGAAATGGATATAAAACACACAATTTTAGCTTCACAAATTTGTTTTTCGCTCACAAACGTCCATAAACATGTCCTAGATGTAATGAAATGATTTAAAAACCAGCTAGTTGCTAGGTATTTATAACTTTTCGTTCAAACTCGACATATATCGCACTGACGCGCCATGCGTCATTGGTCTGAAGATTCTCGATCCATTTTGTATGTAAACAAAGGAATAGAAATGGATATAAAACACACAATTTTAGCTTCACAAATTTGTTTTTTGCTCACAAATGTCCATAAACATGTCCTAGATGTAATGAAATGATTTAAAAACCAGCTAGTTGCTAGGTATTTATAACTTTTCGTTCAAACTCGACATATATCGCACTGACGCGCCACGCGTCATTGGTCCAAACGGAAGTCCTATCTGGCGCGTGGTGCGCCACTGTGGACGGAAAGAGTTAAGAGTTGGTAGCCTAGACCAGTGATAACAGATTGCCACTTTATTAAAAAATAAAGCAGTGAATCTTGAGCGCTGGAATAAAGCAGGCCTACTCAACGCAAACAAACTTTTTTTCTTGCAGTTATGTAGGGCCTAAACAAAATATTATGACAATTTACGGAAATATATTGAAGGGCAAGATATAATTGGAAAGATTAAGACGGCGATTAAATTGCAACAAAGCAAAACAACAGCAATATTAAGCAAGTTAAAGGTACTTAGCTTTTTTAAACAAAATGGCGTCGAAGTGTGGTGGCAAGCAAGCATGGTCGTTGATAACAGGTAACTTTAAAAATACGTCATGTCACGCTGAAAACCGAAAGCGTTTGAGGCCGAATTCATAGTTTTTGCCGAATTGTTGGGTATAAAAGGATTTGATTGGTTGCTGGAAGAGACCTCAGTTTAAAAACGGACGCAGAGATTCCCGGAATTAAAAATAAAAAAAATTGGTTAAAAAAAACCTGGGCTAGAAAATATTTTCTGATTTAAAATTTAAAAAAACTTGGGTTGGAAAATATTTTTAGAATAAAAAAAAAAAAAAAAAAAAATTTTTTTTTTTTTTTTTGGGAGGTGGAGAAAAATCCGTACGACGAGTCTGTACAGCCGTACACTGCTAAAAGTATCAAAAATCCGTACAATGTACGAAAAATTCGTACAGGTTGACAGGTATGATATATATATATATATATATATATATATATATATATATATATATATATATATATATATATATATATACATTCTTTCTTACCCTCAGGTACATACAGTCGAGCTGTTAATGGTTATATATATGGTCTGCTCTCAGATACAGAAGGCACAGGCAATCTTCATTAACACTCTGGTGCTAGCTGTATTTTTCAAAATTGAATGGCATCATTTCGCAAGAGGCAGGGTTTTATATAGGTCACATCCGGCAACACAGAAAGCAGCTGCTAAAATGTGTGTTTGTGTACCCAAAATGTATTCCTAATTTGTCTAGATGTACAAATATTGAAAACTAAGATTTCAATTATCTTCCTTATTCCTGGAGCGATTTCTTTCATCTTAGGCTTAAAATACACCCTATATTAGTCTTCATCTTTTTTATATAATTGTCTTTTTATTACCTACTTTATTTTTATGCTATGCATAGCCTAAACAGCAACATTTTTGACTTGCCTGATATCTCGATGCATTCTACTCAAGATTTTTCCATTACTATATTACTTCCTGTGGAAATCTTTGCACAGACCTGTACAGCAACATTCCTGCTGTTAAATTACTAACCTCTTCCAGGCGGTACTTTGCTCATAATGCTGTAGTTAAAGTCCATCCCCAACTGGTTTGCACAGATTTGAACTTGCCATCTTGATCTTAATACTTATTGTAAACAAATGAATGAGGATGCCTTTCCATTGGTTCAACTAGCATCCTTTATTTATAAAGTATGGCGTACCGTTTGGTCAGAATGACATGTTGTGAATCAGACGTCATGACACCTGCGGCGAATGTATTTGCATTAATGGAAGGCCAAAAATATTCCCACTTACCGGTACACTCTCACTCATATGACTGAGTTAAAATGAATAAAGAATTTCACCAAAAAAATAAGAAAAAAAAGAAAAAGTCTACCTGGAATGAAACTCAGATTGCTTATTTGGAAGGCAAACATTCTCACCACTAAACCACCAAGGCACCGATATATGTAGTCTTTTTGTTATTTTTTAAAAATTATTGCTGGTCTTGGTCAATTTGTTGTTTCTATCATTAAGGAGGGACATACTAAGAAAGTTTAAGGGAAGATGGTCAAAATTTCTTGTATATTTTTTTCTGTGAACTCATAATTGTTGCAGTGTTCTCTAAATCTCGATAAAATTTGCCTATTTCAGTTTTTTTTCAAACTTGTTTGGGATGCCATAATTGTTTGCCTGTGAGGCGCACTAAATAATGTTCATACATTTATTTTTTCATGCCAGACTCGTGATGATCATAACTACACTAAATGCTGTGATAAGCATGACCAGAAAGTTGACTTCATGGATACAAAAACACCAAGAATTAAGAAAGAAGAACCATCTGGCTTATGTAAAGATGAAGGTAAATGAAATGGTAGTCATATAGATAAAATAATGTATTTTTAATTTTTTTTTGTTCTAGTGTTTTAATAATTTCTGAGAATCTGTGCATTGTTAGTCAAACGAAATCTTTAAGATCAGAAAATCACTTAGGATACCATATATAGAGAATCTATAGTAAATCTACTCGTGAACCTTTGGCCTGGTATGGCATTTCCATTTATTATCAGACATCAGCACCCGTACCAAAAAATAATCTTAGACAGTAATAGAAATAACAATTCACTCGTTATGTAATAGTTCATATCATAACAAATTTATAATGAATGCATCCAGCTACTGCTCAGAAGTTAAACACATTAACAAACAAACCCTTTTCAGTATTCTGTCCTCTTGTAGTCAGTTGTTTAGGTGACTGCATCTTTATGTCTGTGTAAATCTTTCATGTGTCCGTGTATTTTAGTGTGTGTAAAAGTATGTATGTGTATTTAAGTGTTATAGTGAGTTTCTTTTTATATCAGTCCTGCACAACATACTGCCTGTGGGGCTCATGTGGCCCACTGGTTCTCATCATGCAGCCTGCAGGGTATCTGGAAATAGCTGTATAATTTTATTCTTAAGTTAAAACAAATAGATATAATTATATAAACATTGAGCGTTTAGTGTATTTACAACTTGATTTTGTTTTTTTAAGGTCTATAAAAATTGTTTAGTTGCAATGATAATACATTATGGTATTTGGCCTCGTCAATAGCTGTAGACAAAACAGTAACATTTTCACTCATGACAACAAAACATGCTTCATTCCTTCGCTACTGACAACCATTTGGTAGACATTACAAAAAATATTAACTCAGAATTTGACATGCTTTTTGTTGAAAACAGATAAATATCTCTCATTAAATATAAGGTTATTCAAAGGGGGGGGGGGGAAGTATCCTTCTTGAAATTCAAAAAATAAATTCCCTGTAATTAAGGACTTTAAAAATTATGTGTTACTCCCAAACTTACACTTACAGTCTGCTGCAAATATTTTAGGAATAATGTTTCTCTCACCTGTAGATTAGTTGAGCAGGCCTGGTTTATATGATACAAAATGTCCAAAATTCTCATTTTCATAATGAGAACTGGCCAGTGCCATTCAAACAATGTAGAAAATATGGATGTATTATTCCACAACAGCATATAGATTAAGGATGTATTATTCCACAACAGCATATAGATTAAGGATGTATTATTCCACAACAGCATATAGATTAAGGACATATTATTCCACAACAGCATATAGATTAAGGATGTATTATTCCACAACAGCATATAGTTTAAGGATGTATTATTCCACAACAGCATATAGATTAAGGATGTATTATTCCACAACAGCATATAGATTAAATATGCATTATTCCACAACAGCATATAGATTAAGGATGTATTATTCCACAACAGCATATAGATTAAGGATGTATTATTCCACAACAGCATATAGATTAAGGATGTATTATTCCACAACAGCATATAGATTAAGGACATATTATTCCACAACAGCATATAGATTAAGGATGTATTATTCCACAACAGCATATAGTTTAAGGATGTATTATTCCACAACAGCATATAGATTAAGGATGTATTATTCCACAACAGCATATAGATTAAATATGCATTATTCCACAACAGCATATAAAGGATGTATTATTCCACAACAGCATATAGATTAAGGTTGTATTATTCCACAACAGCATATAGATTAAGGATGTATTATTCCACAACAGCATATAGATTAAGGATGTATTATTCCATAACAGCATATAGCAGGGTTCGTAGCGACCTGGAAAAACCAGGAAAACGGAAAAAAAAATTCCAGGCCTTGAAAAGCCTGGAAAAATGGCTAAAAGCCTTGAATTTCCCGCATCGGACCTGGAAAAAAATTACAAGTTGTCCATTTTTTCCGTTATTGGTGGTATTTTTCGTTAAACTTCAGTTACTGTAGAATTTTTACTTCCTTTTGCGCACTAATTCCATTTCCAGACATTTTCGGCGGTTCGTGTTTTCGGCGATTTGCGTTTTCGGCGATTTGCATTAACGACGTGAAGCAGATTTATATTTAGCGCGCGTCTGTTTTTACTCAAAAGCGGTAATTTCTTATTACTCGTGGGTTTTTGCTCCGCAGTGAATATGTGTAGTTATGTCTTGTTTCGTAGCAGTTAGGGTTAGGTTTAGTATTAAGGTTAGGATTAGGGTTAACACTAACCCTAATCCTAACCCTAATACTAAACCTAACCCTAACTGCTACGAAAGAACACATAACTACACATATTCACTGCGGAGGAAAAACCCACGACTGGGAAAAAATTTATTTATAACCTCAGACCTAAGGGCCTTTTATATTTGGATATGCGCTCTAATATAACCGACTAGGTTGAATGGGACGCGCCTCACTAAAACGAGGCAAAACTTAAAAAAAAAACAAATACAAAAAAACACCAAGAACTTGTCTCTACGCATTCAAGTTGTATTAAATCGTTCATTTCAACTGAGGTAAGTAATAAATTCATTTATAAAACATATTTACATAGGCTAAGTACAGTTTATAGATATGCCTACTGTACTTGCGGCCGTAATTTACAATGTATGCCTATTTACAGTTTTATTTTTAACCATGGCCAAAATTAGTGTTTGAATGAAATTTCTTGGTTTACAACTGCTTACGGGAATATGTTTGACACAGTTTGAGATGGTCAGGAATAGAAATTGATGGTGATTCCATATCCTATAGCCTACCCTGTTATCAGACCATGTCCCACTGTTTATTTCACCAAATTTTTTGGAAATAAATATATTTTGAATGCTTTTTCATTATATTTATGATGAAGAGACATATCCCGTTCTGCTCTGCAGGGTTATAATTAGGATATGCCTAGGCCTACATGTTTTCAATTCCAGATATCATGAATAACCGCCGATACATGAAAGTGGCATCACATCTGTCAAATCACTGTAATTAGGATAAATGAAAATTACCAATTTTGTGCATAGACCTATGTTATTTAAAATTAGAAAAATAATTTAAAAATTTTTTTTTTATTATTGAAAAACAGAAACGATAAAACAAAACAAACCCCAACAAAAAAATCAAACAAAAATAGTAAAGATGGGGAGGGGGTGTGTGTGTAAAGGCCTGATGTTTCCAGTTAGATATTTAATAGATTTTCACTTATCATAAGTGTTATAAGGATATCATCATACCTTCACCCTCCCAATTACTATATATTAACTTTTGTTCTAGTTAAATATTGTTTGACTATATTATTCATGCGTTTAGAACTTTGACTTGGTAAATATACATAGCTTAGGCCTACTCATAAGTTATGTGTGTGTTTTATTTATTTATTTTTTTAAACAGAAAAGAACACAACCCCAAGGAGCAGTTTTTCCCTCAAAAACATCAAAACTATCTAACACTACTCCCTCGGACATGTCAAAAATGTCTAACACTACTAGGAGACCTACAGATGTGACATCATTTGTGACCAAGGAAGAAACTCTCAGAGCTGAGATTATTTGGACTCTTTTTTTCAGTGAAAAGTCACCATAGTTTTAATTCAAATTTCATACACAACAAGGGACATATTCTCTTCTGTGGTAGTTTTTATTCAGCTTTATTTCAAGACCCAAAATTCACATTGGTTCATTTGGAACAGTAGCTGAAAATAGGAAGCATTTTCCTGTAGCACTGAAGAAAAAACAACTCACATTGAAAAAGACAAATCATCCTGTGTTTTGTGCGACAGAAGATAAGGCATGCCGACAGTCACCTCGCATGATACGAAAAGATTTAACCTTTTATCTACTGTTCACTCCAATGATAATATAAACAAGACAGTTAGAAAGACAAATTCTTTAGGGCAGAACAATTCAGAAGCCAGTGCTTGCAGAAAAATACAGCAAGAGTATGGGAGGTGTCGACCACTTCACCCAACTAGGTGCAAGCTACCCCTACCCACACAGATCCTATTTTTATATAATTTCTTAGTTAAAACTGCCCTGGTCAATGAGCACATAACCTACAACACTGCCAACTCTACAAAAAAAAAGATCAAAGCAAAGATCAGGATGTCAGTATGACTCTTATTGAACCTGCAATGTGACACCTTCAAAACCACAGGTCACAACAACACGACTTACTGAGCACCACTTCATTGATAAATATGAAAGGGCAAGGTACAAACCAGACTGTAAAGTGTGTAAGGCTGCAGGGAACAGAAGCCAGACTTGCATGTACTGCCCAGATTGCAATGTACCTCTATGCCTGATACCCTGCTTCAAGTTATACCACACAGTCAAGGACTATCAACGATCCAGACATAGACTCTTGCAGAGACCTACAGCTACAACTTCAACCCCAGTTAATGAAAAAAGCAGCTCTGACTCCAACTACAGGTACTGAACTATTCAAACATTTACAAACTCTCATTGTCAGATGCCACAGACGCAGAATACATTCAAAAAAGACAAACACGAAAATAAATTTTTTTTTTTTGCGTTTTATTCACAATTCTATTAGCCTTTTATGTTGATATACGCGGTTAATCGTTAAATCAATAGGTCAATCAAGCTTATTTTATTCATTACCATCCATGTCACTAACATTTTATTGCGATGACGTTGAACAAATTCACTAAAAACTGGGAAAAGATGTCTGTTTTTCAATCTTTTATGAATTAAAAAAAAAAAACAGTTCTTTTTAAAGAAATCTGCAAAAACCCAGTAATGAGAGACGGTAATGCTCCGGATTGCTGGTCAGCAAAGTGATAATTATATCTGAGAAAATTAGATGAGGAAAATATTAGAGTTTTCCATCCTTGAAAATCACGTGCTGGACCTGGAAAAAGCCTGGAAAATGCTTGAAGAAATTTGCTATGAACCCTGATATAGATTAAGGATGTATTATTCCACAACAGTATATAGATTAAGGATGTATTATTCCACAACAGCATATAGATTAAAGATGTATTATTCCACAACAGCATATAGATTAAGGATGTATTATTCCACAACAGCATTGCCATGGAACAACTTCTCACCGACTTTTTCTTCTGTCTATTATTTTATTCCTCTAGAAATTTCCCCTAACACTAGACAAGAAACCAAAAGTCTCTCTCTCTTTAGTCTTATATCACAGTATTTTACTAGCTCAGGATTCTCACGGCCAGGAGCAATAAATTATTCACTTCGCCAGCGAAAGTCATTGACTTCACTGTGAACTTTTAAAACGGCAGTAAAGGAACAGGGGTTTTCCCCTGAATAATTACAGTTTAGCCAACGGATAGGCAGCGTGGTATATTGTCTTTTGACTTTTGACCTCCCAAGTACCGGCCAACTGTGTGTGTGTGTGTGTGTTGTTGGTAGGAACGAAATGTCAAACTTAGTTCAGGTATAGAATTTAGGCGGGATTCTTGAAGTGGCAGCCTAGACTGGCAGACTGGCTTGAATTTAAAACCCAGCCAATTTAGGCACCATTCTCTCATTAGCCGGCAGACCAGCCGGGACAAAATGGTCCTGTCAAGGAACTGTCCAGTTTTAAACAGCAATGGATCTTAGCTGAGCGAGTAAGTGATCTAATATTGTTTATTTGAATACATAAATAATAATCATTCATTTATCAGCAGCATATTGCAGTATATTTTGTTAAGCAAAGTTCTACATGGAATTTCCTTTCAGTGACAAAGTGTTATTTCATTATATACATGCTACTCAACAAATTTAGTGCATGAGTTCGCTGAAGTCAGTTACTCACATAAATTGTTGATGTATATCCTTATTGTTACTGTGGGATGTGTATTACTGAACTAAGCAGAACAGGAAAATACTAGAAGTCCTTATACTTACTTCCTATTTCTTATAATGTTCCATTGTTCTTTAGTCACAATCATACAAACTTGATAAGTATGTTCTTGTTCACATTTCTTATCCCTTGTTTTTGATTGTGATATTAGTGTTTTCAGCATGGAATATTCTTTCTATACATATACCCTGCTGATGATTTCTGAACTATCCTTATTAGGTTTTAATGTGTTAATGTGCATGTATCCTGTGTTATGATGGTATTATCAAGGTATATGAATGCCTATCACATAAACATAGAACTATGTAATAATGGGCAACAGCACTGTAGCCAGTTTTATAAATGAATATGTTGACTGACTTGTAATTCAGTGGTTCTCAAACCTTGGCAGCAATGACACCCCAACATGTTACAGCAGAATAGAACACTATTACCCAGTGATTCTCAAACCATTGTTGACAGTGACCCCACATTGAATTTACTGCTCTATAGGCACAAGGTAGACCAGTGGTTCTCAAACTTTTGATGACCACTGCCCCAAACTTCACAGTTGGTGAAGCTAACAGCCCATATGTTGAAAATCACTGCGGTAAACAAGCTGGAAGCCAGATATAGGTTTAGATCCACCTGTTTGCTTATAACATCAGTTATGCTATAGTATTTCATAGATAATAGATAGCACCTTGTTATTGATATTAACTATGAATGTTCGTTTGATTTCTGATGGACGATTAGCATCCAGCAGATATGGGAAATGACTTCTCTGGCATGACTGCTAATGAAGCTTCAATTGTTTGTCAATCCAGTCCTACCAGGTTGTCATACCAGGAGACCTAACCATAAGCAGTGTTCTCGAGAGCCGACTTAATCCATCCCAGCTGGTGATGCGCCCTGAGTCAAGACAGAGGAAGCAACATGCCATCCTCTGAAACCCTAAAAAGAACTTGCCATACTGGACCTGGAGTGCTGGGACAGATTGAACCCCTGGCAACAAGACTACAAAAGTTCGGCATCATCAGAGATGAGTAATTTAACATGCCAGCAGAACCACTACAGAATATTCCCATCGTCCTATGATGACAAATTAATTCTGACATGGTTCAGAACCATTCATAGATTAGGGAACATATAGTTGTACATTTGAATATAATGTGAGAATATATCTTCATTTTTGTAAACTTTACATAACAGAGTCTGTTGTTATTTTCTTTGTAATATTTAAATGGATTGTATAGTTTTAAAGTAACATAAATCTACACCCTGGGGGCAAAGCCATAATTAATAAACACTATTGGGTCGGGATATTTTTAATGTGGCTGGGCACCAAATCTCTTATCCAAAAATGTACTATACCTATTCCTTTGTAGGATCTCGGATCAAGAATTTATCGCCTAGAGAATATCCTGTTAGTTTCACCAGAATTCTCTTTTTTAAGAAAGTTTTCTAGTGGACTAATTCCCGTGGAGAGACAGTGCATTCAACCTGCAGTCTGGAAGATTTTCCTCTAGATATTATCTTTTATTCTTCCATCAAGTCTGTCATACTTACACTTTCTCCCTCAAAAGAAACCATTTCGCTACAAGCATATAGATTAAGGATGTATTATTCTACAACAGCATATAGATTAAGGATGTATTATTCCACCACAGCATATAGATTAAGGATGTATTATTCCACCACAGCATATAGATTAAGGATGTATTATTCCACAACAGCATATAGATTAAGGATGTATTATTCCACCACAGCATATAGATTAAGGATGTATTATTCCACAACAGCATATAGATTAAGGATGTATTATTCCACAACAGCATATAGATTAAGGATGTATTATTCCACAACAGCATATAGATTAAGGATGTATTATTCCACAACAGCATATAGATTAAGGATGTATTATTCCACATCATATAGATTAAGGATGTATTATTCCACAACAGCATATAGATTAAGGATGTATTATTCCACAACAGCATATAGATTAAGGATGTATTATTCCACAACAGCATATAGATTAAGGATGTATTATTCCACAACAGCATATAGATTAAGGATGTATTATTCCACAACATGTATTTATTCCACAACAGCATATAGATTGAGGTCAAGAAAATATGGGCCTAACACCATATTCCCAATATGCCTCAATGGGCATGTGACGGGATCCTTTTTTTTTATTCCACCACAACATATACATTAGAGATGTATTATACCACTACAGCATATAAATTAGAAATGTATTATTGCACGACAACATATAGACTAGGGATTTATTATTCCACCACAACAAATACATTAGGGATGTATTATTATTACACCACAACATATAGACTAGGGATGTATTATTCCATCACAACATATAGACTAGGGATTATTTTCTAGAATTTTTAAAGAGTTAATTTATGTCTAGACCTAGAGCTTGCTGGTTGGATAAGAAAAAATTACGATGTCGGCCAGGGACCTGATCCCAGACATATTTTCCACATTCCCAAATGGAAACTCATGAGCTGACTACTAAAATGTATTTGTGAACTGCATGAGTTAGGAACGTGATCTTTTCTATGTAATGTTCGTCATCTCCACTTTCTCTTTCCCCCTTTTCACTTAAAAGTAAACTATATATATATATATATGTATGGTAGACCTTTAGAGGGCTCTGTGTTACTAAAGTAGCTTTCAAAATGTTCCTGGGTTGCTGATCCTAACCTTGATCATTAATACAAGCCCAGAAATGTCACCATTCTAGCTTTTTCTTCCTGTCTGGTAAAAGGGCTCTACATACCACTGCACACTATCATGGTATGTTATAGATGTTGGTCATTAATCTTTCTGGTAAGGGGGACTCTAAATAACCAGGAGGCACACAATGGATACCGTGATGTATTATCTCTTGTATGATCAATTAGAATCTTTCTGGTAAGCACAAGTATATTTTTAGATGTATATTTTAGATGTATTTTCTGTGTCAGTTATAATTTTCTTTTTAAAGAACTGGTTATGCAAAGTTTTCTGGAAAGAAATGGTAAAGATATATGGAAAATTATTTAAACTTTGTCCTTAACTGTTTTCACATGAAACTATTAGAGACTTCTGCCTTAAATAACAGATCTGTGTTTGGATCTTGTAAGAAGTATTGGTTTTCATAGCTGCTTTTATTGTTAAATTTTTTTATTTTTTTTTGGCAACACACCCTGAACTGGAAATCTAAAACGTGGACATCAGTAATATATTAAACAAAAATCAAAAAATTGTTCCACAACTAACTTAACACACATTTTCTAAAAATGTAACGTTGTATGTCACATTCAGCAAAATGTGCAAACATTCAATAGAGGCAAAGTAAATCTGTGCAGACATTAATGTAAAGTTATGGTTAAAAAAAAATTTTGCTCTTAATGATGGCAGTACTGGTTCATTTTACTGTTAGAAATACAAGAAATGTGTTGCTGCCAAAAAAGTCTAACTATCCACAATTTTTTAATTATCACCAAAGCCACATGTCTTGCTAAAATTTTATAGGGCTACACAATTTAGGACATCTAATAGTTGACTGCATGTCTTGCACTGGTTATTTATTACCATCTAAATTCCCATATAATTTCAGATGTGCTTTACCAAGCCCAGAGCATCAACACCAATGATAGATTGTACAAGAATGATTATACCAGTATCAGTAATGAATTGTTGACAAATGACAATTGTGATGAATCTGGAACAACAGGAAGTGATGAAGCTGTACATTCCATTATTTGTCTTGACAGATCAGCAAACATTGGTGAGACTCGGAATGATTTCAAGGTCACAGTTCAAAATGAAAGTGGGTCAAGTGATATTAGAATGAAAAGTGATGTTCTTGATGGGGTTGATATGAGTTGTGGATTTTACAACAACATGCAGAGTAAGGAAATACAGAACCCTTATGAACATGATGTTTGTGGTGTAATGCTAATGCATTGTTCTCCTTATACAAAATTTAATAAAATACATACTGGAGAGAAGCCTAACAAGTGTAATATTTCTGGTGTAGGGCTTACAAAGTTTTCTCATCTGACAGTACACAAAAGAAAACATACTGGAGAGAAGCCTTACAAGTGCGATGTTTGCAGTGTAGGGTTTTCACAGTCTTCTAGTATAAAAGTACACAAAAGAATACATACTGTAGAGAAGCCTTACAAGTGTGATGTTTGTGGAGTAAGATTTACATATTCTTATATCCTGAAAGAACACAAAAGAAAACATACTGGAGAGGAGCCTTACAAGTGTGATGTTTGTGGTGTATGGTTTACACAGTCTTCTAGTCTGACTGTACACAAAAGAATACATGCTGGAGAAAAGCCGTACATATGTGATGTTTGTGGAGTAGTGTTTACAATGTCTTCTACTCTGGAAGCACACAAAATAACACATTGTGTAGAGAAGCATTACAAGTGTGATGTTTGTGAATTAGGGTTTACACAGTCTTCTAGTCTAAAAGTACACAAAAGAATACATACTGGAGAGAAGCCTTACAAGTGTGATGTTTGTGGTGAAAGGTTTAAATGGTCTTCTTGGCTGAAAGAACACAAAAGAATACATACTGGAGAGAAGCCTTACATATGTGATGTTTGTGGTGTAAGATTTACACGATGTAGAGATCTTATTAGACACAAAAGAATACATACTGGCGAGAAGCCTTACAAGTGTGATGTTTGTGGAGCAAGGTTTACAATGTCTTCTTCTCTGATTAGACACAAAATAACACATTCTGGAGAGAAGCCCTTTTTGTGTGATGTATGTGGAGTAGGGTTTACACAGTCTTATCATCTGTCAGTACACAAAAGAATACATACTGGAGAGAAGACTTACAAGTGTGATGTTTGTGGAGTAGGGTTTACACGGTCTTCTAGTCTGACAGTACACAAAAGAATACATACTGGAGAGAAGCCTTACATATGTGATGTTTGTGGAGTAGGGTTTAAAATGTCTTCTACTCTTGAAGCACATAAAATAACACATTGTGTAGAGAAGCCTTACAAGTGTGATGTTTGTGAAGTAGGGTTTTCACAGCCTTCTAGTCTAAAAGTGCACAAAAGAATACATACTGGAGAGAGGCCTTACAAGTGTGATGTTTGTGGAGTAGGGTTTACACGGTCTTGTAATCTGACAGTACACAAAAGAATACATACTGGAGAGAGGCCTTACAAGTGTGATGTTTGTGGAGTAAGGTTTACACAGTCTTCTAGCCTGAAAGAACACAAAAGAATACATACTGGAGAAAAGCTATACAAGTGTGATTTTTGTGAAGTAGGGTTTACAACATGTAGAGATCTTAAGAGACACAAAAGAACACATACTGGTGAGAAACTTTACAAGTGTGATGTTTGTGGAGTAGGGTTTGCACAGTCTTCTCATCTGTCAGTACACAACAGAATACATACTGGAGAGAAGACTTACAAGTGTGATGATTTTGGAGTAGGTTTACACAGTCTTCTAGTCTGACAGTACACAAAAGAATGCATACTGGAGAGACACCGTACACATGTTATGTTTGTGGATTAGGGATTACATTGTCTTCCACTCTGGAAGAACACAAAATAACACATTGTGTAGAGAAGCATTACAAGTGTGATGTTTGTGAAGTAGGGTTTACACATTCTTCTAGCCTGAAAGAACACAAAAGAATACATACTGGAGAGAAGCTATACAAGTATGATTTTTGTGAAGTAGAGTTTACAAGATGTAGAGATCTTAACAGACACAAAAGAATACATACTGATGAGAAGCCTTACAAGTGTGATGTTTGTGGAGCAAGGTTTACAACGTCTTCTTCTCTGAAAAGACACAAAATAACACATTCTGGAGAGAAGCCTTTTATTGTGCGATGTTTGGGGAGTAGAGTTTACACTGTCTTCTAGTCTGAAAAAACATAAAAGAATACATACTGAAGAGAAGTCTTACAAGTGCAATGTTTCTGGAATAGGGTTTACATGGTCTTCTCATCTGAAAGAACAAAAAAAAAATAGATGCTGAAAAGAAGCCATATATATGTGATCTTTGTGGTGTAGTGTCTACATACTATGCTAGTCTGAAAACACCAAAAAAAAAAAAAAAACACATATTGGAATGAAACCTTACAAGTGTGATATTTTTGCTGTAGGGTTTTAAGAAAAAAAATTATCTACAACTCTGTCTATTAAAGTACACACACAAAACACATGATGTCAGGGGTTTTATACAAGTAAGCCTTCCTGGTGAAATGATATTTTGTGACTTGGTGGATGTAAAGACTCAAGCAGACTTATTTGTGATTTATATGACTGATAGCTACGTCTAATGTCTAGGGTAATGAAATGTGGTGTGCTGGTAATTGAGTACACAAACACACACATACAAACAAACACTAATATTAATCTCTATGATCAAGTCAATTAACACTGTGTTTAAAATTTAGAAATTACAATTTTTTTCAAATTTATTTTGTCCTGAACCAAGTTTTCTTCTGGTCAGGACTGTTAAATCAAATATGAATTAATGTCAATAGAAGTACATATAATTGAATAATCACATGAAAGACTTGAACATATATATATATATATATATATATATATATATATATATATATATATATATATATATATATATATATATGTTAAATTTGCTACTATTTTTACTAAAACTAAAAAAGTCTCTTGGAAACTAATGCTGGATGTCCGGTCGGGGTATTTGCATCATCCCCAGTCTCTATGTAACCGTGTTCATTTGCTTTTTACATAGGGTTAATGGTGGACAAGTTTCTTATTTTCACAATTAGTTTAAATTTTATTATAGTAGTTGATGAATCTCAGCAGGCCAGGTCTTTAATACTTAACTGGCCTGTGACGATGGAAGAAAGTAGTTTCTTAGGCCCACTCCTCAGATGCTCTGAGGTAGTATGGTAGGCATCTCATTTCATACAAACTTGGACTTCTCCAGAACATCTGGCACTAGCACAGTGCCAGACAAAGAAACTCTGAAACCACAAAATTAGGCTATGTCTTAACATACTATCTAATCCACGATGTTTACAAGCATAATTACATTGAATTAACAAGACGGGGTCAGATCTCTCTGACCGACCCAGCACATCTACATCCAGGCTGTTATCAAGTAGCACTAGTTCCATTCCTCTCCTCTATGGACTGCACTGCATCTGAAATATTTTCATTAATCTCTTTTTTCCATATAATAAGGTGGGTGATATGTTTCCACCTGACCACCTGAAAAGAAACATCTGTATTCTACATTTCTGATAGTTTATCTTACTATATTTCAACCTCTAGGCCCTGAACAGTCGGCTGGGGACCTAGAATAAGTACTCACTTGTCGTAATCATTTTTCATTATATGGCAGTATCAATCACTCAGAATTGTTAATTAAAAGGTTAATAATTTCGTCCTTACCACAAAATATGTATTGTATATTCCGGATGTCAAATCAAACCAATCAAATCTCTTTAGCACTGGGTTGGGGTGTTTCATGTAAAATATCCCCTCGCGTGTTTTAAAATATTAATTTTAATATTCCATGCGTGACCTCTGTCTAATCATGCGGTACTATTTCCGGAAGCATCTTGTGCACAACTCATAAACACCATGTGTGGACTCATTTGATGTCCAGATGCTAGCTATCGCCAATATTGTCCCTCCAGAAAGATTATCGGGATAATCACGAGGTATGGTTTCGCAAAGGCGATAAACGCATCTACCATCTGTGTAATCTGCCAGACAAACAGACACGGCCGTCGGCAATCCCGACAAACAATCTTGGCTACCTATTCATCCTCGTACGAGACCACATTGTATTAAAGGAGGATCGTCTTCTATCAAGGGTGGCCGCGACTGAGTCGATTGATAAATGTATTATCGCTGACCGGTGTAATTACCTGGTAGAACGTAAATATGTCTGAGAAGTGGTAAACAAGATAAAGACAGTCCCATGGCAGATACTTCCGTAGGGGAGTGGAGTGTTAGAGACTTTCCCCTACTAGATTCAGCATAGAGAGTAAAATAATGAATTTACATCTGTGAAGTGATGGTGATCAAAAGGTGTAGATATGTTTGATACTAAATGTGCATTGATATTCAGAACATTTTATTACCATACATTAAATTGGAGTTATAATGTTTTAGTACACAATTTAACTTGATATTTTTTACACATTTTAAAATCAGGTTTACACTTCACACGACTTAAACAGAAGCTTTTTAACATCACATCATTAATGAAAGCATTTCAAAAGCTTTTTCATCCAACTTCCCACACTTTTATGTACAACATGTGCACCCACTAAAACAATGTGTACGTCCGTTGTTTGTTTTTAAAACATCACCCGGAGCACACAAAAATAAAAAATTTGCACCATTTTTGGGGCATGTGTAAAACCTAAAACTGCCTGCGATATAATGAGTGAATTCTTTTTTTTTTTTTATATATGTGCGATTCCATTTTATTTCCACAGTCGTGCTCTCCTTATTTAGAGCTGTATATACTTACTTACTTACTTAGTCGTTCCCCTTCTACCTTGAGGTGTAGAGGTTTGGAAGAGAAAGCGCCAGACTATCCTATCGGCTGTCTTCCTCCTGGCCTGGTTCCATTCTAGTCCTCGGTCCTTCAAAGATTGTCTAATGTTGTCATCCCAGCGGACTCTGGGTCGTCCTGGGGGTCTGGATCCTTGGCTCTTTGTTTCCCATGCTTGTCGTGGTAGCCGATCTTCTCCCATTCTGCAGACATGGCCAAACCATCTTAGTTGGGACTGTTCTACTTGGGTCTGCAGGGGGTGGGATTTAAGGCCTTGACGTATCGTCTGGTTGCGTACCATGTCTCTTCTTGTTACTTCAACCCCCTTCCTCAGATACCTCATTTCTGAGGTTTGGATCTGGCTTTTGTGGGTTGGCCATGACTCGCATCCATATGTCAAGACTGGGACATAGGTGGAGCGGTACACAGCCATCTTCATTTTCTTACCAACCTCTCTCTTGCTGAGGAATCCTCGATTTATGGCCTGAAAAAGTCTCCCAGCTGCTGCTTTTCGAGTGGCCAACTCTTCTTTGATGCCTCCCTTTCGGTCAATAATAGCTCCGAGGTATTTAAAGTGGTCTACACCATAAATAACTCGTCTTTGTCACATAAAGCATTCAGTCAGATTTGATCTCTCGGTCGAGCGGGAATTGCTTCCTAATCGGCCTTCAAAGATGATAGGAAACTCTTTACAGAGCGATACAACAGGAAGCAATCTGATCATCAGAAGTAGTCCCCCATCTGACAAGTGTTTCGGCCCTATATACTCCTTTACACTCTTAGGGGGGCGGGCCCACTTGGGTCATGACTCCCAAGCGTCTCAGCCTCCTGTTGTCTTGTATCGAAAATGAACCCATTTCACTTATGGTAGCAACTTTAATCCACAACTCCGCCAGCCGTGGAGGCAATTGTGAAAGTAACAAAGAGAAGACAAATTATTCCGTTCGCTCCGTAGCACATCACAACTACGGACACACACTGAGTCACCTGCGCGAAGCCGACGAGACTTGACACTGCGCGCTCGCCACTGAAATTCTTCCTGACACCCCTTATAGTATACATCGCCTGTCGCCTCTCAGCTACAGCCCTTTCACTAGTACGCCTAAAAACTCAGCGTATTGTGGACTTAGAAAAATTCCTGGTGTTTTCTGTACCGCAGCGTTTATTGTCACGATTTCCATTGCCCATTGCGGTTGTTCCACAGCCAGCCTGATGCCTTTTCGGCAGTTTCACTAAGCCTCTTCAGTGCCCTTGTTCTCGACTGTCCCCTCAGCCCCAACAGTTTCAATAGATCATACACTGTTGCAGCCACACGCCCTCTTGCGCCCACTTCAACAGACATGACCCTTGCAGTGAACACATCTTTTTTTTTTCCTCGCATGAGGTCGCATATTTTTTTCCTCGCATGAGGTCGCATTGGCACCCGCCCCAAACCCGGCTCTGGTCAAGACCACATGTCCCAACACAAGAAGACCCAATGACAAACTGTGTCACTGTAGTGATCCTCTGTGTTCTCACACAAGGGACCTAATGACACATGAATGTCACTGTACTGGTCCCTGTGTCTAGACACATGATCCTAGCCAAAGGCCAGATATTAGGGCGTTGGGTTTCACAGCGTTATTTGCGCTGTACATCTCAGTGAACCCATTTTTTTTTTTTTTTTTTTTTTTTATAAAACCCCTTCTGGGGCTCACAGTGAGGTCTATTGACTTATGTGTAAATTGTATGTGATCCATTTTTTTTTTTTCACATACACATTCGTACTTACTATTTTTTAATACATTTAATTGCTTTTTTTAGTAATGTTACAAACATCATGTGCATTATTAAAATACAAGGTCAAATCGAAATACAGATAAAAGTCATATACACTCGTAGACACATACTTCTACCAAAAGTCTACTCTCACTAACATAACAATAAAACAACCATCGTGTGATATATACATTCATAATCAAAAAGTCAAGTCAAGCCATGCTGTGCGATTCTCCCCCTGATTTTAAAGAGCATTTGCAGTACAAAAACCGCGTCAACGACCTCCTACGAACACTCTCAGGGACCAGTGGACAATGCAGACCTTGACACTTCAACGGCGTCCAGAAATGTGGTCAACATGACCTCCCGTGAATACAGAAGTAGTTTAAAAGGTCAAGCTTAAGTTCCTTTTTGTTCTTTTTTTTCCATTGTGGACAACCAGGTATTCTGACCGAAGTCCACACTGTCTCTTTTTTTGGTAAAGTTTTGGCTGGGGTTTTTGACCCCCCGAAACAGACTAGGGGGATGGGGGGGGGACATAAACAAACAGGGGGGAAGATTTATTTTTTTCCACTTGGGCGGGAGGGGTGGGGGGAGCATAAAAACATAAAACACTTATACAAGGGGGGGGAGAGGGAGATTGCACTCCATTTTGACATATCAAAAGATCCAAGACAGTGATAGCAGAGATTACTGGTAAATATAATCATACATCCAGACAACACGTGCTAGCACACTATTACGTTGGGGCTTAGACTTGAGACCACTATACAACTCAACTCCACACAATTTCGGCCCACCCATCATTTTACAAATGCATACAAGCCATTTGTAACACGACATTTTTTTTAATTGGCCCCAGAAAAAAATGAGGTCTACATGACATTTAGGTTCAAACTGTTAAGTGATTCCCGGCCCGCTACATCATACCTTAGAAATGATTAAAGGTAACAGAAATCTTAGCCAAACGAAAATAGTACTGACATTTTATTTTTTTTTAACTACTTTATTCACATTCCGTTGAAGTTAAGAAAGACATTTGCATAAACATTGACACCCATAATAGTTTTGACAAGCTAAGCATAGACAAAAAAACATACACTGTGCAGCTGTAAAAAATACGCAAAAAAACGAAGATCACTTTTACCTTACACGTGCAATTACATTCATATTTATGAGGACACACTCTAGTACTCCCACGTTTTACACATTTTGACATTTTTTGGTAATGGTAGTGTTTCTTAAAAAGAGAACCAAGAGAAAAAGAAAGAAAGAAAAAGACTTCCCATTTTATTGGAAATATACGAGTAGTACTCTTTATTCTTTAGTGATAACGGGAAAGGGGGGGGTAGGTTTTATTTTACCGTAATATTTAATCCACATGTACTTTAAAATACAAGGTCATTTTTGCAAATACAGATAAAACCTGATATACACTCGGAGCAACACACACTTCTACCAAAAATTCCCTACTTCTCTAACATAACAAATAAAACGGGCTAGCATCGTGTGATAAACATTCAGTACAAAAATCAAGTGTGTTCAAGCTATTACAAGTGCGATTCTGCACCCCCTGAATTTAAGAGCATTTGCCGTACAAAAAACCGACCAAAAACCTCCCACGAAACACATCAGGGACCTGGACAATGCAGACCTTGACACTTGATGGCGTCCAGAAATGTGGTCAATAACCTCCCGTGAATACAGGAGTAAAAGGTCCAAACACATGTTCTTTTTTTTTTCCATTGTGGACAACCAGTCATTATAAATTGCCTCCTTCTAACGGAAATCTTTAGTAAATTATTCACTTTGTCTGTTTGTTTTGTTTGTTTATTATTAAGCTTGTTTTCTGCCTTTCTTCCTGATGGGTTCCAGCAAAAAAATTTGGCCTAAAAAAATGTTAAAGAATAGGTTTCCCAGGTTTGTAAAATATTCCCAATGGAAAATAAAAAATGCAATCGATCTCAAACACACACTCACTTACACACTTGTCATCCGCTCCACGTTTTCAACAACTTGCTATTGACGATTTTAATGCAAGATGAGAGAGAGAGAGACCGTAACCACTATTCCAGAATGTTGACGAGTCTTTCATAGCTTCTATTGTCCGGGCACCATAATTGAACGGGTGTGTAAAAGTAATTTCATAAATTTCAACGTGTCACTGCGTGTCAATAGATTTAGAAAACTGGCGCTAAAACGACCAGGGTCAGCATTTAGTAAGTACTTTTTTTTCCGATATCCAGAAAAAGGGACCACCACGG
This sequence comes from Oreohelix idahoensis, assembly GCA_024509875.1. Classification (NCBI taxonomy): domain Eukaryota; kingdom Metazoa; phylum Mollusca; class Gastropoda; order Stylommatophora; family Oreohelicidae; genus Oreohelix; species Oreohelix idahoensis. Next base: position 295,396 of record JAMPIV010018531.1, read on the forward strand.
TCTGCTGTTTTGAGCAAAATTGTCCTATAGAAAAAACTCTTACTTTTGGCATCTTTCTTATTCAAAATAATAATAAAAATAAATACAAAATTAAATAGACTACACAATTGGAAACATATGAAATTTATTGTAAACATAAGTAAATTTAACAATAATGATAATGCCGTTTTTGTTTCTAAAATAATAATCAAATTTAACACAATTTTTAGTACGCAAGATATCTAATAATAGTGCAAAGGCCGAACGCTGTAGAATTTAAGATCTTTTCAAAGACGCTGATTTATTTCATTGTTGCGTGGTTCACATTTGATATTTTAAACTGCCCGGAATTATAATTCGTTTTGAAGTAAACACAAAACTGGCAAAATATAACAAGCTTCAACGTCTGGGATTTTTGCGTTTGAACGGATTTTAATGACATGTTTGAATCATCTTTTATTCGTGTTTTGTCGTATCGCCATAATGGCCAAAAAAACACACAGGATATGTTACTAATATGTCAACAATGAACAAACTGTGTGATCAACCATAACTTTCTTACTTTTTCTGTTTCTAAATGGATTACCTGCACAAAGAGAGCAGTGAAACTGTATTTTTGATAACAATTTGTGTTACAACCTTACGTAATTCGAAAATTTTTGTTCAAAATTTCAAGTTATCTTTTTCCGTGTACATGTTATCTGTTTTAAAAATAATAAAAAATAAATAAAATTTGCTATAAAGCATATGGAATTGTCCTATAAAAACTTTATATTGTTCATCCATGTACTTTAAAATAATAATAATGAATAAAATACAAAATAAATAGACTAGACATGTACATATTGTCATTTAAAATGTAAACATAATAATGTACAATAAATTTTTAATAATGAAAATAATTCCGATACAGAAAAAAAAATAATAATAATTTAAAGGCAGGCTTCTCTGCGGACATGACAAAGGGGAGGATGAACATTTTTTTAACTTCCACACACTCTCTCACATGTACTTAAGATAAAAATATTGGGTGATGGAGTCCCTCACCTCTAATGATGTGTGTGTAGGGGAAGAGGAGGGAGGATGATGATATGTGTTAAAGGGAGTGGGGAAGGTAGGAAAAAAAACAGGTGGTGGAATAACACGTAATTGGCAGTGAGGTTGGGGGTGGGGGAAGGGAGAGGTTATAGGAAAGTGACCTTCGAATAAACTAAAGGCTTGGATTTAAGGTACAGGTACAGGTAGCTGGGGATAGTGGACAGGTTTTAAAATAAGCGTCACTCGCTGGAGGAACAAATTTAGGAGAAAAGCTGGGGGATAATTTTGTACTCAAATATTGATTGAATGCAACATTTCCAAATTATAAATCGAAATTCTGAGAGTAAAAGAATTAATTGAAAATGGATGTCTGGTAGTGTCTTGGGAATTGAATTAAGCATAATGGCTTTGAAAATGTCTGTTTTTTGTTTCGTATGTGTGTCCAGTATGTCTTGTAAGATTCTCTGTGCTGGTATAATTGTACTACATTTATAGAAAATGTGTTCCTCACTTTCTTGTACATTTGCCTGGCACATCTTGCATCGTGATTTTCGTTTTAATCTGTGTGCTGCTCTTTCTGTGGTTGGTGTCATGTTATATAAAAGTCGATATGTGACTTCTCTGGCTTTTGGTGCGATGCTTTTGTTGTGAAGATCGGTGAAAATCTCAGTGTAATCTGTTATAAAGTAATTGTAACCTCTTTTAATTCTTAGGTGTAAAGGTGGTGCTTGTAACCTGACTAAATGTTTGTAAATTTTGTTTGTTTTCTGGTTAATTAAAATTTCGTGTCCTCTGATGGCTTGTATGCATGTCCTGTAAAAGTGTGGTAGTGTGCCGTAATGGTGTGGGACATTGTTCTTTTTTGGCCTCAGTCTAGCAAGTCTAAGCCCTACGTAGTAATGGGCTAATGTGTGTCGTTCTGGGTCTCTTATTATATTTCCTACATGTCTGATTCGAAGTGCCTTTATTTTTGTCCCTATATCCTGGAGGGCAACTCCCCCGAATCTTTTCTCTTGCATGAGTGTTTGATGTTTAATGCTAAATAAAGTGTGCCCCAAAAACAAAACGCCCTAATCCCATTGTTTTTCTCTGTCACCGTATGTTGTGGAGGGTCAAAGACTGTAGCAATGTAAATTATTTTTGGAATAATAAAGCAGTTCACTATAGCACTTCTGGAAAAAAATGGTTGTATTTTTGTATTTGTAGCGGTGAAGTGTGTCTGTGGTATATGCGACTAAGTTCTGCCATGTGACTTTGTGTGTGCGGTTCGGGTGAGATGGGAAGTATATACCGTACAGTTTCATGTTTGTTGTTGACGTTAAATCAAAGGGAAAATCTGCTTTGTTTTTCCATCTGCCTATACCCATAATTGTAGACGTTTGGATGTTTAATTTTGACCCACTACCTTTACCAAAAAGCGTGAAAGTGTCTAGAATATTTTGTATAGACCTATCATTGGGGGGAAAGAAGGTGGTATCGTCTGCGTAGGCAAGCAACTTTTGTTCCCCTTTACCTTGAATAAAAGTGCCTCTGATGTTACTGTCTTGTCTAATTTTCTCTAGCAATGGTTCTAGAGCGAGTACATCGAGTAGAGGAGAAAGGGGACATCCCTGCCTAACAGATCTTGTCAGCCCAAAAGCCCCAGTAAATGAATGATTTACCAAAACCTTGCTTTCAGGTTTTGTGTATATAATTTCAATCCACTTTCTAAAGTATTCACCAATGTTGCAGTGTAGTAAAGTTTTATGGAGGTATGAGTGGGATATTCTGTCAAAGGCTTTTTCCTGGTCTAGTGATAGGATTGACGACTGGCAATCCTTGTGTGTAGGTGATGATGTCTCTTATGAAGTGTGCGTGCTGATGAATGTTTCTGTGCTGGACACTACACTGTTGGTCTTCGTGTATGAGTCCCACCCCAAACCCGGCTCTGGTCAAGACCACATGTCCCAACACAAGAAGACCCAATGACAAACTGTGTCACTGTAGTGATCCTCTGTGTTCTCACACAAGGGACCTAATGACACATGAATGTCACTGCACCGGTCCCTGTGTCTAGACACATGATCCTAGCCAAAGGCCAGATATTAGGCCGTTTGGTTTAACAGCGTTATTTCAGTGAACCCATCTTTTTTTTTTCTTTTTTTTTTAAATTTCCTCACATGAGGTTGCATATTTTTTCCTCGCATGAGGTTGCATTGGCCCCACCCCAAACTCGGCCCTGGTCAAGACCACATGTCCCAACACAAGAAGACCCAATGACAACATGTGTCATTGTAGTTGTCTTCTGTGTTCTCACACAAAGGACCTAATGACATGAATGTCACTACTGGTCCCTGTGTCTAGACCAGTGGTGGCCAAGCTAAGGTTGGCCGAGAGCCAGATTATGGTAAAGGGTAACACCCGAGGGCCAGACTTATAAAATCCTTAAAAAATAACGTTCTGATATATATATATATATATATATATATATATATATATATATATATATATATATATATATATATAATGAACCACGTACAAAAAGCAACGGCAAACTACTGTACTGCACATCTGCCAAGACGTGTATACCAGTCTTCGAACTGAAATTACTGTTTAAAAAAATATAATGAATCTGATGTTTTAATTTGTTTTGTAATTTGACGTAATTATTTATTTCAAACATACATTTGTGTGTTATTTCATTGTGAAGAGTGTGGCTTCAATCAACAATAAGAGGCCGACCAAAACAGGTTGGCGGGCCGGTCAAAACAGGTTGGCGGGCCGGATCTGGCCCGCGGGCTGTAGTTTGGCCACCGCTGGTCTAGACACATGATCCTAGCCAAAGGCCAGATATTAGGGCGTTGGGTTTCTTTTTTTTTTTTTTTCCCCAATCTTTATTCGCATTTCATTTGAGTTTACAAAACATGTTCATTTTACATATTTTCATAAAGAAATTTCAGTGAAAAGACAATTACACAATGAACAGTTGTATAGAAAGAAAGAGGAAAAAAAAAACACTTTCACTTCCTTGCACACACTCTTTTACAAAAAACTCTTTCTTGCACATTTAAAAGGGTTATACATTGTACATTTTTCTGTAATGGTGGTAGTGATTGAAGGGAGACGGGAAAAGGAACCATACTACCTTGTTCTTGAAATTATAATGCACACTCGTTTTTATAGTGATAACAGGGGGTGGGGGGGGGGAGGGGAAGAGAGAAATAAGGAGGAAAAAACTGAATAGACAAAACTTCCACTAAAATGTTTCAGTGAAGATATAATTAAAACCCTTCTTTCGCTTTCTAAAGTAACGCTGACTTTCACTTTCCGATTCCATTTTATTTCCTCAGTCGTGGTCGCTTTGCTTTGTACTGGATGAAAAACAAACCTCCTTTCATTCATTCAGTGACAGATACATTCTTATTTATATACAAACTTATGTAAGGCAGTTACGCCTGTCGTGTGGTGAGTCACTGGGGCAACTACGACAGTAGCTTTTGCCAGTGACTCACCACACGACAATTGGGGGCTCGTCCGGGATCTACGGGCAGAAGCTAAGGTCGTGGGGAAACAGAACTCTTTTCATAATTAATTAGAAAACACTGTCTAGTGGAAAGCATTCGCATTCCTGTCTTCTTGTCCCTATCTCGAATAGGTCTTTTTTCTTTCTTAACGAGCCAATTTCTAGAGACCTTATATCTAATATCTCATAGACTATTCCTGGCAAAAACTACTGTTGTAGTTGCCCCAGTACTCACCACACGACAATTGTGGACTCGTCTTGGGATTAGTGAACCCGGACTTAGAAGTGTGATAAATCACATTTTCATCCCTGCTATACAGTTGCGATAATTGCAAAATTTGTTGGCATTTTGAGGGATTACCTTCTAGACTGACTCTTACTATAATTTGTCTATTTCATAGGGGGGATAATTTATATCTCTAAAGCACGAGTGATACTTTTTAAATTGAGTATCAAATGGACAGAGTAAGCACTTTTTGAGAACAGAAGATACTGTAGGGAACTGATTTTTTAAAATCTTTTTCTGTAACTGCTGGAAAGTTTTTATCATAAATATTTAGCAAATTTTTCATAGAAAACTTCGAGATAATCTGTTATATAATTTTTCAGAATACGCTGAGTGAGTGATTTTTAAGAACTATTTGAACTTGATTACTAATTTAAACCTAGCTGGTTTTAAAGAGATAATTACTTGGGCGAGTCTATTAAATTTGTTTGGAGGTCACTGCCAATTTTTCCCTTCGCAAACCAATACTGCATATCATGGCAGATGCCGCAAAAATTAGAACTAGTTTAATGGAGGCAGGGCGTGAATACGGGTTAAGTGGAAAAGATCTGATGAAATTTGTGAGTGAGGAGACTGATAAACTCCATGCAAGAGAGATGGAAATGCAGAAACTTACAATGGAGAAGGCTGCAGCAGAAGCAGCGGAGCGGAAAGAGAAAGCTGCAGCAGAAGCAGCGGAGCGGAAAGAGAAAGCCACAGCAGAAGCAGCAGAGCATGCAGTTAAGATGAAGCAACTGGAAATCCAGGGACAGACCAATCAAATAGAGCTGGCAAAAAGTGTATCGGCTTCCAACTGTGATGGAGGGTACTCACCCCGCTCAGATGGTGTGCCTACTTTGCAACCTGCGCCACCCAATGCCATGAACTTTCCGCTGGAACCTTTTTCAGAAAGGAATGATACCATGAACGCCTTTTTAGACCGCTTTGAACGCTTTGCAACAGGGTTTGGACTTGAAGAACGGAAGTGGAACCTGAAACTTTCCCAGGGCCTAAGAGGAGCCGCCTACGAAGTTTTTAATAAACTTCCGGCCGGTGAGCAAGATGACTATCAGGCATTGAAAAAAGCTCTCTTGGTGAGGTACGAGCTTCATTCAGAGGCTTACCGGAAAAAAATTTGAGGTTCTAGGAAGGAGGCCGGAGAGACTTTCTCACAGTTCGCAGCCCGTATTGAAGACTACCTAGTGAAGTGGTGTACACTGGGAAACTTTACCGAGAACTATGACGGGTTGAAAGAGCTGATTGTGATAGAGCAACTAAAAGAGTCTATGTCAGTGGAAATGCGTAGATTTCTCACTGAAAACGGCGCTGACCGGTTAGAAAATATTCTTACACTGGCAGAGCTATTCCAAAATGCTCTCATGGAGTCTCAAGGAGCCAGAAAGAAGTTTTCGGATCAGGCGCCAAAGCAACCTGCTCGCTCCCAACCAGACCAACAAAGCAAAGGACCACACATCTCGCATAAACAGCACGCAAAACAAGATAACTACAAACAGCAAAACAAGAAAAATGCTGCGCCACACCAGAGACAGGGAGATAAATGGTGCAAGTACTGTCGCTTGAACAATTACAACACTAATGAGTGCAAGTGCAGACCTTCTCCCCAACATGCTGCCTGTCTGCAGACAAAATCATCACCCCGGAAGGAGCAGAGGACCGGAAACGTTTCTCATCCTCCCGTCGTCGAATCAGTCCTCGTAAACGGACAATCTGTGGAGTGCCTTTATGACACAGGACTTCCTTTCGATGCGGTGGTCAGGGCATCTCTTGTCACCCCTGACCAGATAACAGAAGAGAGTGTCGACATCCAAGGTCCGACGAAGGATGTTGCACCCATGACACTGCCAATTGCACTTATCAGAGTGGAATCTCGTTACATGACAGGAGAGATTCGTGCAGCTATAATGGAAGAACCAATCTACTCTTTAATCTTGGGATGTAGATATGTGTTCCTTGGAGAACCTACTCAACCACTAGTCATGGCGGCCGTACAGACTAGAGGACAGTCAAGAAAAGACGCAGAGCAGGAACCTCCTACCAATATCCTCCCCGAGGAATTGAAGAGGGCCCAAATGGAAGATTTCTCACTGGCGCCCTGTTTTAAAAAATTACCTAGGACACACAACCCACCTACCAAGGGAGACTTCTTTATGAAAAATGGATTGATGTATCGCCGAGCTGGAAATGAAGGACAGGAACACAACCAATTAGTAGTTCCTGCAACCTATAGGAACCAGGTGCTTGAGATGGGCCACTCTATCCCATTTAGTGGACACTTGGGAATGAGCGCCACCACTCAAAGGATCGCCTGCCACTATTATTGGCCAGGGATCACCGGCGACATTGAACGTTTCGTCAAGTCTTGTCCTCAGTGCCAGAAAGTTGCACCAAAACACTGGATGGCACCTGCGACCCTTGGGGAGATGCCAATCTTGGGCACCCCATTTGAAAGAGTGGCCGTGGATATAATTGGACCTCTGCTGAGAACTAAGAAGAGGAACTCCCATATCCTTACCTTAGTGGACACCTGTTCCATGTGGGGCGAAGCCATAGCCATGCCAGCATGCGACTCAGTGCATGTAGCTGATGCTTTACTGAATATCTTTACTAGATTGGGCTTCCCTTATGAAATTCTCACAGACAACGGGTCACAATTTAGAGGCAAGTTGACAGAGGAGGTGCTTAGAATATTCAAGACTAGGCATATCCATACTTCGCCCTATCACCCCCAAGGTAACGGGCAAGTAGAGCGGTTTAACGGGACGCTCACCTCTATTCTTCGGAAGTTGGCACAGGAGAAGCCAGAAACTTGGGATCAGTATCTTCCTGCTGCATTATTTGCTTATAGGGAAGTACCGCATGCGTCAACTGGAGTTCCTCCGGCCACATTACTCTTCGGAAGACCTATTAAAGGTCCATTAGAAGCATTACTAAGAACATGGACAGATGCCAAGGCAGACGACACTGTCACATCAGCCTTCCAGTAAGTCACAGACTTGAAACAACGCCTGAAGACTGGTGGGAATTAGCCACAGCGAAAGTACGGGAGGCTAGGCGGAAACATGCCAAATATTACAATCGCAATGCGAAGGACCGAGAACTAGCAGTAGGAGAGAAGGTGCTACTTCTTCTGCCAAGTAGCAGTAATAAATTGCAGATTTGCTGGAGGGGACCCTACAAAGTGGTGGAAAAGATTTCTCGCACCAACTATAAAATCGCCGTGAACGGAAAGCAGAAAATGTATCACCTAAATCTGCTTAAGAAGTTTTACGAGCGAGCCCCTGCCGAACCAGCGCACCTCATGACTATGGCCATTGCTATGCAAATGAAAGAAGAGCCACTATCATCCGTAGAGTACCCGGTGATACAGGAGGAATCACATTTAGATGTGAAAATAAGCTCCACCTTAACGGAAGCCCAGCAAGAAAAAGTAAGGAGATTGATAGAAAACCACGCCGACTCTCTGACAGACAAACCGGGCCGGACAGACCTGATGGAGTTTGACATGGAAGTCACGGATCCGACGCCCGTCCGAATGAGAACCTATCCGATTCCGTATGCCAAGGCGACGGCATTAAAGCAAGAAATTGATTACTTACTTAAGGAAGGCATAATTTCGAAGTCGGAGTCCCCTTACAGTGAGGGAGTGGTGCTGTTACGCAAACCCAGTGGAGAACACCGCCTGTGCATCGACTACCGACAGCTGAATGCGTTAACACAGTTCCAGCCAGAACCGTTACTGGACCAGAACCAGCTATTTACTAAGCTGAGCAGGGCTCGCTATTTTTCAAAGATCGACCTCAGTAAAGGGTACTATCAAATACCGGTAAAAGCTGAGGTGAGGAACCTGTTAGCCTTCAGTACTCCAGATGGACACTTCGAGTTTAATATGCTTCCATTTGGACTGAACAATGCCCCTAGTGTCTTCACAAGGATGATGCAAAAGTTATTGGATCCTTTGAATCACCCCGCCATCAGCAATTTTATGGATGATATCCTAGTAGCTACTGAATCGTTTGAAGAACATATATCAGCGCTATCCTTGCTGTTTAACAGACTCAGAGAAGCGGGACTAACCGCCCGCCCAACCAAATGTCAAAGTGGGCGTGAACAGCTAGAGTTCCTAGGACATACTATATCCCATGGGACCATGTTCCCCGAGACTCAAAACATTGAGAAGCTGAGAAATGCACCGAGGCCGTCCACAAAAAGGGATGTCCGGTCATTTGTATCTCTCTGTGGATTCTACCAGAGATATATAAAGGATTTCAATAGCCTCTGTGTGCCGCTTACATCGCTAACCAAGAAAGGAAACCCAGATAAAGTGACATGGTCAGCAGAATGTGAACATGCATATGCACTCTTAAAAGAGAAACTCACCACAAAACATATTTTAAGGCTTCCGGATTTAACTAGAAAATTCATCTTGTGCACAGATGCCAGTAACATTGGAATCGGGGCTACATTACTACAGCCAGACGACAGAAGCCCACCAAATCTATTTCCAGTCGCATATGCGAGTCGGAAGTTAAACCGAGCAGAACAAAACTATTCCACAATCAAAAAGGAATGTTTGTCCCTCGTCTGGGGAATACAAAAATTTCAAGCATACCTATACGGAAGGAAATTTACAATCCAGAGTGATCACCAACCTCTGCCCTTCCTCGCCAATTCAAAGAATTTGAATGCTAGACTGATGAGGTGGTCGCTTGTTCTACAACCTTACACGTTCCAAGTGGACTATATCCAAGGAAAACATAACGTAGGAGCGGATTTTTTAAGCCGTCATCCTATGAGGCAGGACGGAGAGCACAGACAAGTAGAGGAAAGGGTGGAAACCGGAGAGAAAAACGAAGATGAGAAAAAGGATTAAGGAATCCCGAGCAAGAAGGCTAAGCTCTCCTGAGTACGATTGACATCACACTTGAGGAGGGGCTATTGTGATAAACGAACGCAAAGGCCTTTTTGCTCCATCTTTTCCTACATTTTTCATATTGTATTTTCTCCGACATTTGCTCTTTCAGCCCATATTTGCGACCCACATTTGCTATTTCATCGTTGTGATTACTCGCGACCGGTATCTAGAGAACCACATTTGTTCTTTCATCGGGGGAAATAAAGTCCTTTGATTGAGTCCACATGCCTAACATTATCGTTTGAAGCCCACATTGCATCGTGATAAATCTGGTAAAAACACATCTGGTCATCCTAATCAAACATCTGGGCATGCTGTAATTTCTGTGACACCACATTGGACGCCCAGATTGGCCAGGTGAAAACGTCTCATGCTGTAATGGTGTTATCTTTGGTCTGCCGCGGTTCAGACAAGCGTTGGTTTACCACATTGGACGCCCACCTTGGCCAGGTGAACAATAAACAATCAGAGGTCAAACTACACCCACGTTTGGACTGACAGGAGACAAGAGCGATCCTGTGAATGAGTGACCAGAGGGGCCATTAAGGATTGGTTGGTATGGGCGGAGCTAGATGTCGGATCCAGAAACCCATATTGGACTGGCAGAAATATAATCTACTGCGTAGCTTTTAAGATGAAGGAGTCCAGTTTTTTACACAGCGTTCTCCGTACGACAACAGTATTCATCAGAACGTCCTCGGCTTAGAGATACCCCACTCGACATAACGTATAACAACTTGGGACATTTTATGCATACATGTGAATCCTCATATCTAGGAGAAGCATTTAGAGACACATGGACTGTGTAGAGTACTCACCATTTTGGTAACACGTATCATATCACATCATCATTTCACTTTACACCAGTTCATTCTTAATTAACTATTACTTAATTAACTGCAATTTTATTATCTCATCTGTGTGTTTTTGTGTGAATCGTCTTTCACCATCATCACGTTCTAACCATTACTAACCCTATATGTGTGGATATTTCATTAATAAACCCAACGATCGGTTGATCATTATCAAGAGTTTGTTAATGTATCACTCGTGCTGTCGGTGTTACATATTCACCTATAGGAACCTTTCTCTACTCAGATGAGGTTGGGGGCTTTTTCTTTACGGGATCTAAGGGCAGAAGCTAAGGTCGTGGGGAAACAGAACTCTTTCCATAATTAATTAGAAAACACTGTCTAGTGGAAAGCATTCGCATTCCTGTCTTCTTGTCCCTATCTCGAATAGGTCTTTTTTCTTTCTTAACGAGCCAATTTCTAGAGACCTTATATCTAATATCTCATAGACTATTCCTGGCAAAAACTACTGTTGTAGTTGCCCCAGTACTCACCACACGACAACGCCGTCAAAAAAAGTTTCGTGTTCCTTTTTTTTTTTTTTTTTTTATTGTTCCTCTCCACGGAAATCTTTAGTAAAAGGCGAAAGATTTTTTTTTTTTTTTTTTTGCGGGAGATTATAATTTTATTTGACATATCAAAAGGCCGAGAAGCGATCGTGCAGAGATTACTGGTAAATACACTAATGTTAACGTACATAACTAAACATAATGGTACCATTCTTTCATTGCAATGTATGCCCTATAAAGTAGGGCTTGAAAAATAGTTTATAGACTCATTATATTGCTCCTCTCCACGGAAGTCTGTAGTAAAAGGCGAATTTTTTTTTTTTTTTTTTTTTTATGCTTACTTATTCAGTTTCTTCCGTTTTTTTTGTTTTTGTTTTTTTTTCACATCGTTATTCATATTCCGTGGAAATTGACAAAGACATTATGCATTGAAACATTGGCAATAATAGCATGAATATAAGTATAAAAATGAAAATACAATGAGCAGGGGAAAAAAAAGCTTTCACTCCTTGCACACACACTCATTTACACACTCTTTCGTGTACTATAAAGTTATACATTGCACATGTTTTTGTAATGATAGTGTTGATTAAAAAGAGAAGGGGGAAAAAAATAAAGAAATTTTACACCCTTCTTTTTTTGGAATTATTTTTTTTTTAATGCCCCTTCTGGGGTTCAAAGTGAGGTCTAATGACTTTATTAGGTTTGGTGTGTTAAGATGTGTGATCCCGGCCCTGGCTAAGACCCGGCATACTCTATTTGCTTTCATTTCAATTTACAAATCAGTGTACATTTTACAAAGTGAAATACATGGAAAGTACATGGATAAATTTTCAATTTACAAATCATGTACATTTTACAACAAAGAAAACGTGATAAAAGGGTTACATTTCAATTTAAAGACTCCTCTGTTCACGCAAGTACTTTTGTACACCTGCATACCCAAGAGAATGAGTTTATATGATTTAGATAAGGTTGTGTATAATACCCTAGAAAAACAAAGGTGGGAAGGACAAGAAACAAGGTGTGTATTTTGGTGGATGTATGTATAACCATATACCGGTACATACATGTTTAAAAAAAAAAAACCCTCATATTCATTACATTCCTTTACGTACTTATATCAGGAAATGCTTCCTAGTGTGCCATACATGGAATAGAAGTGCAATAAATGAAGGTCGCACACGCACACACACCCGAATAAAATGAAATGTAAGACTGCGTTCGGAAGGTAAGCCAGTACAATCTGGTTTAAAGGCTCGATAGGCGGGCCAGGGAAAGAGTGGAGCTTGAAAGACCAAGTTTAAAGAGGGTGGTCAGTATGTGTTGCACAACGCTGAGTAGCCGCGAGGGCTCAGCACACACTGTCACGAAAAGGAAGACAGTGAGTCTAAAACAAGTTCAATTTACAACATACAACAAAATACATTCATAAACTGTAAATACAAGGTGTGGAAGGTAAAATGCTAAAAGTTGGGAATTTCTGTACATTCATGTGAATTAGACTGTGTCTATTAATAATTCCAAGGTGAAATGGGGGGGGCGGGTGAATCCCAGGGTTGAAAACATATTTATATTCGTGCAAAAATTCATCTTTTACGTTCAAAACAATATAATTTCAACAGCTGAAAAGGGTTTGAGATTGGGTTGTAGTCGTGTTAAGGAGCTGCACCAGCGCAGATACACACGTGTATATAACCTAAGAGTCGAAGAGGATGCTTCGAACAAAGAAACCTTGAAACTGTCGCCGGGGCGAGGTGGGACAGGTGTTGAATGAAAAATTACTTGTGTAGGCTGTTTCCTTGTTCTTCGTCATCTTTATCTGCTGGGTTTCTTGTGAGATCGATGATGAGCTTGCTGCGTAAGTCTAATTCAGGTGGGCTTGTCTGCTCTGGTGTTGTAGTGATGTTGCTGATAATGTACTTTGTCTCAAATGTCTGGGTTGGTGGTGGTGCTGCTTTCCTAGTGGTTGGTGTGGATGTCGGTTCTGGTTTCTGTTCTGTTTCTGTGTCATCTGTGTCGGGGCTGTCTGGTGCCGAGTGTCGTCTTTGTCTTTTTTTGTCCCTTTTGTTGTTTCTGACAAGCTCGAAGTCCGCCGGTGGTGGGTCTCTTGCCTGCGACTCTTGGGGCCTCTCTCTGTTTTGCTTTCGCACTGCCGTTTCCTTTCGTGGCAGCTGTGGCCACGAGGTGTTTCCCGTTGTGGTTGGTGCTGCTAGTGGTCTTGGTCGTCCTGGTTTCTTTGAGCACTTATTTGCCCAATGGGTGTCTTCCCCACAGTGAGGACATACCATCCTCCGACCTGGCATGGTGATGAGGACCTTGTGTTGTTCTTGGTCTGCAATTTTTAAGTCAATGAAATGTGGAACTGGGTTATCTTGCTGAAAAAGTACTCCCCATTTGTCAGGGGCATTTCTGATTCGGTAGACCTCTGCTTCGGGGTCGTTGGTTACTGTTCTGGCAATATTTTCCACCGCTTGCTGTTTGATTGTTGGAGGTAGCCAGTGCAGTGTCGCCTTCACCCACTCTTTCTCCAGGTGCTCAACCATGATGGTGAGCTCCGGGTTCGTTAGTTGAATTTTCTTTCCATGCAATTTGGAATAGATGTGTTGGGTTTCACAGCGTGTCTCAGATATATTAATTTGTACGGATCGAAAGCTGCAACTATGTACGTTATTAAATGTCTTATAAATCTATAAGCCAGTTCTTAAGCTCTGAGAAACTACTTTACAATTGATGTAGATAATGATGACAACTTTAATGCTATAAACATATTAAATTTTTTAAAATAAACTACAGCATAATAAGTGTTTAATTAAAAATGTGTAAATGTTTTGTAAAATAATAAAAAACTTTAGTTGCTAATTGCAAAAAGCATTAATATTTTTATCATTTAAATTATTTCCCTTGACTGCAAGCACTAAGTAATTTCCCTTGATTAATAGTTTTGTTTTCGCATGTATGAATTAAAAACGGATTCATTGTTTTTAATATTTTCTGTGATAAACAAAATGACCAGCTAAGAAATAACTTCACGGCGTTATCCATGAGAGCATAAAGAGTAAATCTGCCTAATTTCAAGAAGAAATTTAAAGGAATAAAGATCTGTATTAATTACAAATAATCATCGTGATTTTCGTTTTAATCTGTGTGCTGCTCTTTCTGTTGTTGGTGTCATGTTATATAAAACTCGATATGTGAGTTCTCTGGTTTATGGTGCTATGCTTTTGTTGTGAAGATCTGTGAAAATCTCAGTGTAATCTGTTATAAAGTAATTGTAACCTCTTTTAATTCTAAGGTGTAAAGATGGTGCTTGTAACCTGACTAAATGTTTGTAAACTTTGTTTTCTGGTTAATTAAAATTTCGTGTCCTCTGATGGCTTGTATGCATGTCTTGTGGAAAGGTGGTGGTGTGCTGAAATGATGTGGTACATTGTCCTTTAGTGGTCTCAGTCTAGCAAGTCTAAGCCCTACGTAGTAATGGGCTAATGTGTGTTGTTCTGGGTCTCTTATTATATTTCCTGCATGTTTGATTCGAAGTGCCTTTATTTTTGTCCCTTTGTCCTGGAGGGCATTTGCCCTGAATCTTTTCTCTCGCATGAGTGTTTGATGTTTAATGCCAAATAAAGAGTGCCCAAAAACAACTGGCCTAATCTCCTTGTTTATCTCTGTCCATCGGGAGCCGCGCTGGTGTAATGGCTTCGGCGTTGTACTGGCGACCAGGTGTTCATGGTTCAAACCCGGGCGTCGGCGTTTGAAGAGTGCCCAAAAACAACTGGCCGAAGCTTCTGACCGGGTTGGAAGGAAATCTCCTTGACATGTCATTTTATCTCTGTCCACCGTATGTTGTGGGGGGTCAAAGACTGTAGCAATATAAATTATTTTTGGAATAATTGAGCAGTTCACTATTGCACTTCTGGAAAAAAAATGGTTGTACTTTGTTTTTGTTTTTTTTTTTTTTTTGTAGCGTGTTTGCGTGTCTGTGATATTTGCGACAACGTTCTGCGATGTGACTTTGTGTGTGCGGTTTGGGTGAGATGGGAAGTATATACCGTACAGTCTAGTGGTACGAAATATAACGAGGATTATGAGCCGCAAATAATCAATGAGAGTCTGCAGATCACATACGTGTTGAACACTCGGTTAGCTAGGTTAGATCTACGTGTATCAAGTTTCCTATGCAGAAATCCTAAACGTTACAATAAATAGTACCTGTAATAAGTAGGATAAAGTAGTAAATTCTAATTTATACAATTTACAGTTTTAATTAATGTATTTAACAGAAAATGAAAATCTTACATTAATTAAATGTGTTATTTATGTTGTAAACGGAGCCGCGCTGGTGTAATGGCTTCGGCGTTGTACTGGCGATCAGGTGTTCATGGTTCAAACCCGGGCGTCGGCGTTTGAAGAAATGTTTACGGCCGGAAATTTGACTGAATAGCCTGAACGGCTCCTGTGATAAACCCTCTGTGGATGGGAAGGAGCGAAGCTCCTGACCGGGTTGGAAGGAAAGTCCTCAGGTTCCCCAGCCTCGCAATGACATGTCATTGGGCCGAAGGGGCTGAAAGCCCAAGTGCCGCTGGTTAAGGAAAAAAAAAAAAAAAAAAAAAAAAATGTTGTAAACAAATTGTTTCCCTTGGAAGAAATGTTTCCTCCCCTAACAAAAAAATGCTTTTGGGTATATGAAGAACCCTCCTGTAAATTATAAAATGCAAGTAACTAAAGTCGTTGTTTTTCCAAACATAAACTTCTTTAAGGTTGTGTTTTTCTGTATCGACAGTTTCTCGTACTTTGTAATATTTGTGTCAGTGCGTATCAGTAAGTATGCTAGTCGTAGACCCATTTTTCTGGGAAGTTTTGTTACACGGTATGTTCAAGAGATCGCCGAAGAGCGTTTTTCGGCGCTAAAGCATGTAAAAAATGTCAAATAAAAGATTAACTAAAAATACCAATTAATAAAAAATTGCTGAGGCTCAAGCTTGGAACTGGATTTTTCATGATTGAGGAACCCACATGTGAAGAGTGTCAAGAACCGAACACAATTAGTCACTTTCTGGTGGACTGCAAGAAATATGACCAACAGAGGCAAAACATTAAAACATACTGTAGTAACCACAAGGTAGAAATGAGTGTAGAAAATCTCATAGGCACAAAGACCCCTTTAGAAATGCAAAAGTTAATAAAACACTATATTACAAAAACTAAAGCTAACATATAAAAAATAAATAAGGATCCGAGCCAGTAGTCCAAACTGGTGAAAGACCCCCCCCCCCCTTACCTCCCCCCCCCCCCCCCCCCCCCCCCCCCCCCCCCCCCAGATACATACAGATTAACCAAATAAACCATCCAGTGAAAATTAAAAACATACTAGCTTAGAAAATAGCATAATTTGGATTTAAAAAACCATGTTGAACTTTAACTACAAAAGGAAAAATACCTACTAGAGATAATATAGTATAAAATAAATACAAACAAAAACAAATTACAATAAAGAAAACACGTCCTGATATAACCAACAACTCCATGTACATGGTAGATGGTTGAAAGGGGCGTGCTACAAAGAAAAGTAGCAAACACGTTAAATTAAAAAAAAAAAAAAAATTCGGCGCTGTCAGAACATGTAAATGTGCAAGTCTACGATTATAAATAAGATCTTATTTTTAAAAAAAAATTCTGTTGAGAGCGGCACAGCATGTAAATATTGCTGCTTAGAAATTTGCATAGTGTTATTGTTGTTTAATGCTTCGAAAAATAAAAATAAATAAATTCACAATTTGAATAATATAAGAGATGTACTATTAGAATGCCATATAAATATCTACTTTAAACATGTTACATTGAAATAATAAATATTAAATGAAACTGTTGTGTTCAATTTAGTACTTTTGTTTTTATCAAATTTTTTTCCCTTTTGTTAGTCTCCCTTGACAAATTAATGATGGTAATTTCTTATGTGACTAGTGTCTGTTGTCAATCTGTCCTTTTTCTCTCAGATTTATCCTCTTTTCCACCTTAAGATTGAGCGTCCCGGGTTTTTTTTTTTAATTTTCGAACATTGAATATGACTTTGATTTGGTCTATATTATGAACGAAAACATTTATATTAGAACATTTTTACAAGTAAATATTAATCAAATTGAAAGAAATGTATTCCAGTTGTTCTAATTAAACTACCTTAAATCTGTCATAAGCATTCTTAACTTGTGTGACCGCTGGGGTTTCAGAATGGTAGTCAGTGCTACCATGTAATCGTACAGTAGGTTCGATCAATGTGCTTCTTAATATTATAGACTATTATAGAATAAAATGTTCCAACGCTGGGTCGAACATTTTAATAATATTCTGAACCAGCTATCATCTATTAACGACGAAGCCATCAACCGCCTGCCCCAAATTCCTATAAATGAAGCATTGGATGATATACCAACTCTGGGGGAAACTCAATGAGCGATTCGTCAACTTTCTAGTGGAAAGGCCCCCGGCTCCAATTCATTTCCTGATGAGGTCTATAAAGATGTCGGTACAGTTCTGAGAGAGAAAATTCACATGATCTTCCAGCAAATGTGGCAGAGTGAAAGCATCCCACACGATCTCAAAGATGCGTCAATTATACATCTATATAAACGTAATATAAACATCTCTGATGTTATTGGCAAGTTCATATGGTGTCATTTCCTCCTGTACTGCCATAATAATGTCAAATTTGATCTGAATATCGACACTGTACTCTTCTGGTATGGCGCTTGTGTCATAACGTATTACTTTGTCGCTTGTAACGACTTTTTTCAATTTGATCTTGAAGTTTGCAGCAAGAAGTTCATGGTCGGAGTCACAGTCTGCTCCTGGGAGCGTCTTGATGGATGAGATACAAGATCGCCACCTTTGTTGTATTAAGATGTAATCTATTTGGTTCTTGCTTTTTCCGTCCGGTGACGTCCATGTATATAGTCTTCTAGGGTGTTGCATGAAAAGAGTATTTGTGATGACTAGGTTGTTTTCTAGGCAGAATGTTTTCAAGCGTTCTCCTCTCTCATTTCTCTGACCCAATCCATAACTTCCTTTCACTCTTTTTTTCATGTTCTAATCTTTCGTTTCCAACTTTGGCATTAAAATCTCCCATTATTATCCTAATATCTTGCTTATTTGCTTTCTCTAATGCGTGTTGCAGTTCATTGTAAAAATCTTCAATTTCCTGTTCTTCAGCAGCTGCTGTTGGCGCATATGTTTGTATAATTGTGATGTTCTTCCTTTTTCCTTTCAGTCTGATTGTGACAATGCGGTCATTTATGGGATTATATCCTAATAGGGAGGCAGCTGTCCTTTTAGACAGGTAGAAGCCGACGCCACTCTGACCTCCTCTCTCTTTGCCTGAGTATATGAATGTTCCTCCTGATGGAATCGAAAAGTGTCCCTAGCCCGACCATCTGTGCTCTGAGATGCCCAGGATATCGATGTTTAGTCTTTCCATCTCGTTCTTCACTATGTACTGTTTTCCTTGGTATAAGCTTCTGACGTTCCATGTTCCTATTTTGATTATTTTTCTAAGACCGATGACATAGTTTTCCGTGGTAACACAGTCAGGCTTTTGGTCGTCATCACGATTACCTGTACTGACGCTGCCAACGATCTCTTCCCCAGTTAAATATGATCTGCCTGGCCTGGGGGCCTCACCACCAGATCTTTGCGTAGTATTCAGATTACCCATTATGGATTTCTTGGCATTGTACATCCAGTAGTTTGCCATTGCTTTCTGGATGGTTCTGGCCGCTTACCATTACAGTCCATGGTGCACCCTCAGCCCGATACCAGGCCTTTCCAACTCCTGCCCTAGAAGCCGTTGTCAAATTATTATTGATCATCCGCCCGTTCGGCCAGCAGTTGTGTGTACTGTTTAAGGGGGACCTCCCTTTTTCAATTTGCTCACGTAGTTCTGCCGGCCAGTCAAAGCCGTTGCCCGAGGGATGGCGCTGCCGTACACAAGCAGACCCGAGGAGCCATACGTGAGCTGAACTGGAGTGGGGGAACCAAATATGATCCAGGCCATCCTCAAAAAGAGGAAGTGACTGCCTCTCACCGTGAGGTACTATCCCTTACACACTCCAGCCCTACCCCCTAAGAAAAAGCCTTAAGCCTAAGAAAAATGAAGTCC
Source organism: Oreohelix idahoensis (assembly GCA_024509875.1). Taxonomy (NCBI): domain Eukaryota; kingdom Metazoa; phylum Mollusca; class Gastropoda; order Stylommatophora; family Oreohelicidae; genus Oreohelix; species Oreohelix idahoensis. The sequence continues at coordinate 314,622 of JAMPIV010018531.1, forward strand.
AAAAAAGATACAGAAAATCAGGAGTTGTACAAGGAATACACAAAGCAGATTAAAAAACGAGTCAGACAAGACAAACAACAATACATAAACGACACCTGCAGAAAAATAGAGGAAATGCGCGAACAGGGATTGAGTAAGAATATGTTTTCTGAAGTAAGAACATTGAAGAACAGCAACTTTAAATCATCACCTCGAGCAATAAACGACAAGAAAGGCGACACTCTAACAGAACGTAAAGATATTCTGAACAGATGGAAGGAGTACTGTCAAGAAATGTATACGGAAATAAACAAAGCGGCAGATAACAACGTCATGAATGAAGCGGAACGTGAACCAGAACCTAGCATAGAGGAAGTCCGGAACGCAATCAAACACTTAAAAAGTGGAAAATCTCCTGGTTGTGATGAAATAACAGCTGAAATGATACAGGCAGGAGGAGAAGGCAGCGCTCGTATATACCATGCATTATGCTGCAAGATTTGGCAAAGCGGAATTTGGCCCAAGGAATGGAAAAGATCAATTTACATACCCGTGCCAAAAAGGGCAACTTGAAACTGTGCACAAACTACAGAACTATAGCTCTTATAAGCCATGCCAGCAAAATACTATTACAAATCATAATGAAAAGGATGCAACAAAAGCTAGAAACAGAAATAAACGAAGTACAGACGGGTTTTCGACCAGGTAGAGGCACTAGAGATCATATACTCGTATTCAACATGAGGATCATCATAGAAAAGTGTAGATAATTCAACGTTGACCTACATACTTGTTTCATTGATTACACCAAAGCTTTCGATTGTGTACAACATCAGCAGTTATAGGCTATTATGAAAAATATGGGATTTCCAAACCACCTTATACAACTCATCGCACTGCTGTACCAAGAACAACAGGCAGCCGTAATAATAGAGGGGGAAACATCAGAATGGTTTGAAGTACAGAAAGGAGTAAGACAAGGCTGTACCCTTTCCCCTTACCTGTTTAACATTTATGCCGAGAATATCATGAGAAACGTAAGAGATGTCCAAGAACACACAGAGTTTGACTCATTTAACATCGGCGGGTACCAGATCCCGGAAATCAGATATGCTGACGACACAGTCCTCCTATCGACCAACCCAGAAGGACTTGAACAATTAATTCTGTCCACCAAAAACACAGCGAGGCCCAGAATCTATACCTAAACACCAAGAAGACCAAGGTATTGACAACAGACAAAGTAAAGATCAAACCAGAAATTGAAATTGATAACGAAGAACTGGAAAGCGTTAATGAATTCGAATACTTAGGATCAATCATCAACAGCTCTGGCGACTGTGCAGTAGATATTAAAAGAAGACTTGCAACTGCTTCACATAAAATAATACAGATGAAAAACCTATGGCAAGGCACAAGCAAAGAAACAAAGTTACAACTGATCAGAGCATGTATATTCCCAGTAGCAACATACGGCTGCGAGACTTGGACACTCAATAAAACAGTTGCAAAAAGGATTACATCATTCGAAATGAAATGCTACAGAAGGATGTTGAGAATACCCTGGACAGAGAAAAAGACCAACAGAGAAGTACTGCACTCACTAAACGTACAGGAACATTGGCTCCTAAATACCATCGCAATAAGGAAGCTGAAATTTTTCGGTCATATAAAAAGACATAATAGTCTGGAAAAAACAGTGATGGAAGGCATGGTCCCTGGAAAAAGGGGAAGGGGTCGACCTAGACGACGGTGGACCCAGGACATCACAGAGAGTCTGAATTTGTCTTTGGCTGATGCAGGTCGACTTGCCCAGAATCGTGATGCGTTCAGAGCAGCTGTAATGGAGACAACGTTCTGGAAAGAATACGTCACAAGATGATAAACGTAAAGGTAATTGCCAAAACTGTAACAATCATAGAGGCATCTCTCTATTATCAATCGCTGGGAAGATATTCGCCAGCATCCTTCTGAATCGCCTTACGGCTCATCTTGACAAAGGTCTTCTACCTGAAAGACTGCGTGGGTTCCGAAAAGAACGTGGAACCGCCGATATGGTGTTCGCTGCAAGACAGCTACAAGAAAAATGCCAAGAACAACACTGTGACCTGTACACAGCTTTCATCGACTTGACAAAGGCGTTCGACACGGTCACGGTATCCATATATACGAGGGTCTATGGAAGATCATGGCAAAATACGGCTGCCCAAAGAAATTTATCACAATAGTGCAGCAACTGCATGATGGAATGCAGGCTAGAGTTCAGGAAAACGGTGAGCTGTCGGAGCCTTTCCCCGTCTCAAATGGAGTTAAACAAGGGTGTGTACTTGCACCAGATCTGTTCAGTATCATGTTTTCTGCTGTGCTGACTGATGCTTTCAGGGACGGGGACACAGGAATCGACATCAGATATCGTATTGATGGAAAATTGTTTAACCTTAGGAGGCTTCAAGCAAAAACCAAGGTCAAATCACACACCATCAGAGATCTTCTGTTTGCTGACGATTGTTCCCTCAATGCTGGCTCAGAGACTGATCTGCAGCATAGCGTGGATATATTTTCCGAAGCCTGCTCCAACTTTGGGCTTATTATCAACACGGGGAAAACAGAAATCATGTACGAACCAGCTCCCGCACAATTTATACTGAGCCAATCATCAATGTAAATGGTGAGAAACTGAATGTTGTGAACAGATTCACATACCTTGGTAGCATACTTTCCCAGAACATCGTCATTGATGATGAGGTGAACACCAGGATCTCCAAAGCCAGCAGCACATTTGGCAAACTATACACCAACGTTTGGCATCGAAGTGACATTAGTCTACAGACAAAGCTGAAGGTGTACAGAGCTGCGGTGCTTCCAGTGCTGCTTTATGCATGTGAAACATGGACTGTATACAGGCGACACGTTAAGAAGCTAAACCACTTCCATACAGTCTGTCTCAGGAAGGTAATGAACATCAAATGGCAAGACAAGATCCCGGATACCGCCGTTCTTGACAGAGTTAGTATTCCTAGCATCGATACTATTCTGATGCAGCCACAGATTCGCTGGGCAGGTCATGTAGTCCGCATGCCAGACCATCGACTGCCAAAGATACTCTTTTATGGTAAGATGCAGAAGGGTAAACGCTCCCATGGTGGCCAAAAGAAGCGCTTCAAAGACACGTATAAGACTTTATTGAAAACATTTGACATAAACCCTGACACATGGGAAGCTGCTGCGGAAGACCGAACCGCTTGGCGCACATCTCTGCGTAAAGGTGCAGCGGCATGCGAATCATGCAGAAGAGCAGCAGTAGCCCCATCGACGCCAGCTCCTTGACGTGGAGATGGGATTCAAGTACAGCCATCAGCGGCCGAAAAACCAAGACTGGCCAGACCCTCCTACACTCGAGCGAGACCACAGTCTGCCCTAGCAAGTCAAGGTGCTGAAGACGGAGGCAACCAGCCAAGAAGCGCACCACAGCAATCAGGATACCACGCACATGCGCAATGGAAATATGTCTATATCTACAAAACGTTATGGCACTCGCCCTGTGACGGACACCCAGGCAGACGCAGTGCCGGGCCCTCTGCCTCAATAGGGCCCAACCCCTACTACTGGGGGTCCTTCTCAATTGCCCCATGGAGCCAGGAGGCAGGAGAATAGACCTACTGTCCAAGCAAAGCAAAGACCACTTATTGCCCCGAATATGATATATTGAGGCAAACCCACTGGCCCAGAGAAACGACACTAGAAGCAAAACTATACGGACCTCTGTATGAACTACAAAAGACATTGAAGTTTATACAAGAAACAACATTGCAGATATAGACAATATATTTCAAGCGAACGAAAGAAGAAGAAGCAGCGGAACAGCGGAGACAAGCTAGAAAAGACCGTGTAATAAAACCTTCACATGAAGCAAACATTCCCTGACCACACTGTCCGAGATCTTTCCAGGCCCGCATCGGGCTCGTCACCTTCGTACCCATAGACTAACCTAACATATTCCTAATAATTGAATGAACAGAGTGGTCTTCATCACCCGTGATGGATGAGCAGCAATAGTAGGTTCGATCACTGTGCTTCTTAATATTATAGACTTGGCTCTGACATTTCAACCATTCACACTGCACAAATATGAAGGAGCAATACTCTGTAGACTCTGTTTGTAGGCTTTTCAACATTTATTTGGGCGCTCTCTGCACCGTCAATGTACAAATTACTTTTTACATGTTATAGTGGCAAAGACAGACATGTGTAAATCTCAACAAGATTGTACTACAAAAGTTCATTCTCACGGCTTCTGTCTTTCCTCTATGCAAGTCAAACTGTGCGATCTGCATGCTTGAGTTTATCATATTATGATCGACCAGACATCTCCGGGGTTGTTACTTTGGTCCCAAGACTATACTGCCCACACTGGCTACGTTATATGTTTAATGTTCATAGCTCATAATACACATACCTGGCAGACACACGAATCTTCCAAATCTTGATCACAAGCTAGGATTACACTGTCGAACCTCCTACTTGCATTGATCTCATCTCGATCACTCACTCTAGTGTATGCGTGGGGAACCACTATTACTACCGGATATATACACGTCGGCACAATTTTCCGCTATCACACTCAAGAAAACTCTACCCGAGATTCCTTGCGGTCCTTACTCTTTGAAGACCAAATATCAACTGCTTACCACGCACTCTGAATTTTCCTGTCCCCCTTATCTCCCCCTGTAATTCGTGAAATCCGTGGTGAACACAACTCACATAGAACCCATGCGCTCACCTTGTACTCTACGACCCTAACAGCTCACAACAGGGGGAACTATTTCATGAACTACTCGTCTACGTTTTACTCCCATTTTCCCTTTTTATTCCCCTTGCTTAAATGCGGCTACACTTGTGTCAAAGTCTTTGCCTTTGAAGATTCCGACAACGCTTGCTTAAGACAGGAAGAGACGGACTGGACAGTTTGTGTTACTGTGACGATACGGTTGTGCGATCTCACGTCCACTCCGTCAGTGTCTTAATTGTTCTATTTCCCCCATTCTTCTTCTTCTTCGTTCGTCATGAAAAGGACGGTGGTTGCGTTGTGTCTGTTTGCGCCTAAGCTGTGATATCTGTACCTTTCGGTCGACACATCCGACTTCTGCACGGCATTTTTTAAGGACCGGGTTTGCTTTCCCATTTCGATCCATGCTCGCTCAGCCAGCCTGCACTGCTGCAGACTGTTTCCAGGACCACCACGTGGAGGTGGAGCACGGTCTTGACCAGCTCTGGTTCGCTGGTCCTGACGTAGGCAGTCAAGCTATGAGTCGCTGACTGCATTCACTATTGCTGCATCTTGAGGTCCCATTTCCCCCATTCAATTCGCTTATTATTTGGCAATTTTGTGCCATTTCATTAATTATTTTGCTCTATGCTGAATCTCGTTTGATATTTGCAACCCAGGTTCAAAGCTTGTGAAGTACGTTTTTGTTCTGACCCTTGTTGTGCGCCCGTTCTTAACTAAACGATGATGATAGTGACATGTCTTTGTTCCTGTGTACGTCTATCTGTTACGTTAGTTATTGGGCTTGTCTTGCCAATGTGACTGTTGAGTGTTACTTAAGGACCAGACAACATGATGACTGCAATTACCGATCGACTCGTGGATGACAAACAAAATTCCTTTATTGTTGTCCATGACATATTTACAGTTGGCCATCTCCGTGCCTGATTATAAAGGTAATAAGAATACATATGACTTCTATTTTGACACTTCATATAGCATGTAATTCACTGGTCAGGAACTAGTTCATTAACGATTGACCTCTGCTAACTACTGCAATACTGTCTACTATTCTATACTTGTTAATGGGCTGTTCTCAATATATTCAATTTGGCTTCGAAATATTAGCTGGGTCACCACCAATGCTGAAAACTTTTTCTTAGCCACTAGAACTGATCTTTATAAAGTCTGCCTTATGCGTCTGACACTGGATCACTGCTTCTAAACACTTGTTCTTGACTACTGCACTTAATTAACTATTCGAGAGTTTACCTACCAAGGTTTTCCTGAATGAACTGCTGGCGACATACTTGGACACAGCTCGACGTGGAAACTACTTGTCGTGAAAACATCTTTTGTCTGTCTTCCTTTCTGCAAACTGCAGCGGCACCGTAAATACCATGGTACATGAGCTGGCCAGTATTTTATAGATGGTTGCTACGGTTAGTCTAAGCTAACCTGCTCTCAGCTGACAACCTGAGCAAAACGACGAGTGAAGAATGAAGTAAACTCTTCTGTCAGCGCACGGACTTGGTCTTACATCATTTGCCTTAATGATGACGTATACTCTAAGTCTCGCTACACAATAATTATCTCTCGTTATTCTAATCTCGGTTGTCTCCCTTTCCTTTCACATTACCTCCCCTATCCTAAAAAAAGATTTGTCACCGAGGACAAATTTTTCTCCCCCATTGATTAAGACACCTATCTCTACCCCAAAACTTAATTTGTACTTCTTTGACAAGTATTACCAGACATAAACTTACTTACTTACTTAGTCGTTCCCCTTCTACCGTGAGATGTAGAGGTGTGAAAGAGAGAGCGCCAGACTATCCTATCGGCTGTCTTCCTCCTGGCCTGGTTCCATTCTAGTCCTCGGTCCTTCAAAGTTTGTCTAATGTTGTCCTCCCAGCGGACTCTGGGTCGTCATGGGGGTCTGGATCACTGGCTCTTTGTTTCCCATGCTTGTCGTGGTAGCCGATCTTCTCCCATTCTGCAGACATGGCCAAACCATCTTAGTTGGGACTGTTCTACTTGCGTCTGCAGGGGGTGACATTTTAGGCCTTGACGTATCGTCTGGTTGCGGACCATGTCTCTTCTTGTTACTTCAACCACCTTCCTCAGATACCTCATTTCTGAAGTTTGGATCTGGCTTTTTGGGTTGTAGTCATTGCCCATGACTCGCATCCATATGTCAAGACTCGATACTAATATATACTGACAGAATGTTTAACATCATCGAAGATATATTTCCATCTGAAACGACAGATAGGGAATAGATAGCCATTTGATCGGTGTCTTCGTAGACGGATTGTATAGTGATTCCATCAAACTCCACTTAATAAGGAAGGATCATAAGACGTTAACAGAAACAATGGCTTCTGCCATTGCAGAAGAAAACATAAGAAGACGGTTTGAGTTTAGAGTAGAACAGTCAAGGGTTTATGAAGAGGAACCAATGGAAATAGATAACATAGGTCGAAGAAACAATGGTGGAAAAAGACAACAGATAGCCGACTGGTGCAAGATATTGTGTTGTGTATAGGTTGTGTATGTATCTCCGCTCTAGTGACTATCCGACTTCCTCCTGCTCTTGGTCTATGTGACTGTTCTGGAGAACTTTCATCTGATGTACCCTCATCTGTGTCCTCTGGTACCACTACATAATGGATTTTCCTCTTTTTCTGCTCTTCCGGGGGTATGTCTATAGGTTTCCGTGTTTGTAACATTAAATGTTGTACGTGCGCCTTGATGGTTTTATTTTGGTCTTGTTTCCTTATCCGAAATGTTGTTCCTGAAAGGCGTCGTAACACCTGCCAATTTTGAATCCATGTTCTGGTCTAGTTTTCCACTCCTAACGTACTTCTTATAGAACACTATGTCCCGCGGCTTAAATTCTTGTGACTCTGCATTTTTATTCGCATTCTTTTGCCTTCTTTCAAAATTTGTCTTGATGTTCCTTTGTGCTAAGGTATGTATTCCGATGTTTATAGGTGTCTCTGTTTGTATAGTGACACTAATCATCTTTTTATGCTTTCCCTCTCGTTTTTCTATCTGTCTGGGTTGCATGTTATTCCCAAGGGTGTGTTGTGTCATATCCGTATTTACTTAATTTACTTCTTGGTATCTGTTAACTTTCCTTCCTGATCTTACTGGACCTATGTGTGCCTTCCATCCGTCTTCTGTCGTTATGAAACACCTTTGTCCGTTTTCTAACGCCACGTTGTTGATCTCCCATATCTTTCTGTTTCTGATCTCGGTAATGCAATTCCTTATTGCCATTCTAGCCCTTCTCCTATTCAGGCTATTCCAGTATCCTGATCCTTGTTGTCTAATGAAATTTAGGAGTATCTTTTCATTTGTATGATGTCTCTTAGTGTCCACCACTCTTCCATGCATTTTGTCTTTTTGTATTGTCCTAGGTGTACTCTGTCCCTCTGTTGCGTGCATCTGTTGTTGTATGGCTTTTTATTCGTATGCCAATATCTGCGGTATGGCTGTCTAATCCCTTTATGTACTGCCTCTATCCTGTGCATTCGGTCCAATGGTCTACGACAATTGTTCCTCGTTCTTATTGTCCTTAAACATGAGCTCGGATCTGTATTGTATGCACCGTTCACTGTTGGTACACCACTCTTTTGTTTCCTTATCCTTGGTTTTCTTCCCATAGGTACCTGCCTATTATTCTGAGACCTATCAGTCACATTACCCATATCGGTCTCCTTTAATGATTATGTCTGCCTTTTCCCTAGACTACTGTAACTACAGTACCGAGGCGTCTCGAAAGGTGTCATCCTTGTCCCTACACATAGTCTGTCGCGGACTATGATAACTAGCTACATGTGCAGACCTACTGTTTTGATAGATGCGTGGTGGTCTCCATGTACACGTGCTAGCTCTGTGTCCGCGCTGATGGAAATTGTAGCATTCAATATCTTGCACCAGTCGGCTATCTGTTTGTTGTCTTTTTCCACCATTGTTTCTTCGACCTATGTTATCTATTTCCATTGGTTCCTCTTCATAAACCCTTGACTGTTCTACTCTGAACTCAAACCGTCTTCTTATGTTTTCTTCTGCAATGGCAGAAGCCATTGTGTCTGTTAACGTCTCATGATCCTTCCTTATTAAGTGGAGTTTGATGGAATCACTATACAATCCGTCTACGAAGACACCGATCAAATGGCTATCTATTCCCTGTCTATCTATCGTTTCAGATGGAAATATATCTTCGATGATGTTAAACATTCTGTCAGTGTATATTTGTATCGTTTCCTCTTTCTTTTGCTTTATCTTTCTAAGTTTTTGCCATCCTAGATGTACATCCAGTAATTCTCCGTATCTCTTCACAAATTCCTGTTTGAACTCTTGCCATGATTCCTCTGTCACTGTGTCCAACCTTCTCCTAAAGAAATCTGGCACCAGATACGTGCTAGTAAGAAAAGCAAACAATCTCTTTTCACCGTATGAGGCATGAACCGATAAAGAGTATCTTTCTAATTGTAAAAGCCAGGCCTAGCATTCAGTAGCTTTACCTGAAAAAGTGTTAACATTGCCGTTGACATTGGTAAGTTTGCAGTTTTTATTCAGCTTACCCAATGTATTAGATACCTAGCGTAACATGCCTACTACTTTCTCTGTACCGTGTTCCATCTTGACCCTGAAATATAAAAAAAGTTATATTATTGAGAACTTCTTGGGGTTCTGAAAGGAAAAATTGCTTCGGTTAATTATATTACCCCTGTAAGAAAAGCAATTGATACTCACAGCAAATCACTACAATAAATTTGCGAAAAAACTACGAAACATGCACCAGTTCAAAGTTGTACACAATCATTAATTATACTTAATCTCTAACTAATTAACTAACTCTATTCTTAGACGTTGGTTGCTGATGAAGGCGTCTTTTCCGGACCACTGAACTGAGTGTGCACACTGTTTTGTTCCGTTCTTTCTTCCCGTTTCTCTTCTGTTTTGTCAGCGGCGGTTATGGATACTTGACCTTCCCTGTTCATACAAAATCACTCTTGTGTGATGAGGCTCGACCCGTTACCCGATTGTGGAGTTAAGTTGTAATAGAAATTGTCTCTTTAAGCGTTGACCTCCTTTCTGCTGTATTGTTTATCTGTCTTGGTTCACCTTGACCTTGTCTACCTCGGCTGATCTTGATATGACTCGGCACGTGCATGATAAACTGTTACTGCATACAATATACATTGACTCTAGGAACGAACATCTGATGGTACTTAGAAATTTGCTTGTTACTGGGTTGCTTTCCTCAGTAGTGCTTCCCAAAAAAAAAATAGTCATGTGTATCGGCACGTAACTGTCTTGTTTACTCTGTTGACTTTGATGTTGTCACTCATCGCTGGCGTTCTGACAAATGACTATATGTAACAAGCGTAATTTTTTTTGCACAAGTGGTCATGGGCACCAAAATAAATATCTCGTGTGATAGTTGCAACCCAGGTTCAAAGCTCGTGAAGTTGTAAGTTTTTGTACTGACCCATTTTGTGCACCCGTTCTTAACTAAACGATGATGATAGTGACCTGTCTTTGTTCCTGTGTACGTCTATCTGTTACTTTAGTTATTAAGCTTGTCTTGCTAATGTGACTGTTGAGTGTTACTTAAGGACTTAGGCAACATGATGACTGCAATGACCGATCGACTCGTGGCTGGCAAATAAAATTCCTTTATTGTTGTCCATAACATATTTACAGTTGGCCATATCCGTGCCTGCTTATAAAGGTAATAAGAATACATATGACTTCTACATTGACACTTCATATAGCATGTAATTCACTGGTCAGGAACTAGTTCATGAACGCTTGACCTCTGCTGACTACTGTCTACTATTCTATACTTGTTAATGGGCTGTTCTCAATATATTCAATTTGGCTTCAAAATAATAGCTGGGTCACCACTAGTGCTGAAAACCTATTCTTAGCCACTAGAACTGATCTTTATAAAGTCTGCCCTATGCATATGACACTGGACCACTGCTTCTAAACACTTGTTCTTGGCTATCTGCACTTAATTAACTATTCAAGAGTTTACCTGCCAAAGTTTTCCTGAATGAACTGCTAGCTACATACTTGGGCACAGCTTGACATGGAAACTACTTGTCGTGAAAATAAATTTTGTCTGTCTTCTTTTCTGCAAACTGCAGCGGCAACGTAAATACCATGGTACCTGAGCTGGCCATTACTTTATAGATGGTCGCTACGGTTAGTCTATGCTATCCTGCTCTCAGCTGACTACCTGAGCAAAACGACGAGTGAAGAATGAAGTAAACTCTTCTGTCAGCACACAGACTTTATGTGTCGCTGATGACTTATCAACTAAGTCCCGCTATTCAATAATTATCCCTCGTTATTCTAATCCCAGTTATCTCCCTTTACCACCACATTAGTAGCGTGATGTCTCTAACACGCTACTCCCCTACGGACGTATCTGCTATACAGAGTAGAATTGTTTACGTTCCGCAAGGTACATGCGATAATACCTGGTAATAATTTCGGTTATACGCTTATCTATTCTCTCCGTCTGACCAGCCTTTGAAACGCGGCGGTCCAACATTTGACCCCAGTGAAAAGCTGCTGACCATGTTGACACAAGCTTGTGTTGTACGTGCGATGGAAGAAGACATTATTGTCTGACCAGACATCTGTCTGGCGGAGGCATTCAGATAAAGGCGATAATTGGATAATCGTTTCTTTTGGGCCCTGTCTGCATCATTATCACAGGTGGTAGATGCGTTGATCGCTTTTGTGGGACAATCTTTGGTGATTGTGTTAGAGATAATATGTCTGGAGAGACATTTTGGTGGAAGATATTATGCCAGGAAAACATGGTCACAAGATTGTGAAGAGGCAGATATATGTCATCAGAAGTATTATGAAGTATTATATAGAGGTCATGCGTGGAATTTTAAATTTAATTTAAAACACGCAGGGGGTATTTTGAATTAAAACTTCCCCACCCACACAGCGCTAGAGAGATTTGATTGATTTGAAGTGAGAGCCGGAACATACAATGAATTTTATTGGAACATTCGGGCGGAAACACAATCTGTGATTTGAACCGAGAATGAGAAATATAATCTAGTGAACTCAGAGGCACAGAACAGACAGTTTCACAACTTCAACCAAGCAACTTCCAAGCAGTCAGAAAGAGAAGGATCGGACCTAGAATTCCTATATCATAAGTGACAGATCGACAGTATTTGGGAAACTCTGAAACCTTAAGAGTAAACCCGCATTTTTAAATACACAGACTGTAAAACTTCAGGGAACAGGACTTTATAAATACAAGACTGGAAACCTAGGAATGGGATCATCAGTCATAAGAGACATAATATCCCAGACCAAGTGTATTGCAGAACACCCATCGAAGAGGAATTACTAGTTTCCCAGGTCAAGTGTATCTCAGAACACCGTCATAAAAGGAATTTCTCAGACGAAAGTGATTCAAGAGCATATGCACAAAAACTGCTCGTGTCTATCTGAAACCTGTGCAGGGAGATTGTGAATTCCCAAAATTTGGGGTAAGTTGTGAACATTTCTTTTACAAATGTGAATTAAACATGTTTTTCTTGCTAAGTGGTTATATAGGGGGCTGGCAGCCTCACCATACGAAAATGGTATATTCATAAACCACTACAGCTAGCGCTGGTGATTTCCTCAGGCTAGTCGTGCGGAAAAACCCAACAGCAGAGGTGACCCTAGACTCCAACTGGAGCAGTGAAGACTACATCATATGTGCCTCAAGTGTAGCATATAATTGTTTAAGATTTATGTAACTTGTTAATGTTAATTCAGGCACAAATCATTGCTCGTGCTGTCCAGACATATTGTCCCAGTTAATACCCAGAGGAATACTGGTGAATGTTTATCATCTTTCCTGAGTTGCACTGTGTAAACTCAGGAATTTAACTCTTCTGAGAGATTTAACATTGGTGGGTGGACTAGAGGATGCGGCTGTTAAACTTCCAACTCAGTGTAATTAGCAAAGGCATCTTTGTCTAATTTTTTATCATACCGTACTCCATAAAGTACTGAAGTTATTACGCCACTCGTGTGAGAGAAGTACATTCATCACCAGAACGTGACGAAAACCTAGGTGGCAGGACTCACTCAAACAAGCACCAGCAAAAAGGGACATTTCAGTTATACTTTAAGCATAAAGCATACATGTCAACCTGTACAAATGTTTCATACAATGTACGGATTTTTGATACTTTTAGCAGTGTACGGCCGTACAGACTCGTTGTACAGATTTTTCCCCCCCCCCCCCCAAAAAAAAAAAAAAAGAATTTTTATTTTTTTATTTTCTAAAAATATTTCCAACCCAAATTTTTTTAAATCAGAAAATATTTTCTACCCCAGGTTTTTTTTAATTAATTTTTTTTATTTTTAATTCCGGAAATCTCAGCGTTCGTTTTTAAACTGAGGTCTTTCCCAGCAACCAATCAAATTCTTTTATACCCAACAATTCGGCAAACACTTTGAATTCGGTCTCAAACGATTTCGGTTTTCAGCGTGACATGACGTATTTTTAAAGTTACCTGTTATCAACGACGATGCTTGCTTGCCACCACACTTCGACGCCATTTTGTTTAAAAAAGCTAAGTACTTATAACTTGGTTAAATATTGCTGTTGTTTTGCTTTGTTGCAATTTAATCGCTGCCTTAATCTTTCCAGTTAGGCCTATATCTTGCCCTTCAATATATTTCCGATAAATTGTCATAATATTCTGTGTAGGCCTACTTTATGCCAGCGCACGAGATTCGCTGCTTTATTTTTTAATAAAGTGGCAATCTGTTATCACTGGTCTAGGCTACCAACTCTTAAATAATAATTTTGTAAATTTTTGGTGGTACGTTTTTTCTTCCTAGATTTGATATCTTGCCCTTCAATAGCCTATATTTCCGATAAATTGTCATAATATTCTGTGTCTTCTTCTTCTTCTTTGATCCTTAGCCGCCGACCGTCAAAGCAGTCAGTGGCCATCACGCCTAGTGGCGTCTTGTAGGGCAACAACAAATTGATTCCACTTTGCTCGGTCGGTGGCCATCCTTCGTACAGTGCCCCAACTCTGGTTCATTCTTTGCATCTCAGCCTCCACAGTCCTCCGCCAGGTTGTTTTTGGTCGGCCTCTCTTTCGTTTTACTTCAGGGGTCCAAAGCATAGCTGTTCTTGTGATGACATTGGAGTCTCTTCTGAGGACATGACCAACCCAGCTCCAGCGTCTGCCAGCTATGATGGTGTGCATGTCCTCTTGCTTGCTACGAGTAAGCAGATCTTGGTTAGTGATGGTATTTGGCCAAAAGATTCGGTGAATTTTTTTTAGGCATGTTGTGTGAAAAGAGGAATATTCTGTGTAGGCCGTACATAACTAGAAAAAAAAGTTTGTTTGCGTTGAGTCTTCTTCTTCTTTGATCCTTAGCAACCGACTGTCAAAGCAGTCAGTGGCAATCACGCCTAGTTGCGTCTTGTAGGGCAACAACAAAGTGGCAATCTGTTATCACTGGTCTAGGCTACCAACTCTAAAATAATAATTTTGTAAATTTTTGGTGGTACGTTTTTTCTTCCTAGATTTGATATTCTGTTCATAATTTTGTTTATTTTTGTTGTTGTTGTTGTTGTTGCTGTTAGCCGTTTGCTTTTTTCGTTGTATTTTTTAATCATTCTCTTCGTCTACAAAGATTATTAGTTGAAATATTTCATCCACTGAATGATGGCTGAGCCTAATTCAAAGAAACAAAAGCTGACTGCAAAAGATCATTTTCAATGATGAAAAAAATCCACACAGACTGCAGGAGGTCCATGAATGCGGACACACTCACTTCTATTTTACAGTGTAAGATTAACATTGATACATGCTGGGCAGACTTTAAGCCCACAAATGCAATTCTGCAAAGTGCTAAAAGTGCATGTGTTGATTATAATACAAAACACTGTACATCAAAAGAATAGTGTACCTCATGATCACTAAGTTTTTTTATGTGTAAAAAACAGCATGAGACTATTAGCATGTTTTATATCACAATAATTCAAATGCTAATACTGTAGATTTGTATATGTCATTTCTCATTTTAAAACTGTATTGCATATAATTTTTTAATATATTTTTTGCGTAAGGATTTTTGGGTGTTTGTAAGGATTTTTTGGGTCTGGCGTACAGATTTTTGTCTCAGGAGGTTGACAGGTATGATAAAGTTAAATTTCCACCTACCTCTCATTGATGAGAACTTTATATCCATCAAAATTCCACTAATCGTTCCATATTTATTTTAACTTGTTAAAGACTAATTCACTATTAAATTTGTTACTTGTTGTCTTAAAACTAAACAATAATAGTTGATTCAGTTATATGTATGAAAGCAAACAAATGAGCCAGAATATTATATATATATATATATATATATATATATATATATATATATATATATATATATATATATATATATATATATATATATATATATATATATATATATATATATATATATATATATATATATATATATATATATATATATATATATATATATATATATATATATATATAACATCAGTTGGAAAAAATTCAAGACTAATCGACAAATAAGAGAAGACTCTAGGCAGAAATATGTCTCCGACTATATAAGGAAAAGACGATGGTCATATATAAGTCATGTCCTACGAATGCAAAACAACAGAATACCACTACAGGTGCTCACTTGGGTTCCTGAGGGTAAGAGGAAAAAAGGAAGACCAAAAGAAACACTCAGAAGAACAATAATAAGAGAACGTTGGGCCTAAATAATGTGCAAGAGCTAAGAGGAGTGGCGTCACAACGAACAACCTGGAGAGCACTGGTTTCTGCGTTATGCGCCATGTTTGGTGCTTAAAGAATTTATTATTATTATTATTATATATATATATATATATATATATATATATATATATATATATATATATATATATATATATATATATATATATATATATATATATATACTTAGACATATAATTACCTCTAAACAGAGCTATACCTTATAAGAGGGCATTCGTTGGATTACACCAACTGGGGGCTTGAACGGGCTAACCTATTGCTTAAATCCTTCACAAAAGGCGACGGACCAGATATAATGCGTTAACAATTGTTCAGGTAGAAGTGTTATTAACCTTCGATCTACATCTCTGTAAAGAGTAATCTTGCATGCAGGTGACACCTTGGAAGTCAATATTAAATACTCTTGAGTTTTGGTCACTGTTTGACCACCACTGCAAAGCAGGGGAGGCATTCCGTGACAGTTACACATTTCATGATTATTTTTGAAAAAAATGCCTGTACACCAGTTGTTTAGAAGACATAGAGATATCGGTGAAACCATTAGAATAATTCACATATTTTTCATGAATGACATTACACGAAGTACCAACCTGCCAAGATGTGTGAGGTTCTGGTCAGTGTTTAACTGATAAAGATTTTGCAATTGATGATGTAAGTGCTGTTTTCAACTTAAAATGATGAAGGATTTATGCACTTGAGAAATAAATCAAAATTTTAAAACAATCACTCAGTAAAAATTGAATTTCTGTCTGAATTTATAATGATGCCACAATATTTCTCTGTGGCACCTGATCACAACGCATGCATGGACAGTCTTATTTCATTGGTAGAAAGTCACTGGGACAAATACAGAGACAATGTCTATGTGGATTCCACAAACAGAATTTTGCTTCCGCGTGATATTTTTTGTGACAGAATAACCTCAATTGTCACATTTACCTGTGCCATCCTATAATTCATTATGTGTTCTTTACTTTAGTTTTTCCCACCTCTTGACAGTTTTTGGTATTTTCAATTCATTGTTTACACCCCCTTCCCTCCATTCTTGTTAAGTCGGAACTTCATCAACCATTTTTTGCTGATTAGGGTAATCAATCCCTTTCGTGTGAACCCATATTGACACTGGAGATCGGAAGAGAAAAGTATGGTTTACTAATGTGTAACACATTTTCTTACCAGACCAGACAAGTGCAGGGGAGCGACCGGATTAGTGAGTAAACAACCTTGGGACGATCACAGTTGATTATCTCTGATAATAGCTCTGTCTGTCCAGTTTGTGGATTGTTGCCTCAGACCAGGTAAATGACATAATCGTGTCCGGACAAGACTTTCGGAAGAATAATCATCCATCTTGAAAGAGATTACTTGTGATAAATTTTGAAGTCGTAAATGTAAACATGTGTCATGGGATGCCTCCCCTGCTTTGCAGTAGTGGTCCAACAAAAGCCAAAACTCAAGAGTATCTAATGTGTGTCTTTGAAGGATCTACCTTCACTCAAGATTACTTTGGCAGATTGGTAAATAGAAGGATGATGTATCGTGTGGGAGTGTTCACAAGATATTTAGAAGTCAAGAACAATGCGGAATGTGTCCTAGTAAAGTTAACTTTGTATCTGCCTGCCACCTTTTGTGAAGAGAAACGTATATTTTATATAGCTCGTTCCAAAGGTTGTTATTGCCGGGAGTTGTAGTGAGGATAAGCTCTCACTGCAGATAAAGTACTTCTATGGCACGCGCCTCAAGCAGCCTCTGACAACCAAGTCCAGCTCCCGGCCTTCACGTGTGGCTTAATTTGAGCCCGGCGGAACTATTTCCACTGACGGGAGAAGGGGCAAAGGCGAGCGACTGGCGCCTTAAAACCAGCAGCTTCGGGCAGATAGGGCTCGTGATCCTTGGTTGGTAGCTTATCTAAGAGAAGGAACTCTGAATTCAAACCACCGCTGCCTTGCGGGAATATCCATTTATGGAATTGGCTTCGGGAGTAAACCCTGAGGATAAATCCGGAGTCGGAGTCCCTAAGGCAGTCTAATGTCGATTCGACATTATTCTGGCAACTCCTGCGACATGGCTGGTACCAAACTGTATCGGCTACTGCCGTTCCTTTGGATCTACCGGCAGTGTGGAGAGGGGGAACATGCTGCATGGGCAACAGCTTGATCTCCATATAACTGTGCCCAAGCTCGCGCCCTGGAGAGGACACTCCAGCTTCACCCTATAGGTGTCGGCAAAACACGGGAAGTAGCAGTTACCGGTTATAAGCATTTGCCCAATTGGCGTAGGGCATGGCGCCAGGGGCTACTTCCGACAGTGGGAGAGGTTCTAGGATCTCACTAGACAGCTACCGCCCGCTTCAAGCTGGGTAGACCCCAGTCAATAAGGTGTTGTCCCGCCACTGTCTGCTTTCCCCATTGGGTGCATGGGGATTAGGGTCAAACCCGAACTGTGGACAGAAAATTTTGCACCAAGCAATTATCGAAAAAATAGAAATAAGCAAACTCCCAGATTGGGATGCTGGAACGTCCGGACTATGTTGACTGGACTATCCGAAAACCTACAGGATGTAAACGATGTAAGGAAGACAGCCATAATTAATGATGAGCTTAAACGACTTCCGGTGGATATAGCTGCACTTCAGAAAACGCGCCTGGCGGGCTCTGGAACGGTGAGCGAGAAGGACTACACATTTTAGTGGCAAGGGAAAGATCTTAATAAAGCTAGAGAACACGGAGTAGGTTTTGCGGTCAAAAAATCGCTAACTAAAATGGTTGAACCAGGCGAGAATGGATCAGAACGCCTGTTAACGCTCCGCCTGCAAACTAGCACAGGTCCCATCACCCTTGTCAGTGTGTATGCTCCTACTCTGTACTCTGCCTCAGAAGCTAAAGATGAGTTCTATGAGAATCTAGCAGCAATTATCAAAAGCATACCTAGGCAAGAACAGCTTGTTCTCCTTGGTGACTTTAACGCTAGAGTGGGTGCCGATAATGTTTCATGGCCTTCGTGTCTGGGCAGGTTTGGTATTGGCAAGATGAATGAAAATGGACAACGGCTCTTAGAATTGTGCGTCCACCATGACCTCTGCGTGACCATCACCTACTTTCAGACAAAACCCCAGCATAAGGTGTCATGGAGACACCCACGATCCAAGCACTGGCACCAACTTGACCTGATTCTCGTCAGAAGGCCACTCCTCAGGTCTGTGCTCTCCACGCGCTCGTACCATAGTGCAGACTGTGATACAGATCACTCCTTGGTTTGCTGCAAAATCAGAGCACAACCAAGAAAACTCTATCGTGTCAGACATGAAGGGAAACCACGCATTGATACCAGCAAGATGTCAGACCCTTTCATGATCGCTCAATTCACTGCGACCTTCGAGAAAGTGCTCAGTAGCCCTCAGAATGGTGATACTATTACAAAGAACTGGGAGCATCTACGGAACACCATTCAATGTACTGCACTTGCCACCTTTGGTAAGAAAACAGCAAAGTCAAATGACTGGTTTAATGCTTCATCAGATGTGATGGCACCTGTCATTGAAGCTAAGCGCAGTGCTATGAATGAATACAAACGTTCACCGAGTGCCAGAACCCTACAGATCCTGAGGGCTACGAGAAGCAAAGTTCAACAAACTGCTCGACGCTGTGCAAATGACTACTGGCTTCAGCTCAGTGAGAGCATCCAGATCGCAGCGCAAACAGGCAACATTAAACAAATGTATGACGGTATAAAGAAAGCACTTGGCCCCCATAAAAGTAAGACGGCACCACTAAAAACCATCAGCGGAGAGAAGCTAACCGATAAGGGTAAGCAGATGGAGAGGTGGGTCGAGCACTACTCTGAGCTCTACGCTAGAGACAATACCGTTACGCCTGCAGCCCTTGATGGTGTCAACAGTCTGCCAACTATGGAGGAGCTGGATGCCGAACCAACATTAGAGGAACTCAGCAAGGCCATTGATAGTTTGGCCTCTGGCAAAGCACCAGGCAGTGATGGGATTCCTCCTGATTTAATCAAATGCTGTAAGAGCACGCTATTACATCCCCTGCATAGGATGCTGTGCCAGTGCTGGGAAGAGACAACTATTCCTCAAGACATGCGAGATGCCAAGATTGTAACACTGTATAAAAATAAAGGAGACAGAAGTGATTGCAATAACTACAGAGGCATCTCTCTTCTTAGTATTGTTGGTAAGGTTTTTGCCAAAGTCATCTTAATGCGACTACACAAGTTAGCTGAGCGCATATATCCAGAGTCACAGTGTGGATTCCGAGCTGGCAGATCAACAACAGACATGATCTTCTCTCTCCGCCAGCTTCAGGAAAAATCAAGAGAGCAGAAAAGACCATTATATATCGCCTTTATAGACCTCACAAAAGCATTCAACCTGGTTAGTAGGGATGGACTCTTTAAAATCCTCCTGAAAATAGGCTGCCCTTCTAAAATGCTGGAAATGATAAAGTCATTCCATGACTGCATGAAGGGAACAGTCCAATATGCTGGAAGCACGTCACAGCCCTTTGATATACGAAGTGGCGTTAAACAAGGCTGTGTTCTGGCTCCGACCCTCTTCGGAATCTTCTTTGCCTTACTCTTGAAACATGCATTCAGAGATGCAACTGAAGGAATATGCCTCACACTAGGTCAGATGGCCGTCTGTTTAATCTTTCAAGGCTGAAGGCAAAAACAAAAATCAGAAGGGTCACTATAAGAGACTTGTTGTTCGCTGATGATGCTGCAGTCGTCACTCAAAGCCAACAGGAGCTTCAGAGCTTGATGAATCGCTTCACTAAAGCATGCAAGGACTTTGGCCTCACAATATGTCTAAAGAAAACGAATGTGCTGAGTCAGGATGTGGGTGCTGCACCAGTTATCACTATCGATAACTATGAATTGGCAGTGGTGCACCACTTCACATACCTAGGGTCTACCATCAATGACAAACTCTCACTGGATACAGAAATCGACAGCCGCATTGGCAAAGCTGCAGCTACCTTTGCCCGCCTCACATCGCGTGTTTGGGGAAACTCTAAACTCACAATAAAGACCAAAGCTGCGGTATATAATGCCTGCGTCACCAGCATACTCCTATATGGCAGCGAGACCTGGACGACCTATGCTAAGCAAGAAAGAAGGCTCAATACCTTCCATTTGCGGTGTCTACGCCGCATCCTCGGCATCTCGTGGAAAGATAAAGTGACAAATGTCGAGGTGTTGTCACGTGCTGGCCTTCAAATTATGTATATGCTTCTTAGACAGCGCAGACTTCGCTGGCTTGGCCATGTTCGCCGCATGGATGATGGTCGCATCCCAAAAGATATCTTCTACGGACAGTTAGCAGATGGCAAGAGAACAGTTGGGCGACCACAGCTGAGGTTCAAAGATGTGTGCAAGAGAGATATGAGGGCACTGGACATGGATCCAGCAACATGGGAGGATGAAGCTGCCGATCGCACTAAGTGGCGATGCTATTTACGGCGCCACCTCAGATTGGGCGAAGAGAGGCTCACACAAGAAGCAGAGGTGAGGAGAAAACGTCGAAAGGAGCACCAGGAAAATAAGCAGCTGAGGGCTGTCACCTCAGGGGCGCATTCCCATAGTCAGTTATGACTGAAGGGGCTATTATATTATATTATTATATAGCTCGTTCAAGCCACCAACTGATTTAACAGTAAAATGCTACTTTTTAAGCTCGTTTATCTATGAAAAATACTGACTCATACGTGTGCACATTTTGCTGAAATAATTAAATCAGCTATCAATCAATCAATCAATACCCATTATCTCCCCAAGGAGCATAGGCCTTCAACAAACATATGCCAAGTCCTCCTGTCCCGTGCCATCCACTTAAGTTCTCTCCATGTTTTCCTCAAGATTTTCTTCTCTGTATCCAGTTCTCTTCTCCATGTGTTTTTTGGGCTACTTCTGCCTCTCTTTCCCTGGTGATTCAAGAACGAGGACTGCCTTGTAATGCTATCAACAGGTTTCCTCAATGTGTGTCATATCCATTGCCAGCGTCTTCATCTCAACTCTTGCTCCACTGGCACTTGTCTGGTTCTTGTCATCAGTTCCACATTTGTGACTTTGTCATACCATTTCTGTCCTTCTGTTCTGCATAATCGCCTGTTTATAAAAGTACGTAGCTTCTTTTGTTGTTCTCCATGTATCAGAGCCATCCAATAGGACTGACTTGACATTTGAGTTGAAGATTCTTACTTTCGTGTTGGACTTGATTTCTCTTGCTCTCCATATGTTTCCCAATGCAATGAAAGCTCCTCTTGCTTTTTGAATTCTTATTTTGAAATCACTGTCTGTCCTTCCAACTTTGTCTATATTACTGCCAAAAATCAACTATGGATTTGTAAAAAAAAAAAAATAAACATATAACAAAAATAACGATCAATTATTTTTTAACAAATGTTAAATAAATAAAGAGCTGCTGATTAATAAAAGGTAGGTATTTTTATGGAAAATATGCCGAATTTTAGGAAGCTTAATTTTGAAAAAAATATGAGTTCTGTATTTGGCCTGCCAGAAATGGAACTTAGCTGCCAAAACGCCGAAGTGCTGATGCAGCTGTTCTGTCAATTCGTCTTCCGTGGCGAAAGTTCATCTCCAGATTAGTTCAGTCTCATTCTCTAATCTCCCTGAGTGTATATCATATAACTCAGGGGATATGATGACAAATCACCGTTCTTTTAGTGTATTTAAAGGAAAATTGTGACTGGACAGTGGCAAACATATTTAAGTATACATATAACTTATTACAAATGATAGTAAATGTATACATTTGATGTCATCATCATCCAATCCCTGATTCATTCGGAGTCTGGGGTTACCTATGCTTTTGGTTCCCTCTGAGAACTAGCACGAAGCAATCAACACCGTTTAGGTGTGGTGGTTCATGAATATATCATTTTTCACATGCTGAGGTTGCATACCTGTCATCCTCCTAAGGCAAAACCTGTATGCCGGACCAAAAAAATCCTTACAAACACCCAAAAATCCTTACTCAAAAAATATATTAATAAATTATACACAATACAGTTTTAAAATGAGAATTGACACATACAAATCTATTAGCATTTGAATTAGTGTGATATAAAACATGCTAATAGTCTCATGCTGTTCTTTACATATTAAAAAAAACTTAGTGATCGTGAGGTACTATTCTTTCGATGCACAGTGTTTTGTATTATAATCAACACATGCACTTTTAGCACTTTGCAGAATTTCATTTGTAGGCTTAAAGTCTGCACAGCATGAATCAATGTTAATCTTACACTGTAAAAACGTAGTGTGTCTGCATTCATGGACCTTGTGCAATCTGTGTGGATTTTTTTATTGAAAAATAAAGCAGCGAAGTTTACGCAAACAAACTTCTTTTCTAGTTATGTAGGGCCGACCGAATATTATGATATTAATTTGTTGGAAATATTTTAATGATCAAAATATAACAGGAAAGATTAAGAGAACGACAAAAAAAAAAAACAATAATAAAATAAAACGAAGCAAAGCAAACAGCTAATAGCACCAAAACAAATTTACCAAATTATGAACAGAATATCAAATCTAGGAAGAAAAAGGTAGCACCACAAATTTACAAAATTATTTAAGAGTTGATAGCCTAGACCAGTGATAATAGATTGCCACTTTATTAAAAAATAACGCCCACGGTGACCGTTGCCTCAATTGGCTGTGAGTGGTGTACCCGGAAACGGTGCCTCCCAGTACTGAGGCACAGTTAAGTCCCCGATGTCACTTATCGGTGCAGAATTGAGAGAGATGGCTGAGCATCACAATCCCTCCTGTGTTGCAGCATGATGAGAACCCAGCATTGCACACTGAGCTTGGGGGGAATCACTTGGGCACCAGACTTAATACTGGCTCTTGACTGGATGGCCGCATGCAGGAGATTTCTACAATGGAGGGTTGGCAGGTGGTGGGTATCTGGAAGTGGCTCTGTGCAGGACGTGAGGATTCCTTGGGAGAGCCCAGAACCAGAGCACAGCATTGTGCAAGCTCTGCATAGTTGGGGAGCCCCCTGGATGACGGGGAATGCACAGTGTGCTACCCCACCTATCCCCAACTGCTAACTTAGAACCAGAAGTGGGGTCCTCTGTATGCGTGCCAGGCCAGGATAAAATGCCTGGGAAAGAGACTGGAGCTCAGAACTCCCTAACTCAAAGTTGCAGGATGGCAGAAAAGCCACGGGAAAGACAGGGCTATTTTGAAGATAACGCAACCATATTTTCACCATACGAGCTCGGACGCCGCCTCGGTAAACAAGGTCCGCGCAGAGCAGTGACACCCCCAGGCTGCTTGCGAATAGTCTACTACTGGGAACATAAACAGATTAGGGATGAGCCCACTCTCCCGTTGAACAGGTGCTAAAGTCGTAGATACTGGGCCAGAAGGCGCACCGGAAACCACAGTATCATGCAACTCGCTTCTTTTTTTTTTTTCTATGGAGAGTACACCGTCATTAAAAAATAAAGCAGCGAATCTCGAACGCTGGAATAAAGTAGGTAGGCCTTCGCAATGCAAATAAACTTTTTTTTCTACTTTTGAAAGGTCTACACAAAATTCTATGATATTAATTTATTAAAAATATTTAAATGGTCAAAATATAACTGGAAAGATTAAGAGAACGACAAAAATAAAATACAATGAAGCAAAGCAAACAGCTAACAGCAAAAAATAAAAAATTAAGCAAATTATAAACAGAATATCAAATCTTGGAAGAAAAAACGTACTACCAAAAATTTACAAAATTATTATTTAAAAGTTGGTAGCCTAGACCAGTGATAATAGATCGCCACTTTATTAAATAATAAATCAGTGAATCTCGACCTCTGGTACAAAGTAGGCTTACTCAACGCAAACAAACTTTTTTTTCTAGTTATGTAGGGCGTACGCAGAATATTATGACATTAATTTGTCGGAAATATATTGAAGGGCAAGATATAACTGAAAAGATTAAGGCAGCAATTAAATTGTACCAAAGCAAAACAACAGCAATATTTAACTAAATTATAAGTACTTATCTTTTTAAACAAAATGGTGTCAAATGTATCTTGGCAAGCATGGCTGATAACAGGTATCTATAAAAATACGTCATGTCACGCTGAAAACCGAAATTGTTTGAGGCCGAATTCAAAGTTTTTGACGAATTGTTGGGTATAAAAGGATTTGATTGGTTGCTGGGAGAGACCTCAGTTTAAAAACAAATGCCGAGATTCCCGGAATAAAAAAATTGGTTTAAAAAAACCTGGGCTAGAAAATATTTTCAGATTTAAACTTTTAAAAAAATTTGGGTTGGAAAATATTTTGAGAATTTAAAAAAAAAAAAAAAAAAAATTAGATTTTCTTTGGAAAGGGGGGGGGGGGGAGTTTTCGTACGAGTTTGTACGTCCCAACACTGCTAAAAGTATCAAAAATTCGTACATTGTTGTTGCATGATTCTTTTGGCTGCCACTTCTGTTGGTGTATGTGTGGGGGTTGTATGAAAGAGATAGTGCTACTGTCTCTCACAGCTGACAAGGTTGATGTCAGCAATGTCAGGCTTACTGTTAGTGGCTGACAGGTGTGTAAATATAATGGGCGAATGTCGTGAGTTCTTTTGGTTTGTTTACATCTAATTTCACCCACACAACAGTCAGGAAATAGACCAACGGATAATGCGAATTAAGTTTTCAACTATTACATAGTTTATTAATATGACAGCAACATCGACATCATGGACAGCAAATCACAAGTTAGAACAGCAGGTATAATCCATGACAAATAGGTTGCAGAAAACAGCAACTCATCATACATGGTGAGAGTAAATATAATCCATCAGAAATTGGTTGCATTAACAGCAACTCATCATACATGGTGAGAGTAAATATAATCCATCAGAAATTGGTTGCATTAACAGCAATTCATTATAAATAGTAATAGCCGGTATAATCCATGGCATTAATAATATATTGAAACTCTTCCCTTCAAAAAACACTCTGACACACTAGCGAGACTATAAAAACCGCCTCGAAGCTCTGCCAGATACCTAATGACCGAGTGTTGCTGCTAAAAACTTGTCGCAACTTATTCTGACCATGCATGCTGACTATAGTTAATTTTTAATGCATGGGAAGGAACTCATGGAATTGTAGTCACTTTTATTTCTACAGTCGTCTAATCTTGATAGCTATCGTCAAGAAGTTGTCTTATCTTGATAGCTAGGGTTGCCGATAGTTGTGTGAACGATTTTTGAGTCATGTCCATTTATGGAGCGCTCAGATCGCCAGTTCTTTGAAAACAGTTGGCAATCGCAATGTTTCAAGATTCATTTCCTTTTAAGGTAAAAGGTCTTTAGTCGAACATCGTAGAACATTCTTCGTTTCGTAAATTTGGCTGAGTTGTATTCGATTCGCGTGTTCTGCGCATGTCTCTTTTTGTGGCGTTGTTTAAACGATTTCCGCCCAGGTCAGTCTGAGCAGAGAAGCTGGTAAGGCGAGACGTAGCTATGTGCTAGTCTTCGCTTAGATTATTCAGGAAGGAGTCCTCATGATTGTTGTTCCTTTTTTGAGATGATATATCTCCATGTTATTCCTAATGCCTGGAGGCATATGTGATTATATGATTAAATTCCTGATGAACAGGTAAATGAATCTTTTTTTGCTAAGTGACTTTATCGCCATCTTGTGATGTTGACTTTCGCTTAGCCTGCCTTATTATAAAGTCTATATATTATGACAAGTTTGCTCAGCAGGCATATCATGTACATTAATATTATGCTGTTTGCTGTGCCTGTTGAGTCGACTACTTCGATGATACAATGACTGTTGTGAAAATACCTGTGATGTTTTTCTGCATAACGATGTCCATGCATTTTGTCATTGTGGCGTACAATATATATTGCCAAAAAACCATCACTGCTGTTTAAAGATTTATTGACTTTCACATCGTGAGTTAACGTGACGTCATTGTGTGGATTGCCTTGTTTGTAATGCTCACTGTTTGAATACACATCTGTATCCTTAAATCACACTGAAACCAGACTGAAGACACCATGTTACTACGCCTCATCATCCCTGGTGTCTGAGGGTGGCACAATACTCTGCAAAGGCCAGGATTATCATACCTTGAGAGAAGCAGATGAAATACAACACCCTCAACGTTGTGTGGCAAATGTGACATCATCCACAGAACTATACACTACACACATTAATGCTACGCAACACCGAGATTATTGTTTCTCAATACAACTCAGTACATCTTCACTCAAGCGCCAACTAACAGCTTGAGATGTGAGCTCAGCTCACCCGTATCTCTCCCCCAACTACTCAGAACATTTGAACACTTTCTTTTATTTAAAAAAAAACTAACACATACTCAGTTGAGCTATGTTCAAGCACCCAAATAAAAAATCATTCATAACTTTAAACGTGCTTACTAGCGTGTCTATAAAAAATCATACCCGTACATAAAAATCTCAAACACTTAACTCCCACTCAAAAACATGACTTAACAGATTACACCGACCCCCGGGGACAAGAAATGATATCATTTTTTTTTTGAAAATTACATCAAACAAAAATGTGAGGTTGATCAAATTCTATTATATGCAACAGAGAATTATACTATATGTTAAGTCATATCAATAAACCAACAATAGAGGGATGGAAGTATGTGCGGAGATGAAGATGAAGTATGCAAAGAGGATCAAACATCAAATTCAAACAAAGATGAAGTATATCAAGTATAGACTAACTATGAACCAATAAGTGGAAAGTGAAAAGAGGAGATGAAATGAAATGAAGAATGACCAGCAATGAAATGTGTGTAGTGAAAGAAAGCAATGATACAACATGATAACAATTTAAATTAATCAACGGATTGTGTGTAAATAAATACAAGTATGGCAAAACAGCATGGAACAAAAAGCAATACATATATAAAACAGAAAAGAAAGCTACAATCTAAATAGAGCATAAAAGGCAAGAGAAACAAGTTAATTAACTTATTAAGTACTAATAATGAGCTTATTACTGAAATCAGAAACTAATACCACGTATAAACAGTTACTACTGGTGCACAACTAAGTGCTGAGTAATGCAAATAAATAACAATGTCAGAGAAAAAGAAAAAAAAGCACACACTTGGTAAATGTTCACTACCGAAATGTATCGTAATGATACATTAAGTTTAAATACTATTGTCAATACTATTGTCACTCGTTCAATGTTCATCAACACACTGTTGTGTATGAATAATATGCTAATAACGAGTCACATGAAAGTCAAAGAACACAATGTCCTCAATTAGTTATGTGCAATATCAAAGCTCCAGCGGCCTTGGAAAGTCTTGTGAGCGTGTTGAGACAAAAATCATCCACTGCGGAGTCAGAATTCCGAATGGCTTGAATGGTGAAGTCCAACAGGTGCAAGGCGACAGCGTCTCTTGGAGATCTTGAATTGTCCAACATACTGATGTCTATCGCAGAGTATCGATGCTCAAATTCAGTCAATGGTAGGACAACACGTAGAACAGGTTGTTGAGTATCTGCATAATCATGTAACAAAACAGCTCTGATTCCCATCAAGAAGGCGTTCCTGCGAATAATCAAATGAAAATTCCTGTTTGGTAACGGTAGGATATTATTAGAGAAAAAAGTTAACTTTAACCTACCGGATGTGGCCGTGCAAACTTCAGACCACTGTATGATGTTAATCAAACCTTCCTCCGATAAACGAGAAAGGGTAGCAGTGAAAGTAGCACAGACTGAATTGAAATTATCAATAATATAGGGCAATAAAAGTGTGCGAGAAAAATAGCAGCGTGAGAAGTAAGTCACACTGAGGACAATGCGCTGCATTACTGCATTGAGGACAATGCGTCGTATAAAATACATACACCAGAAAAAGCAAGTAACAATCTGAGTGCGCGCAATGACGTACAGAGAAGTCATGAATATATAAATGATAGCAACATCAATAGGCAAAGTACTAAGAGTGCAATGATGACTGACAATCTGCGACCTTACGCAAGACAAAGGAAATGCAGTTGACAAAGGCATATCTCTCAAAGGCTGAACTGAAGTCATAGCCTGTGTACTTGGCAGAGAAAGAAGCAAGAAATATACTATAAAGATGTAAAAGCAGACAGTGGTGAACTTAGACCTGCGTCGAAGTTCAAAAGAAAAGCAGTAAGTACAACAAAAAGTTGTAAAACCAGAAGATACTGAGCTAACCGGCCCAATAAGGAATGTAAAGAAACCCATAAGATATAGAAATGCCCTAAGGACTACGTCCGTACATGTGGCAAAGAAAACAGTATTCATAGCAGAAAAGAAGTTGCAACCAACGTGACTGGATGTAGATTCAATCGTAGCGATAAAGTTAGTGTGTGTATCAGACAAAACAGAAGGATCTTCTTCCGTAATTGTACTTAATGAAGAATCCAAGTTAGAGAAATGATGTACTAAGGTATGTCAAACTGGGCTAAAAGAAGCACCAAAATTAGTATGATGAACAATAGTATCATTAATACTGCAAGATCGCACCACATTAGCAGAATGTATCACGTTAGCAGAATGTACCTGGTGATAAGATTTTGGCACAATTGTTAATGTTGTATCAGTAAGGTGATGTTGCCGTTCCCAAGCAGCAATTTGTACCAGAGTACATATCTTTATACCATGAATCTGTCTGACAGTAAGGTCGGTGATAGGCGCCCTGAACATACATGCGTGTATATAACCAGTCAAAAATGGTGTGGCAATGTAGACTATGGCAGTCGGAAAAGTCTCAACTGTCCCACCGAATGTCACACATTTCACCACATTAACTGTGGCGCAAGATGGGTGAAGAGACTGCCTAATTCCAACAGTCATGCATCCCGAATCAAAGAGAACTGAGACGGGAATATTATTTACAAATCCCTTGTGTAGGGTAAGAGACCCTGTTCCATCATGTGCAGACAAGGCAGGAAGAGTCGGTAGAGGATGACCACAACTCAAGGTAGTCACTGCTGTAGGTTGAAATAAAGTTGTGCATTCATGGCACTGTAATGCACGATTGAAATCGAAAGCAGAACAAGCAGTAGCATTAGTAACATTATTATTACCGTTACCCTGATTAACAATATCCTGAGGCTCCTGTTGAGCAGAGTTTGCCTGGCGATGCGATTTATCATTTGGAGATCTACCACCATATCGAGATCGATCATGACTATTTTCTCTATTGGGACCATTGTTATTTTCTCTATTGGGACCATTATTCTGATTTGAACCCCAGTGAGAATTGTTGCAATACTATTTCCTCTTTGATCAAAATATCTATTAGATGAATTTTGTTGGCTTCAAGAAAAATTACTGTAAGGTTGCAAATCCCTAGTGTAGTTATCTCTTCCATAATTTCCAGAATTGTTGGAAACAAAATGTTGAGGTCCATAAAATTGTCTCCAGTTTCTTGGAGAAGGAGAATTACTATGTGATGGACTCCCTTGGTACTGTATAACATCACGATAATCTCCCTTACCAAAATTGCGATTAACACTTTGTGATCTACGGCAAAAAATTAGAACCATATGGTATTACCAAAGCCACGGGTAAACCCTCTCTGACTTGAGAGTGGCTCACAATTACATTTGGGTCTGCAGTTACGTATTGGCGACAATATTGTTCCGTATCATTCAAGTTTTTTGGCTTTCGCTCATGTATAAAGGACAGAAAAGAAGCGTTAACTGACAACATGACTTTATCACGAAGCAATAAGTCCATGAGGGCTTCATAAGTGTGCTCAATTTTGGAGAGCTCAACCCAGCGCGAGAACGTAAGATGTATATTTGCTATAAATTCTTAAAAATCTTTTCCAGTCTCCGGCAATAGAGATTTAAAGCGGAGACGATAGCGGTCTTCATCAAGTTGATATATTTTTAATAACACAGCTCTGACAGTATCATAGTTATTCTTATCAGGACCTTCCAACATACTTACAGCTGTCATAGCTTCGCCTGAAAGTAGTTCCATTAGTCGTGTACAGTATTCCGACTTATCTATTTTGTGAGACTCACATGTGAGTTCGAACCTATTCAGTAAGAATAAGACGTCATCAGAAGTAGGTCTAAAAGGCAGCAACCTGATCTTATAAAAGCTAGAATTGTTCTTATGTGAAGTTGTTTGAGTGTCCGGAGCATTGTGTGTATTATTTTCATTCGTTACCTTCATTTTCTCAAGTTCCAAGAGAACAACTTTTGCTCGTGAAGTCTACGGTTTTTTTTGTTCTCAGTAGCTTCCATTTGAAGTCTATAAATTTGAAGTTTCTGGGCTTCAATTTGAAGATTTTTTATCTTCAGCTTCCATTTGAAGTCTATAATTTTCAGTTTCCATTTGAAGTTTTTTATCTTCAGCTTCCTGTACTTTCGCATACTCAATGGTTGCGAAAAGTTTTAACTCTTCAGGCTCCATACCAAGCGCCTTCCCTTGCTTGATGAAATAGTCCAAACTAGACATTATGCCTAATTTTATAAGTAGTTAACTTATCTAAGATATTTTGTAAGAAATTAACCTTATCCCTACTTAGTGGGTGGCAAGTCCTTGCTTATAGAACTTGTATACAAATATATAGCATATAATTACAAATCAATTATAAAGCCGTGCATAAAATTACGACAAGAAATACATGATGAAGGTACGGAAAATGACAAAACCCAAGACGAAATACCTAAGAACAAATGATAACGTTCGCAGAATCAAATAAACAAGAAAGCAGAACTAAAGAAAAAAATATTGCAAAGAATGCAATGACACTGCGAGAGGAGTGACAAGACAAGCAACAGCACAGTGTATAAACAAAAAATTTGTATAGAAATAAATTATAGTAAGATTAGATGCACAATCACAAACAAATTAATCAAGAAACTAAAGCACAGAGAAAAAATACCACAATAACGACAATAAAACAGTTCGTCACACCTAAACAATGGTGTCACAGATCACAAAACACAGTGGACTGAAAATCCTTCAGCAAAAATTCGCTGGAAATTTCCACTGTGGGAAATCTGCAAGAGTGTCGCTAAAGAACGCTTACGTAGGCCCTGGAATGAAAACTGGGATGTTTCCTACCATAAGTCACCTCCCAACCAAACCCGCATAAACATGGAACATAGAATACTAAATAGAACAAACAGTACACAATATCAAGAAAGGCTCATTAACATATAACAGTGGCACAGTGCACATAAAAAAATCACTTATCTTCAAAAAAGAACTCCCGGCCTTCGCGACAACGATGGGCATTGGGTATCACACGGTCTGTAGACTGGTTTTGGCAACTTGATGAAGATGCCTCAAACGAGCGTCAGGGGTATTATTTCTATGATAGAATCCCTCTATGACTTGTGAGTGGTCCTGTAGCATATTACGATTTCCGTATTAATATTGTTGAGTTTTCTACAGAGGTTTCAGGAGATGCTCTAATACGTTTTTGTTTCTGGTCCTTTGTTTCAGAATCCTAACTCTAATCTTTCCTGGCTATGTCTGGTATGTCTACTTTGACAATCTTGTAATGCAGTGACGTATATCTCTGAATTTGCTACATTATGTCACAGTTTTTCTGCCCAAGCGTCCACCTTGCTTTCTGACTGGCTTCCAATCAGAACGAATGTCTATTTCTTGCTCTCATGTGATTCAATCCATGTGCAAGAATAAAGTTGGGTGGGGTGTTAGTTATACACTCCCCCGTGTGTTTTAAAATATCATTTTAAAATGTTAACACATCACCTCTTCTCCATATATGGGTGAGCTTTTTCCATTACTCTTAGGTAACCTTTCAAGTAAGATTTGCAACCTCACCTGCAAGATAGTGTCCTCGCTAATTTGTCTCACCAGACAGGTTTATCTGTAATTATTCTCACTGACAATCTCTGGATGGGAGTGATTATTCATCGCCTCTCCCCCAGTTACAGGTGGCATAATCTTAAACTTGTCATGGATGCAGACACAACGAACCTGGCTTTCTGTGTATTATCCACCAAAGTGTCTGAACACAGTATCGTGTCAGTCTGGTTCAGTCCCTTAAGCGATTACAATTAATCATTAAGGATAGTCAATTAGTCATGAAATGAGACGATCACAATATGAAAAAAGGTAAAAATCTAAGGAGTGGCAGGGCACGGATCTTTGTGCGGAAAACTGAAGAAATAAGTAGATAGTGGCACAGAGAGAAATGTGAAAAAGAGGAAGTCCATAATGTGACAACATGGTCAATAATAGATGGAAGCTGGCTTACCATATATAGTGATTGTAAACAACACATTTATTTGTCTGTTTGTTAAGCAGGAATTTTGTCTGTGACAGAAAGGGAAATATACACGTCTTGCATACTTAGCATTTGAAATGTAAACATACAAAATTTCTGATTAGAGCCTTGTCCAATAGTAACAATCTGGATGTGGGCCGAATGTTGCTGTATAATTTAGCGTCTTGTGAGTTTACCGTAATGTGAATTTCAACTCATCAAGAATACAGCCAGAGAAACCAGAGGAAGGAATAGAGTCAGGATTCCACTTTAAAGGACCAGACCACGTTTTGAGCATCTTGTGGAGTTATATTCCAGGAACATGAATACTGAGGGCTTATGGAATTCCAAGCTGCATAGTGTCAATCATAAAAAGCCTCTATGCCAACTTTATGTGTAGTGTTGGGCAGAGCAACCTAACCTTTGAGGTGAAGACAGGAGTACGACAGGGATGCCCCTTATCAACCACTCTATTTTTAACAGTCATAGACTGGGTGATGCGACATACAACAGAGGGCAGTCCAAGAGGAATAAGATGGACTACATTTTCTACATTGGAAGATCTGGAATATGCAGATGACATTGCACTACTAGCACATTCACATCAACACATCCAGGAAAAAATGGACAGACTTAATAAGTTTAGCCAGCAGGTGGGATTGAACATCAATTTAAGAAAGTCAGAGGTCATGACGCTCAATGTGAGCAACCCTGAGCCCATATCAGTAAGGAATCAGCAACTGGTACAGACAGACACCTTCACATACCTAGGATGCATTGTAACACCAGACGGTGGGGCAGGCAAAGACATCAACATCAGAATGAATAAGGCAAGAACAGCCTTTTTTAGCCTAAACAACATCTGGAAGTCCTCTCAATACAGCACAAGCACAAAATTAAGATTATATCAGAGCTGTGTGCTTTCTGTGCTTCTCTATGGTGCAGAATGCTGGAGAGTTACAGAGAAGGAAATGTCAAAATTGTCCTCTTTTCACACAACATGCCTAAGAGAAATTCACCGAATCTTTTGGCTGAATACCATCACCAACCAAGATCTGCTTACTCGAAGCAAGCAAGAGGACATGCACACCATCATAGCTGGCAGACACTGGAGCTGGGTTGGCCATGTCCTCAGAAGAGACCCCGATGCCATCACAAGAACAGCTAAGCTTTGGACCCCTGAAGGAAAACGAGAGGCCGACAAAAACAACCTGGCGGAGGACTGTGGAGTCTGAGATGCAAAGAATGAACCAGAGTTGGGGCACTGTACGAAGGATGGCCACCAACCTAGCAAAGTGGAATCAATTTGTTGTTGCCCTACAAGACACCACTAGGCGTGATGACCACTGACTGCTCTGACGGTTGGCGGCTAAGGATCAAAGAAGAAGAAGAAGATGAACACTAAGTCATAGTGGGAGTCTATTGTAAAGTAACACCCCAGATCACATGTAAGAGTTATCTTAATCAAGTTGCCTTAACTATTTCTCTGAACCAGAAGTCAGCCGGAATTCCCAAAGAAATTTGCGGTAAGTTGTCCATTATATAATTCTATATTTTGCATTTATTAATAAGTGAAAATTGCCAGTGAATGTCCAAGTCATATGAGGCTGGCATCCGCAGCATATAGAATGATGATTTCATGAACTATCACTGCAAGAGCTGGTGACTGCTTTTTGCGGGTTTCTCATAGAGAACCAAAAGCAGAGGTAGTCCCAAGTTCCACATGGAGCAGGGAGTGGATGATAATAGAACTGATGTGCATACTTATTATATTAACCTCTTCAACCAGTACAAATGTAAATGTAAACATGTTTAATATAAATGCAATGAGTGTTTTTCACTCATTAGGATTAATATTAATGCTCAGAGAGGGTAAAGTTCTGAGGCAGATGGGATGGTGGAATGGAAAGGGGAGGGGGGACACATGATTTTGTGTCAGGAGATATTTGTACTCAGGAGGAAATTTGTTTCTCTCTTATTTCATGATACTAGTCGGTGGTACCAATTGGTGGTGCTATCCGTGGAACAAGTGAGTGGTATAAGTGGCCTGCAGTCAGAGCTAGACACCTAAAGCAGACAGGTCTTAACAGATTCTGGACCATCTTTGCAATTACTCCATGGTACTACAAGGAATATGTTGTGGCCACCAGACTTGACCAGTGATGAGAGTGAACCAGATCATAACCTGCAAAGAACAAGATGGGCTGGAGCAGAAACCAACCGACATCTTACTGGCAGCTAAGTACCCATTCAAAGGTGCCAAGTAAACTCTCTATTAAACAACTTTTCAAATCAAACAATCACCTGTGAGGAATTTTAAAGATTCTATCTAAATTCACTTAATGCTTATTTAGTTTACATTTGTTAATGATAATTGATTATTAAATTTGTTATCTGTAAATATACAAATTTATAGTTGATTTAGTCATTTTCCTGAATGAACTGAACTCGTATGTCTCAGTCATTTTAAATACTTATAACAGAGCTATTTAAGTAACATTTTACTGAGTTAAATCAGTTGGGGGCTCATCAAAATCCTAACCCATAGACGTTAACGGAAGATAAAAAGTTTACACGGCCTAGATTCTATTACTTGATTTCTTTAAATTCCTACAAGGCTCCCTAGACTTGAAGCACCATTCTTCAAATCACATCTCTGCCAAGAGTAATCTTGAGTGAAAGGTAAACACCTTTGAAGACCTTCAGTAGATACTCTAAATTTTTGCCACTGTTGGACCATCACTGCAGAGCAAGGGGAGTAAATCCAGGGATACTCAATAAATTGAAGGACCCCCTCATGAGAAAAGCATTTGTATCTGATGGTGTTGTTGCTTAACTAGGGCTGCTGAGCTTCTCGCTCTTTTGCAGCCAATACCAAGCTGGTTACTCCGAGTAAATAGTTCTTGGTTAGTGATAGTATTTGGCCAAAAGATTCCGAGAATTTTCCATAGGCAGATTGTTTGAAGGAAAACAGTTTTGACATTTCCTTCTATGTTACTCTCCAGCATTCCACACCATAGAGAAGTGCAGAAAGTACACAGCTCTCATATAATCTTAATTTGGTGTTTGTGCTGCAATGGGAAGACTTCTAGATGTTGTTGAGACTAGCAAAGGCTGTTCTCGCTTTAATCATTCTGTTGTTGATGTCTTTGCTTGTTCCGTGGTCTGGTGTTACAATGCATCCTAGGTATGTAAATGTGCCTGTCTGTTCCAGCTTCTGGTTCTTATTGTTATACATACTTCATACATGTAAAATTACTTCTTTAAGTGTATTCTTGTGTGTGTTCTCAGACTACTACAGCTGTTAAACCTTACAGCGCAAACATCAAATTTGTAAGGCTTCTCTCCTGTATGTGTTTTTGTGTGTCTTCTCAGACAAGAGTAATTTGTAAGCCCTATACCACAAACATCACACTTGAAAGGCTTCTCTCCAGTATGGATTTTTTTATAGGGTGACCATATTGTTCAAACATTGTCACATTAATAACACTAGCGGTTGTTCTAGTTCTAGTGCATGAAAATTTCTTTGCACTTTCTGAATGATGGAAAGCGTTATTCAGTACAGTCCACTGGTTTTGATTTCTTGTGTGAAAAGCAAAAGGACCTTCTGTAGCAGTTATGTATGTAATATGAATACATTAAAGTACGAACCACACATTGTAATATAATGCGAATCTTGACATGTACGACATTCTGTAAATAAACATGGCTACGAACTGAACATGCTTTTACTGAGTGCTCTCTGAAACATGTGTGTGCTTGTGTAGATGACGAGGTAATGCTTATATACATACAACATAACATTACATGGTGGCAGCGGTCGATACCGGACCGACGCAAAACAGCTACACGATAACACGTGAGTACAGTTTGTTCGGCTAAAATTCGTCATTGAGGTCAACCATGGAAACTAAACACTACCGCAGCGCACCGCAAATGCGATTTGCCGGTCGAGGTGATAAGAGTGAAGCTTTCTTGTTATGGCGCCAACGCATAGATCTATATTCCAAGACCACTGGTCTAGAAGGACAAACCTTAACTCCATATATCCTAGAAGCATTGGACGATGAAGGTTTGAAAATTTACAACAGTTTTGCTACCGCCATGCCTGTGGAGTCGGCGACAGACCCCGCAGCCATATTGGACGAATTTGAAAAACGTCTGATAATAAAGCACACGAACTTTAGAGCGGCAAGATTAGAACTTCACCACCTGCGACAGAAACCTGGTGAAAGTCTAGATGATTTTTTCACTCGCATCAAGGAGAAAACAAGTGTATGCAAATTTAACAAAGAAGAAGAAAAAGAGCGAATTATCGAACAGATCCTTCTCAGCACACCAATGCCAGAGTTCCAGAAATGGATACTGAGCCAGAGTGATACACTAACTTTACAACAACTTCTGGATGAAGGCAGGAAACACGAGGCACAAGCACTAAACATTAAACAAATTCAGCAAGGTACAGTAACAGCCCAGGTGGATGCAGTAAAAAGCTATAAACCCAAACAAAACAAAGCAACTGGTTCGAAGCAACAAGAAAAACACAACACAAGCAGAGGTGCTATGTGTAAATGTTGTGGCCTAAACCACATACAAAACCACTGTCCAGCTAAAGACTCTACATGTCATTACTGCAGAAAGAGGGGCCACTGGATAAAATTATGTTTCAAGAGGAAACAAGACAGTGCTCAACACAAACTTCACAGCAGAAAGTCGTCAAAACAAACACACTCTATGATGACTGAGGACCTTGACTCCAGTGAAGAAAGTGATCCTTCCACTTTTGATACTGTGAAGATACTAACTTTCAGTAATGAACCAAAGAGAACGCAGGCTTTCTGCAAGGTACAATTCCGAATACCAGGAATTAAAATGCACAAAGAAAGAAATATTCGGTTCAAGATAGACACAGGTGCCCAAGGTAACACTCTACCCTTAAGAATATTCAGACAGATCATGCCTGACAAGGTGGATGAGCAAGGATTTCCCACAAGGGATGTAAAAAGTAGGAGTGGCAGGACAAAGCTAAGAGCTTACAATGGAACAAGTATAGACTGTTTCGGAGCAGTAACACTTGAATGTTTATACAGAGACTCTGAATGGACATCGTCAACATTTTACTTGGTAGATGTTGAAGGACCTGCAATTTTGGGTTTACCAATGTGCGAGAAGCTGAGTGTGGTAACTATTAACAACATTAAAGAGGATATACGTCTTGCAGATGCTCTCAGCAGACTACCAAACCCCAACAAGACAGCAGATCTTACCCCAAACATCAAAGTTGATTTTGTCAAGTTTAGCGATAATCGGCTTGAACACATCAGAGAAGACACAATGAGAGATCATATCCTTAACTCTCTCAAAGAACTGATATACCATGGATGGCCAAGCTCTATCAGGGAAGTTCCAACACACATCCGTCCATACTACTCGATGAGGGACGAATTAAGCATCGAAGATGGTCTGATCCTTAAAGGAGATCGCATTGTTGTACCAGAAACACAATGCGATATCATCCTTAAACAGCTCCATAATAGTCACCTTGGTATTGTGAAGACACAACTGAGAGCAAAGAAAGATGTTTACTGGCCACAGATAAACAAGGACATAGAAACACTATGTAAAAACTGTTCAATTTGCCAAGAACATGCAAATAGGCAGTGCAGAGAACCTCTCATACCATCAGACATACCATTGAGCCCTTGGAGCATTATAGGAACTGATATTTTCTCAATCGACAATAATGACTATCTTATTATTGCTGATTACTACAGCAAATTTCCCATCATTGAGAAACTTCCACAACCCTCACCATCAGCTGTTATTGCAGACATTACAAAGAAGTATTGCAGCATGTTTGGCATCCCAGATGAAATTAGATCAGACAACGGTCCACCTTTCTCAGGTCAAGCATACAGAAACTTCACTAAGGACTGGAAGATCAAACACACAACATCATCACCTAGATACCCTAAATCTAATGGTTTCATTGAGAGACAGATACAAACTATCAAGTCAATCATGAAGAAAACAAGAACAGAGGATGTACACCTAGCACTCTTGAGATGGAGAACAACACCGGTAGACAGTAAGATCGACAGTCCAGCAGAACTTATGTTTGATAGAAGAATTAAAGACCTCCTACCATCTAAGGTCCACTTCCGTCCACAACATAGAGACAGCACATATGATAAACTTCAGCATCGTCAGCAAGTTCAGAAATCCAACTATGACAAATGTGCTAAAGACTTACCACCATTATATCCTGGTCAGCATGTGACTACCTACAACCACAACAATGACACATGGTCAAAAGCAACAATCATTTCCAGAAACCCTGAACCCAGGAGCTATACTTTAAGACCAGACAGCAGCAGCAACCTCCTGAGGCGAAACAGAGTGGACATAAGAGAAATCCCACAGAATACAACAGAACAGAGAATTCCCATGCTTTCAACAGACAATGCAGTAACTCCAGACCTTGGTGCCCCACAAAACCAACAAGCGTCAAGGCCGAAATCACAACCAACTCAAGCTAAACAAGGGACTTCCGCAGAACCACCAGCACTTTACACCACTCGTTCTGGCCGTACAGTGACACCTCCCAGCCGATACAGACAGTGACATATATACTCACACTGAGCATTACACATACTTATCCTTTCTCACATGAAACATTTCGTTGGAAATGTTTGCACACATTTTTTTTTTTCAAAAAAGGGGGGGATGTAATATGAATACATTAAAGTACGAACCACACATTGTAATATAATGCGAATCTTGACATGTACGATATTCTGTAAATAAACATGGCTACGAACTGAACATGCTTTTACTGAGTGCTCTCTGAAACATGTGTGTGCTTGTGTAGATGACGAGGTAATGCTTATATACATACATCATAACATTACAATGTTTTCTGCTCTGTATTTGTTTCTTTTGTAAAATATGTCTGTTCTGTAAAATATGTCTGTTCTGTAAAATATGTCTGTTCTGACTGCGAACTTTCAGACATGAGTGTGGCATTCATGTTTTCGCATGTGTGCATTTGTTTTTTTCTAATTTAATCAGCAGTACCTATTTTATTTGCTACTTACACAAATGAGCCACTTCTACACACAAGACATTCTGCTTCTGAATCTTGCTGACCTCTAGGAAAACATGGAGATTTTTATTTTATTTTTTAAACTTTATCTGCAAATACACACTTTTATGTATGCAAATCACAAGGCCTTTTATATTTCGACAGGTTGACTACTTTACTATGTCTTTTCAAACTAGCAAAATGTGTAAATCCTACACCACAAATATCACACCAGAAAACTTCTCTCCTTTATGTATTTTATAGTGTCTTTTCAAATTAGAACACCATGCAAACTTCACATAACAAACATCACACTTGTAAGGCTTCTCTCCTGTATGTGTTGTTTGGTGTGTTATTAGATCATCACACTGACATAATCATACACCACAAACATCATACTTGTAAGATGCCTCTCCTGTATGTACTATGTTTGTGTTTATTAAGATCACAACTTAATTTAAATCCTACTCCACAAACATCACACTCATAAGGCCTTTCTCCAGAATGTATTATTTTGTGTGCTTTCAGACTAGAAGACTGTGTAAACCCAACTCCACAAACATCACACTTGTAAGATTTCTCTCCAGTATTTATTCTATTGTGTTCTTTTAGATGAAAAGACACTGCCAACTCTACTCTATAAACATCACACTTGTAAGGCTTCTCTCCGGTATGCATTCTTTTGTGTCTATTAAGTAACTACATTGTGTAAACCCTACACCACAAACACAACACTTGTATGGCTACTCTCCTGTATGCGATCTAGTGTGTGCTTTCATACTATTAGAATGTATAAACAATACACCACAAACATCACACTTGTAAAGCTTCTCTCCAGTATGTATTCTTTTGTGTTTTTTTAGATTAGAAGATTGTGTAAATCCTATCCCACAAATATCACACTTGTAAGGCTTCTCTCCCGTATGTATTCTTTTATGTGCTTTAATACCATTAGAATGTGTAAACTAGAGATGGCTACTGTGTTTATGTGTCGAAACAATGTGTCGAAACTGCGTCGTACCCGAACTATTCGATGCGCAGATTTTTGCGGTGTCGAAACAGTGTCACGTCCTGTCTGTTTTGCAGAGACACATTGTCTCACGCAGATTCGACACATAGCCTGCTTCGAACAGCAGCTTCAGTTCCCGTCTGCTTCGCTGTTTTGCAAAAGGCACACTGTATCATTGTCTCATGTGTCAAGCGTGCGCTACATATGGCGTTCATAGATAGTATGGAAAATCAAACAAGTCATAATTTTTTTAAAAATAATTCCTCAGGACTGAAAGAGGCTTACTACTATTAGGTGTCTGCTCGGTTTGAGTTGAATCATTGTCGCTGACTGTACCTATTCTAGTTTTATATAATGTGTCATTATTACTGTTATTATTATAATTTTTTTCACTTTTACTGCAGCTGTCAGCATGTTCCCCTTGCATATCATCATAATGAAAACGACTGTGTAAAATTCTTAACAGTGGTCACACGAAATACCATAGATTTGTACTAACGAGAATAAGTAAATCTGCATACTAGGGTGTCACGACTCATGTCTCATTGTTTCAGTTAATTTACTTGTAGTCTGCTGTTTCGAAACAGTTCCATAGTTCTTTTTCATCCAAGCGCTAATTATACGCATGTTACGGTACTCTTGATTCCTGACTTCAGGCGCTCTCGTAAGAAAACGTGTTTTGTTTATACATAAAATAGTGTTTAAAACTTGTGTTCAACCTCATTTAATCTTCATTTATGGCGGGGAGAAGCCCTGTTTGGGATTATTTTGTAAAGATCAAAGACAACAAAGTAAAATGTAACGTGTGTTCTGGTATTTTATTATTCAAGGGTTCGTCAACTTCAAGTATGACTAGGCACTAGAGATGGCTACTGTGTGTATGACGGTATGTGTCGAACAATGCTTCGAAACAGCGAGCGATTCGACACTTCCTGCTTGTTTCTTTCGTCTGCCTCGCTGTTTTGCAGCGACACACTGTCTGAGCCTATGTAAAATTTGAATCAACCGTTCGGAACATTAGTATGGAATATCAAACATGTCATATTTTTCAGGGATGTATTATGATGACTTGATTTTACAAGTGATATTATTTTTGCTGAGAAGTTATAGACACTGGAAATTGTGTCAGTGTTGCAGTTGTCAATGTTTTAGGCGCTATGTTAAAGTTGAAAGTGTCAGTGTGTTCGTATAAATGTAATATACACTTTATTAGCTCTGCTGATATGTGTACTCGGTGTGGATTTGAATCATTGTCTACCAAATCTAGCTTACTCTAGTTTGATATCATGTGTTATTATTACTGTTATTATTATTGTTGTTTTTTATTATTTTCCCATATACTGCAGCTATCATCATATCTACGTTTTATTACATCATAATGAAGACTTGTGTAAAAATATTGAATTGTGGTCACACGAAACGCCATAGATTTTCACACACGACAGTAAAAACAGAGGAAAGTGTCTCACACAGTTCATGTATACCCGCGCCGGTACTGTCTATAAGAGACTTCTTTCTCCCCGATACGGGCAATTGTGTCGTTGTGTCGACTCACTGTTTCGAAACAGTTTAAATCACTGCGCTAACTGTTTCGAAACAGTTGAGTGTGTCAATTTGCCCACCTCTAGTGTAAACCCTACTCCACAAACATCACACTTGTATGGCTTCTCTCCAGTATGTATTCTATTGTGTTTCTTAAGATCACTACATCCAGTGAATCTTACACCACAAACATCACACATGAAAGGCTTCTCTCCAGTATGTATTCGTCTGTGTTCTTTCAGACTAGAAGACCGTGTAAACCCTACTCGACAAACATCACACTTGTAAGGCTTCTCCCCAGTATGTATTCTATTGTGTTTCTTAAGATCACTACCACGAGCGAATCTTACACCACAAACATCACACTTGTAAGGCTTCTCTCCACTATGTATTCTTTTATGTACTTTCAGACTAGAAGACTGTGCAAACCCTACCATACAAACATTGCAATTGTAAGGCTTCTCTCCTGTATGTGTTCTAGTGTGTGCTTTCATATTATTAGAATGTATAAACAATACACCACAAACATCCCACTTGTAAGGCTTCTCTCCTGTATGTGTTCTAGTGTGAGCTTTCATATTATTAGAATGTATAAACAATAAACCACAAATATCACACTTGTAAGGCTTCTCACCTGTATGTGATCTAGTTTGAGCTTTCATATTATTAGAATGTATAAACAATAAACCACAAATATCACACTTGTAAGGCTTCTCTCCAGTATGTATTCTTTTGTGTTTTTTTAGACTAGAAGATTGTGAAAATCCTACCCCACACATATCGCACTTGTAAGGCTTCTCTCCTGTATGTATTCTTTTATGTACTTTAATACTATTAGACTGTGTAAACCCTACTCCACAAATGTCACACTTGTATGGCTTCACTCCAGTATGTATTCTTTTGTGTTTATTAAGATCACTACATCCTGTGAATCTTACACCACAAACATCACACTTGTATGGCTTCTCTCCAGTATATATTCTTTTGTGTTTATTAAGATAACGACATCGTGTGAATCTTACACCACAAACATCACACTTGTAAGGCTTCTCTCCAGTATGTATTCTTTTGTGTTCTTTCAGACAAGAAGACCATTTAAACCCTTCACCACAAACATCACACTTGTAAGACTTCTCTCCAGCATGTATTCTTCTGTGTGCTTTAAAAATAGAACCATCTGTAAATCCTGCACCACAAACATAACACTTGTATGGCTTCTCTTCAGTATGTACTATTGTGTGTCTATTAAGACCTCTACATCGTGTAAACCCTACACCTCAAACATCACACTTGTAAGGTTTCTCTCCAGCATGTATTCTATTTAGTTTTTTCAGAGTAGAACAATGTGTTAGCATTACACCACAAACATCATATTCAGAAGGCTTCTGTGATTCCTTTCTCTGTATATTGGTTACAAATCCACAACTCATATCAACCTCATCAAGTTCATCACTACTCTTTCTGATGGCATCTGACCCACTTTCACTTCGAAGTGTGACCTTGAGATCATTCTGGGTCTCACCACTGTCTGCTGATCTGTCGTGACAAATAATGGAATGCACAGCTACATCACTTCCTGGTGCCCCAGAATCACCATAATTGTCATTAG
This sequence comes from Oreohelix idahoensis, assembly GCA_024509875.1. Taxonomy (NCBI): domain Eukaryota; kingdom Metazoa; phylum Mollusca; class Gastropoda; order Stylommatophora; family Oreohelicidae; genus Oreohelix; species Oreohelix idahoensis. Next base: position 358,733 of record JAMPIV010018531.1, read on the forward strand.
CAAACAATACATCACTGGTATGATCATTCTTGTACAATCGTGTATTGGTGTTGATGCTCTGGGCTTGGTAAGGCACATCTGAAGTTATAAAGAATTTACATAGAAATAAATAACCAGTGCAAGATAAGCAATCAGTTATCAGATGTCCTAATTTGTGTAGCACTATGAACATTTTAGCAAGACATATGGTACAAGGTAAAGGATCATGTTGCTTGGAATATTGAGAATATGGTGTTTGGCCCATATTTTCTTGACGATCGGCACACTAGGGGGGATGTGGTCAGCATCACACCGGCCACTTTAACCTACGTAGAGTTGCTCTGGTACCCAATTTTTTAGGATAGGTTGACCCCAGAGCCATTTGCGGTCTAAAAATTCCCACCTCAACTGGGGATCGAACCATGGACCACCTAGCTAGGAAGCCAGTGCACTAACCACTGCATTACCACAGCTCAAGACATATGGCGTAGTCAAAATTTATTGTGGATAGTCAGACTTTTTGGCAGCATCACATTTCTTGCATATCCAACAGTAAAATAAACCATTCTTGTCCATCATTATGAGCATTTATTTAAACCATATCTTTACATTAATGTCTGCACAGATTTAGTTTGCCTCTATTGAATGTTTACATTAATGTCAGCATAAATTTACTTTGCTTCTATTGAATGTTTGCACATTTTGCTGAACAAACATCATTACATTTTTAAAAAGAATGTCTTATATTAGTTCTGGAAAATATATTTGATTTGTGTCTAATACATAACTGATGTCAATGACTCAGATTTCCATTTCAGGGTGTCCTGTTAAAAAAAAAAATAAACAAGAAAAAAAAATTTGTTTACAAGAAAAAAAATAAAACACTAAGGCAGCTTTGAAAACCAATATTTCTTACAAGATCCAAATACAGGCAAAGTTTAAATAATTTTCATATATCTTTATCATCAATCAATCAATCAATAACCTTTAGCTCCCCGAGGAGCATAGGCCTTCAACAAACACATGCCAAGTCTTCCTGTTCTGTGCCATCTGCTCAAGTTCTTTCCATGTTTTCCTCATCATTGTCACCTCTGTTTCCAGTTCTGTTCTCCATGTGCTTCTTGGTCTACCTCTGCCTCTCTTTCCCTGTGGATTCCAGAACAAGGACTGCCTTGTAATGCTATCAACAGGTCTCCTCAATGAGTATCCTATCCATCGCCAGCGTCTTCTTCTCAACTCTTGTTCCACTGGCACATGTCTGGTTCTTATCATCAATTCCACATTTGTGACTTTGTCATACCATTTCAGTCCTTTTATTCTACGCAAGCACCCGTTTATAAAAGTCTGTAGCTTTTTGGCTGTTATTTTTGTTGCTCTCCTTATCTCAGAGCAATACAATAGGACTGACTTGACATTTGAAGATTATTATTTTCATGTTGGACTTGATTTCTCTTGATCTCCATATGTTTCCCAATGCAATGACAGCTCCTCTTGCTTTTTGTATTCTTATTTTGATATCATTGTCTGTCCCTCCAACTTTGTCTATATTACTGCCAAGATATGTGTACAATTCTACATCTTGTAGTGGTGTTTCAAGTTCAACCTTGTTATTATTTCTTGCATTTATTCTCATAATCGTTGTCTTTACCCTGTGTATTTTCAGGCCCACTTGTTGTGACCTCTCATCGAGAATTTTCATTTTCTCTTGCATCTGATTATGGTTATGGGACAGAAGAGCTAAGTCATCTGCAAAATCCAGATCATCAAGCTGTTTAGTCAGATTCCACTGGATTCCATTTCTGTTGTGTGATGTCGATGTTTTCATAACCCAATCTATTGCTAGTAAGAAAAGAAATGGAGACAAGAGGTATCCCTGTCTCATTCCTGTTCTAATCCTAAACGGTTCTGTAAGTTGTCCTTTATGAAGAACTCTGCATGTCGTGTCTTCGTAGGTCTTCTTTATTAAGTTAATGATCTTCATGGGAACTCCATAATGCCTCATCAATTTCCAAAGTGAATCTCTGTCTACACTGTCAAATGCCTTTTCATAGTCCATGAATCCGATGTATAGCTGTGAATTCCATTCCATTTGTTCAACTATTATTCTCAATGTGGCTATCTGGTCTGTACAGGAGCTGTTTTGTCGAAAACCTGCTTTTTCCTCTCAGTTGCTTGTCTATGGACTCTTTTAATCTCTCAAGGATGTGTCTGTTTAATCCCAGAATATTTTGCATCATCAGTTCTTTAAAAAAAAATATTATTAACACAGAATGATTAATGAACATACATCTAAAATATATTGTGGTAGTGTGCTGTGTTATAGAATCCTCTTACCAGAAAGTTAATGAACATACATCTAAAATATATCATGGTAGAAAGAGCTAGAAGGTTGACACTTCTGGGCTTGTATAATTGGTCAAGTGTCAGCAACCCAGGAGCTTTTGAGAAACTACTTTAACATGGAGCCCTCTAAAGATCTACCATATATATATGTGATGGGGCCATAATAACTATGCCCCAAAGTCTCCCTGAAGTTCATATTTGTGTTTTCACTTCTTCAAGCACCTATCGCCTGAGTTACTTTCGTGACTCAATTACTAAGCGTGCGCTACACCATGCGTGGTGTGGTCAGGCCGCCTGCCTCTATGTAAAGAGAGCGCTGGGCTAGTGAAGGAGATCCTTTTGCAAGAGCAGCCCAGACAGAACAAGCAACAAAGACATGCGCGGCCGGTAGAAGAGCTGAACAAAGACATGGGAACATGTGAGCTATAATTGTTAGCATACTTTGTAGAGATATTAGCATTAGTTTTCTGTAGTTTTATTAATAATTTGAGCATGGCACAGTTCTAGTGTTTGATAGAGTCGATAAATCTGTGTTTCCTAAGGAGATTCCTTCTAGGACATTAGAATTAGTTTTGAGGTGATAAATTAGTGAAAGGAATGTGGGTAGATTTGATTAGTCGTGTTAAGTGCAGATCACGGTTGTGAGAATATAGTAGGAACCTATTTCATTCATGAGACTGGGCAGAAAAGCGATCTATTACTGAAATTTAGATAGTATTAACTTTATGGCAACATGGCAACCGGGAGCCACGTGCTGATGTACATAAAGATGGCATTTGTGAAGCGGCATGGACTTTTTTAGTTACCACGTGTTGGGGATATAGGCCTAATGATGTTCAGCCATTTATTATTTGGGAGCACAGTGGACTAAATTATAATATTTGCTAGCTTTGTTAGTTCAAGAGTTCAAGCTGGCTCAGAGGCTGATCTGCAGCATAGCGTGGATAGATTCTCCGAAGCCTGTTCCAACTTTGGGCTTACCATCAACACAGAGAACACAGAAATCATGTACCAACCAGCTCCCGGCACAATTTATACTGAGCCAATCATCAAGGTAAATGGTGTGAAACTGAATGTTGTGAACAGATTCACATACCTCGGTAGCACACAATCCCAGAACATCGTCATTGATGATGAGGTGAACACTAGGATCTCCAAAGCCAGCAGCACATTTGGCAGACTATACACCAACGTTTGGCATTGAAGTGGCATTAGTCTACAGACAAAGCTGAAGGTGTACAGAGCTGCGGTGCTTCCAGTGCTGCTTTATGCATGTGAAACATGGACTGTATACAGGCGCCACGTAAAGAAGCTAAACCACTTCCATACAGTCTGTCTCAGAAAGGTAAATGAGCATCAAGTGGCAAGACAAGATCCCGGATACCGCCATCCTTGACAGAGCTGGTATCCCTAGCATCGATACTATTCTGATGCAGTCACAGATTCGCTGGGCAGGTCATATAGTTCGCATGCCAGACCATTGACTGCCAAAGATACTCTTTTATGGTGAGATGCAGAAGGGTAAACGCTCCCATGGTGGCCAAAAGAAGCGCTTCAAAGACACGTTTAAGATGTCATTGAAAACCTTTGACATAAACCCAGACACATGGAAAGCTGCTGCGCAAGACCGAACTGCCTGGCGCTCATCTCTTCGTAAAGGTGCAGTGGCATGCAAATCTTCCAGAAGAGCAGCAGCGGAACAGCGGAGACAAGCTAGAAAAGACCGTGTAATAAAACCTTCTTGTGATGCAAACATTCCCTGCCCACACTGTCCGAGATCTTTCCAGGCCCATATCGGGCTCATCAGTAACCTTCATGAAGAAAGCGCAGAGAGACAAGTTGCTTTCTTTACTGATGCACAATCAGTAATTGCAACGTTGAAAAGCCAAAATAATACAGACCTGGATGATCTCAGAATAGTGCTCCACAAACTTTGTCAACGATTCAAAAGTGTTGTGATCCAATGGATCCCATCTCATTGTAATGAAGAGGCTGACAGAATGGCAAAAGAAGGTTCACATCTACATCAGCCTGATGCAAGCATAACTTTTGAGGAGGCAAGAGTTTTATCAGAATCAGATACAGAAACAAATGGAATGTTGAACATCCAGGGCACACACAGAATGATGCTTACTACCAGCTCCACAGAAGAGAACAAGTGGTAATCTTCAGACTCCGCACTGGCCACAATAGATTGAGATACCATCTATTCAACAAGCTAAAGATTGGAACTACCGATCAGTGAAACTGTGGCACTGATAAAATGACTGCTGAACAGCTGCTTCAAAGTTGCCCCTTATATGTGGTACAGAGAAAGTGCATATGGCCGACACCAGCTCCTTTCATGAAAAGCTTTACGGGGATTCAAATAGCCTCAAACTGACTACTGCTTTCTTTGAGAACATTCAAGTGGACATCTGAGAGTGTACGAAGAAGAAGTCACCTTTGTACCCATAGACTAACGTAACATATTCCTAATAATTGGATGAACAGAGTGGTCTTCATCACCCGTGATGGACGAACAACAGTTCAAGAGTAATTTTATTTTATTATTTGATGTAAAGGTAAGTAAGTAAGTAAGTATTTCACGATAATTTATTATAATTTTACTGTATATTTTTAGTGGGTTACTCTGATGTGAGAATAGTTACATCTGGTTGTGTTCATAGTTTTAGTGTTAAATGCCCTTTGAGAGGATGCATCTAGTTTTAGTCATTTAGATTTCTTGTGGGTGTAATGTCACCACTTTGTGCATACGGCACTTTGAGAAAAAGCTTGAGTCATAAGCGTTTCTCTATTTGCTCCTTGCAAAGCATGGAGACACCAGTGCGGCTGGGTCCAAACGAAGCATTTATATGCTATAGCAGTGGTTTGTTTCTGTAAAAATGTGTTTCACATCATGAGATTCCCAATCTCATCAGTCGGCATATACGACATGCTTCAGAGTGCAGGAATGAATATTGATATGGATCAGTTGCGAGGTGGTGGTTTATTCTCATTAATGAGAGTATTGGTTGTACATATTGTTTAATTCTGTTTTAAGGGCCATTTTAGTATTATTTAATTATTGTTATGTGTAGGATAGTTTATGAAAGCACGTGGGTCCACTTGAGGATAAATTATGTCTCTTACCGCTCCTTATGGAGCCACCATTGTGGCTGGCCTCCGCATGAAACCCCACACAAGCATTCATATGCTCTTGCAGTACTGGTTTTGGTAGCAATCTGTGTTACATGGTGTAAAGTTTCAGTCTGTCAAGTTGCTTTCACACACACACTGGATGCTCTGTAAGGAAGAGTGGTGTGTTGTTGAGATCAGGCATGCTCCAGTCTACCCAGCTGTAAATGGGTAACTCACCCTAGTCCTGAGTGAGGGAAGGCAAAGGCTCCAGGGGAAGCAGGCCCTAAACTTGGTCACTTCAGCCGACGCAGGATGGTGTATGTATGAAGTAGAAGTGTAGAGTGTGATTACCGCGAATGGTGTACTGTTCGTGTGCTGACCAATATAACCACTCATACACTTGTCTACAAGGCACCAATGCAGACTGCTGGAATCTTAGTTTACTCAATTTATTCAGACGTACACACTGGGACATACGAGTACATCATGGTTTGTTGACATATCAATTGTAGGTATACATAGCAGATCTGAAGTCATGACACATTCAGAAATAATGGGCAGTACATCAAAAGTTCAATGTCATGATACATTATGGCCACATTCCCCTATCTGACTAAACGCGTCAGTGAAGGCGAATCGATAAATAACTAAAGTTACTTGACGTCCATAGTTTCTAGAATAGATTATGAAACCACGAAGGGGGGTTTCTAGCAGGATTGAGATCTCTCTGTCACTGTCCGATAATAAGATAAATAATCTGTTCTCTTGGCAGTGATCAAAACATATGATGACCGAAATCCAACATGGCTACCTCCCTGAGTTGTCGTTCACTCATTCATAGGAAGGAGAATATAAGCCAGAGTTAATTTACAATGGGTATATAAAGGATTTCATAAATGTTTCCATACAGCTCTACGGTGATCAGGTTAGTTCACGTAGCCATAACCGCTGCAGGAAAATCTGTCATCTTCGTCGATACAAAACACGACACTAGCATAGCGAAGCACAAAAGTCAAGCTAGGCCTAACCGACGAGAGATCATCAAAAAATAGGAGCTGGGTTTACCTGGAGTCCGAATCATCTATATACTGACATAAGGAGAGTCTCTAACACAAACTATCGTAGAGACACCATCTCCTTCAGAAGAAAAACCACTTCGTAAGACATTTTTTCTTGACGAAAGGACCAGCTCTAGAAAAACGTACCTCGCCATTTGTAAGCGGTACATCGGAACTCATCACGACTTGTCAAGACAACTCATACTTCCGCTAGACCGGAATACAAGAATCTAGTCCCTCCTACCAATCCAAAATATACAATATAGGACTGATTCTACTTGTACTAATAATATGTAATACATATGAATTCAGGCCATAAACACAATAAGCAAATTAATATATTTTCTGGCCCTAAAAAATAAGTACAAACGCAAGCGCAATATCCTTGCGCTGGATCAATATCCAGAACGATTACTCCTATAATCAAAAGTGTGAATCAAACATGGATTATCTCGCTTTTACCATAGACAGCATTTTCATACACAAATGAATGAATGTCTATATTTTTCCCATATTAAATAGCCATATCGATTTTTTGTAAAATGTGCGTCAAAATATGCACGCTACAGATTACCACACCCCTCGGGAAAAAAAAATGGTACATTTTTTTTTTTGAAATACATCTAGGAGCAACATACAATAGGCTCACAACGCACCAATAACAATGCGCAGATGATAAGCATAAGTTTTATGACCTTAGAGAAAGTACTTCTCTAAGTATAAATATTTCCAGAGAGGTGTCACCAACGCATACTACAATATTAGCAATGACCCAATTTCCACATTAGTTTATACATAAATTCCATCTAAGATATCTTAACATCATGATCATCAAAGACGAAAAACATTGAAAGATCAGCGGTGAATACATATCAATGAACCGCTAAGTAGTGTTACAATCAATATATGATATATTACATATGTGTACACATTTCAACATAGAAACAACTGTATCAAAGTTGTATAACAGTTATGAATCATGTGGGCATCTAGACAAAATATCTGCCATCACATTTTCTGACCCACGGATAGCTCGCACCGAAAAATGAAATGGCTGTAGAGCAATCGCGTATCGCGTTGATCTCGCGCTCTTCAGATTTTTACTCTGAATAGCCGTAAGAGCTTTCTGGTCAGTTTCCACAATGAAATGCGCGCCCAGAAGAAATCTTTGCAGTTTAAGGATTGACCAAACCATAGCCAATAATTCACGGTCTAGGACCGAGTAATTCTTCTCTGCGGCATTTAATTTCCGAGAAATATACATCACAGGATGCAGAGTTCCAGAGTACTCTTGCATTAGTGCAGCTCCAATCCCGGTGGATGAAGCGTCACTACGAAGAATAAATGTCTTATCCTTAGAAGGCAATACTAGGATAGGTGAAGTAGAAAACATAGTTTTAACCTTATCCAAAGAGGATTGACATTCTTGAGTCCAATGGACTACATTAGGAGACCCTTTCTTTAGCAAGGAAGAAAGAGGTGACATAATGGAGGACAGATTCGGGATGAATCGTCCATAAAATTGTATTAGACCTAAGAGACTTCGTACTTGCTTTTTAGTCTTAGGAATAGAAATGTTAAGTATCTTACTTGTATTATGGTCTTCTGTTTTTAGGAACCCATGACCAACACGGTGTCCTAAAAAAGATATTTCGCTAAAACCAATACATGCTTTCGATGGTTTCGCTGTCAGGTTATGCTCGCGTAAGATAGACAATAGTTCATTTATACCATTATAGTGATCGTTCCAAGTATCACTGAAAAGACAGATGTCATCAAGATACGCAATGACATCTGAGCGATGAGATAGGATTCGACGCATCATGCGTACAAATGTAGCAGGGGCGTTCATAAGACCGAAAGGCATGAAATTCCATTGGAATAGACCCCTAGGCGTCGAAAAAGCAGTAAACGGTTTGGCGTGTTCGGATAGTGGAACTTGCCAATATCCCTTAGACAAATCGAGTTTAGTAAAGAAGTGAGAATTCGATAGTCTCGTAAGTAGCTCTTCTAGTAACGGCATAGGTTCAGCATCGAATTTAGTCACTTGATTCAATTTGCGATAATCCACGCAAAGACGTATGTTATTGTCTTTTTTCCGTACTATAACCATCGGCGAAGAATATGCTGATGTGGATGGTTCAATAATTTTTAACTCTATCATCTCATCTAACTCTTTCTCTACCTGTGCTTGAAAATGTATCGGGATAGGATACGGTCTGACTCTTATAGGACTATGGTCAGTAAGAATAATGTCATGTTGAATGACATCAGTTTGACCAGGAATGTCAGTAAGGACATCCTGAAATTGTTCTAACATAGTAGAAACTTGTTTCTGCTCTCCTGGAGATAATTCTGGAGAAATTGCAACATCTTTCCATGATTCATTAGAGTGAAGAGGAATCAGTGGAAAAGGTAAATTTACATCCGAGAAACTCGTTTCCTCATCCTGTATTACTGACAGAGATGAGTACTGTCCATGTTGGACTGGAAAATCGTCCGTTGCCTGGAAAACAGGTTGTAAATAATCAGGACGTTCATGGAATTCCGTGAGCATGTTGATGTGGAAGGTTTTACGCTTCCCGTCAATATCGACGATATAGTCAACATCGGAAACTTTTGATATTATATCGTACGGACCTTTCCAAGAAATGAGAAGTCTATTTTCCCTACAAGGTAGCAAGACAAATGCTTTGTCACCTGGACAAAGTTGACGCAAACATCTCTTTTTATTGGCAAATTCCCTTGCCTTCTGTTTCGCAAATTCAGAAGAAGCAGTTGCCAATTTGCATGCTTCAATAATCTTGTGTCTAAGTGCGATGACATATTCATAAGAGGATTTTGTGTCATCGACAATATTATCAGCAGTTATAAGATCATGAAGTAAGGACATAGGACCTCGCGGTTTCGCGCCAAAGACAAGTTCAAAGGGAGAAAATCCTGTATGTTCGTTGGCGACCTCTCTATATGCAAAGAGAGCCGCGGGTAAAACCCTATCCCAATCCTGAGGATGATCTTCTGTTATCTTACCTAGTAGGTTTTTCAGAGTTCTATTCAAACGTTCCACCATCCCATTGGACATAGGATGATAAATACTACTCAGCGATCTCTCTATCTTCAGAGTCGACATTACTTGAGACATGGTATCCGATATAAGTTGGGTACCATGGTCGGATAATATTTCTGCTGGAAACCCCAGACGAGAAAATATTAACCAAAGAGCATCTGCGACATCAGCAGTAGTTATGCTCTTTAGAGGAACAGCCTCCGGCCAACGTGTGCACATATCAACACACGTCAAAATAAATTGGTGTCCTCTAGCAGACTTTATCTTAAATGGACCAATGATGTCTATCGCCATTTTTTGAAATGGCCGAATGGGAATGTCTGCAGCCTGAATAGGTGCATCATGGCGTGGACCTCTGGATTTAATCTCTTGACATACTTTACAAGATCGACAATAGATTCGTATGTCCTTATTCACAGCAGGCCAAAAGAAAGATTGAAGAACTCTAGCTTTAGTACGGGAAAAACCCATATGTCCAGCACACTGCGAATCATGAGCGTGCTGTAAAATTTTAACTCTCATATTTTTAGGCACAAGGATTTGAGAATGAATGGACTTAGCGGAGTCTTGTACCATACGTACAAGTACGCCATTCTTCATCGTAATCCAAGATTTACGATTAGTATCCTTATTCGGATCACCTTTTGTTGCCAGAGTAAAGAATTTCTTTAGAGTAGGATCATCTTCCTGCTGTTTGATAAAGGAATCGTGTGAAATCTCCAAGGGATCATCTTGGATCTGCGCATCATTATCTTCAGAATGTGAAGATTGTGGCATATTGAGAGCTTGAGCCCTAGTGATTACTGCATTAGCAGATTGCATATTAACATTTTCCCAATTAGAAATTTGCTGTGGAGTGCATTCTTTCACCCCGTGAATGCGACCGATGATAAGATCAGCGATCGGATTCGGCAAGAGACATGCTTGCACCTCTCCTGTAAAGAAAGGCGTAGCAATATTGATAATGGCAGTGGAGTACTTCTCCAATGTGCCACCAAATGTTACACATTTGACTATATTGCCTGTAGCTCGAGAAGGATTTACGAGTGATTGCCTCACTCCAATGGTAGTGCACCCCGAGTCGAAAAGAATTGATACCGGAGTACCATCTATTAGGCCCCTATTAAAGACAAGAGCACCCCTTCCATTATGCGCGATTGACGCATGGAGAGCGGGAAGTGGGTGACCGCAGCTTAAAGTAGAAACTGTGGTTGGATCGAATAATGTTTTGCATTGCGAACACTCAGATGCTCTAGCAAAATCAAAAGCGGAATTCGCTACACTATTGGAGTCTTTTTTATCATTATTCTGATTATCGGCGTCGTGGAACTCCTGTTGTGCAGAGTTAGCCTGGTAATAAGATTTACCATGTCTTTTGTGTTGTGATCTACCTCGGTTATAATTGTCTCTATAATTATTATTGCCTCTGTTATAACCCCTATTTGGGTTTGAATCATAATATTCATGATCATAATCATCATGCTCATTATATTGAGTATCCCTGTAATATTGTTTCTTTTGTCTCCATGAAGCACTTGGGTAGTTCCTATAGCTACTCCCTTTCCGAGAATTTCTAAACATTATGGGTACCCCTCGCGTGTCGAGGACTATCAGCCCGATTCCAGTTCTTCGAAGAAGAACCCTGATTTGAGTGGTTATCTTGGTTTTGATACTTATTCCAATTAACCTTTTTATCAAATTTATTTTTAGCTCCTTGGAATTTGTGTGAGTAATTCTGATTATATTCTGTTGCCGAAGCAACTGGCATACTCTCTTTAATGTTAGAGTTACTAAGAATCATGTCAGGGTGTGCCGTGGCATACTGGTCACAATATTCTTCCATTTGCTTTATTGTACTAGGTTTACGCTCATGTAAGAACTCTAGGAATGATTTATTTACAGAAGACATGACCTTGTCTCTTAGCAATAAATCTGTAAGACCATCAAATGTTTTCTCTGTTTTGGATAATTCAATCCATCGTGAAAGTGTAATTCGTGCTTTTGAGATGAATTCTGAGAATTCTACACCTACCTCAGGTCTCATTGTTTTAAACAAAAGACGATAACCTTCTTCACACAGCTGATATCTCTTTATCAAAGCTGCCCTAACAGCATCATAATTATCTTTGTCGGCCTCTTCAACAAAATATAACTTACTCAGAGACTCCCCTTTTAGATTTTCAGACAACTGATTCACATACTGTGATTTGTCAACATTATGAGATCGACAAGCCCGTTCAAATCTAGAAAGCCAAAATGTTATGTCATCACTGGTAGGGTTAAACGCTGGTACTTTGACCTTGTACACAAAGGGTTTACCATTACCACCAGATGCCTGATTAGCATTACTCATACATGTCAATTTTAATTTCTCTAATTCAAACTCATGTTCTCTTATTGCTTTTCTCTCTTCAGCTTCTCTATCTAATCTTTTCTGTTCTGCAGCCGCTTCTAATTTTTTCTGTTCTGCAGCAGCAGCAACTTCTAGTTTTTTCTGTTCTGCAGCAGCAGCAACTTCTAGTTTTTTCTGTTCTGCAGCAGCTTCTAATTTTTTCTGTTCTGCAGCAACTTCTAATTTTTTCTGTTCTGCAGCAACTTCTAATTTTTTCTGCTCTGCATCAGCTTCTAATTTCTTCTGTTCTGCCTCAAATCTCCTTTCCTCCACTTGCATCTGCAATTTCTTAAGTTCAGCAGCAGTATCAGCTTCTTTTTCTAATCTTTTTTCTTCAGCTAAGGCTTTCCTTTCTTCTGCAGCAGCTTTTTTTTCTTCTATTTGAAGTTTTCTCTCCTCAACCGCAGCTTTTTTTTTCTCAGCAGCAGCTTTTCTTTCTTCAACAGCAGCAGCAATTTTTTTCTCTTCTGCAGCTAATGCTTTGTCATATTGAGCAACAGCCCATTGTTCTAAGCCTTTTCCAGTCTTATCAAGAGATTTTCCTTGTGTAATGAAATAATCTAATGTAGACATATTGTCTTCTTAAATCAGAAACCTGAAAAAGTAAATAAATTACCCTCTTTCAAGTTAATGGGAGACAAGTCTATACCTTAGACTTAGTCTTAGTCCAAACTTGTATGGTTTATAATAACCAATGATAACTTGAGTACCTGTGGACAACAATAATTGTATCTCAAATACTGTGGGGACAAGCCTTACAAAGGTCTTGTATACCACAATGTAATCAAAGATCACTTGAGTACCTGTAGAAAAAATATTTCCCTTTACCAATCACTTTGGGAGACAAGCCTTACAAAGGTCTTGTAATCAAAGATCACTTTTGTAGAAAAAATATTTCCCTCTACCAATCACTTTGGGAGACAAGCCTTACAAAGGTCTTGTACATTTTGTTTTATAACAATAAAGTACTGATCTGTACTATACTATCAGTGTATACCACTATAACTTCTACGTCATATGTCAACTAAAGACATTACAAAGGACAAACAAGAAAAGACAATATGAACACATTTGCAGAGATCAAATTAAATTAAATAGGAGAAATGAAAAAAATGATCACAGAAACCGTGATGATAACTGCCATAAGATAACAAGACAAATAACGCCACAGTGTATAAACATAAGGGTGTAAAAAACTGAAATGAAAGAAAAGATGAGACCTACAATTATACAAACAAATCAAACAAAACTAAGGAACACAAAATTATTAACAAAAACAACGAAGAAAAGAACACCTCATCACAACTAACAGAAATAGCAGCAAATTGTTGCTAACAAATTTCCAATTAAGAAAATGTGTACCTATCGAATACTAGTACCAGACCAATGTAACTCGGCATACCTTGTACTAGTTACACAGAACATAAACTAATTTAATACATAACAAATAACATGTAAGCATAAATAGCATATAGCATACAATATAATTTATGTCATGAATGGAATGTGTTGCAGGTATAGTGTTGTAAAGCAGGCACAGTTTATTTAAATAATAATAACTTGCCACTTTATTCAGTAATAGATTTAATTCTAAACTATTACACTGTCAATTTTTTCTCTTTTGAGCATATGAAGATCCAACGATGAACTATGCACTTTATTTTCAACAACACTGTGATTCTTCTGTAAGTTGAGAAATGTCAACAATACTGCTCCAGATATTTTCTACACTTGATACCACTGTCCTGTGTAATACTGTCTGTACAGCGAAAAACTGTCAACAAGCGCTGACCTAGATACAGCATCCTATCGGTAATACAGGTCAAGCTGACATCGACTGTATAGCTGTCCTAATGGTGTTGATGTGTTCAAACAAATGTTCTTTCAGCTGTAAACTGTGATTCTCAACACAAAACTGCGTAAGCTGGACCCAGGAATCTGGCTCGCCACTGTAAAGTTTCAGTCTGTCAAGTTGCTTTCACACACACACTGGATGCTCTGTAAGGAAGAGTGGTGTGTTGTTGAGATCAGGCATGCTCCAGTCTACCCAGCTGTAAATGGGTAACTCACCCTAGTCCTGAGTTAGGGAAGGCAAAGGCTCCAGGGGAAGCAGGCCCTAAACTTGGTCACTTCAGCCGACGCAGGATGGTGTATGTATGAAGTAGAAGTGTAGAGTGTGATTACCGCGAATGGTGTACTGTTCGTGTGCTGACCAATATAACCACTCATACACTTGTCTACAAGGCACCAATGCAGACTGCTGGAATCTTAGTTTACTCAATTTATTCAGACGTACACACTGGGACATACGAGTACATCATGGTTTGTTGACATATCAATTGTAGGTATACATAGCAGATCTGAAGTCATGACACATTCAGAAATAATGGGCAGTACATCAAAAGTTCAATGTCATGATACATTATGGCCACATTCCCCTATCTGACTAAACGCGTCAGTGAAGGCGAATCGATAAATAACTAAAGTTACTTGACGTCCATAGTTTGTAGAATAGATTATGAAACCACGAAGGGGGGTTTCTAGCAGGATTGAGATCTCTCTGTCACTGTCCGATAATAAGATAAATAATCTGTTCTCTTGGCAGTGATCAAAACATATGATGACCGAAATCCAACATGGCTACCTCCCTGAGTTGTCGTTCACTCATTCATAGGAAGGAGAATATAAGCCAGAGTTAATTTACAATGGGTATATAAAGGATTTCATAAATGTTTCCATACAGCTCTACGGTGATCAGGTTAGTTCACGTAGCCATAACCGCTGCAGGAAAATCTGTCATCTTCGTCGATACAAAACACGACACTAGCATAGCGAAGCACAAAAGTCAAGCTAGGCCTAACCGACGAGAGATCATCAAAAATAGGAGCTGGGTTTACCTGGAGTCCGAATCATCTATATACTGACATAAGGAGAGTCTCTAACACAAACTATCGTAGAGACACCATCTCCTTCAGAAGAAAAACCACTTCGTAAGACATTTTTTCTTGACGAAAGGACCAGCTCTAGAAAAACGTACCTCGCCATTTGTAAGCGGTACATCGGAACTCATCACGACTTGTCAAGACAACTCATACTTCCGCTAGCAAGAATACAAGAATCTAGTCCCTCCTACCCATCCAAAATATACAATATAGGACTGATTCTACTTGTACTAATAATATGTAATACATATGAATTCAGGCCATAAACACAATAAGCAAATTAATATATTTTCTGGCCCTAAAAAATAAGTACAAACGCAAGCGCAATATCCTTGCGCTGGATCAATATCCAGAACGATTACTCCTATAATCAAAAGTGTGAATCAAACATGGATTATCTCGCTTTTACCATAGACAGCATTTTCATACACAAATGAATGAATGTCTATATTTTTCCCATATTAAATAGCCATATCGATTTTTGTAAAATGTGCGTCAAAATATGCACGCTACACATGGTGAGGTTGCCAGCCTCATGCACAACACCACACTAGCCTCACTGAATGACAAGCATGAGTGTGGGTGTGTGTGTGTGTGATAGTTGAATGTTTCAGGTGGTGTGGAAGAATGGGCTGTTTGGCAGGTGAGAGCATGGTGTTTTTCATTATTTAACTATTATAATTTTAACTAGTCAGTGCTTTGTTTGCATTTCAGGTTAGCAATTGAGCACTGGTTGGGTGTTTGTTTGGTGTTTGCTTATTTGTTTAATGTTTGTTCATAAGTTTGCTTTGAGGGTTTGGGTCACTGAAAGGGTTGTATGAATAAATACAGCCCCTGCCTTAAAATCAAGAGTTTGATTGTTGTACGGGTCTGGTGCGAATGTGAATTGGCTGCAAGATAGTGATCACATATCACAACATCACCTTTATCGCCCACCATATCACATATGTATAGTGTACTTTTAAGCAAAAAAGGGGAGGGGGAGAGAAAGGGAGAAATGACAAACCTTACAAAGTAAAGATCACGTTCCTGTCTCATGCAGTTCACAAATATATTTTAGTAGCAAGCTCAAGAGTTTTCATTGGGAATGCGGAAAAAGTGTCTTTGATCCCTGGGACACTGTAATTATAAATGCTGGCAGGAGAGATATAGTCCAAAATTTCCAGAGTTTAAAAAGTCTTTCATTTTTTTTGTTCTCTGCAATCGCCTAAAGATCTACCAAATCATCCACTTTGATCTAATGGTAGACCAGGATCAACTAGTTGCCAATGCCTGCTCTAGGCACATATATTAATTCATCATTATCGGCAGCATAGAACACAAGAACGCTTACAAATCTTTGTTGTATGTAACCTCAAGACTTTAAATACAATACATAATGAGTGAGCAAAAGCGAACAGATAAAAAACAACTAGAAGAAATGTGGAATGAAAAAATGACAGATTGTCAAAAACTTATTCATTCTGTATCAAACATTGTGAAAGCCTTTATGCTGAATCTTCAAAGTGAACTACAAACTCACTTTAACAGAGAAACCAAAAATCTAGGAGACTTTGTTGTTAAAAAATAAATAAATATATTATACACTTCTCAGAGTAAAAGAGTACAACACTATTTATAACAAACGTAACAATTAAATAATGGACGTACAGAACATTAGAATACAGTGGAATTGCAGAAGTGCCAAAAAAAAAATGTACCAGCATTAATAGGCATGTATAAACAATCTAAAGTAATATTTGCCATTCAAGAGACTAATCTTAATCCGAGTCAACGTTTTACCATCCCTGAATATAAAGTCAATGGGTAAATGATCTGAATTTGTATCGCATGGCCATCATGAAAAAGTTAGCAGGTACCACATGGGGTGCTGATGAGAATATCCTCAAAAAGCTGTACACAGGCAGAGTCAGACCTGCTATGGAATATGGCATCACAGCTTGGTCGACGGCAGCAAAGTCAAATTTCGACAGAGTAAACAGACTCCAAAACCAAGCAGCACGTATTATAACAGGGGCCCTAAAGTCTACACAAATCAACCATATGGAAAACATCACAGGGCTACAGTCAATGGAGGATAGACGTGACAGCAGAGTCTTAAAACAAGCTGAAAAATTTAAGAGGCTTGAAGGACACCCCATATACCAAAGAATGAATAGGCTAGGAAGAGGCAGGCTCAAGCGAACTAACTTTGTCGCCCAAGCAAAAGAAAAAATTAACAATAATACCATACTAGCTAGCTCAGTTGCAAAGAAAATCCCAACAAGCTCAACTGTCCCACTGTGGAAAATAAGATGCTTTCCTAAGTTAAAATCTGATATTCCAGGCATTGAAGGTAAGGTAACACAGACAGAAACACAAAGAAAGTGTATAGCAACCAAGTATATTGACCAAACATTTCCAGCAAAGCTTTGGACACATGCATATACTGATGGTTCGGCAACAAATGCAGTTGAAAATGGGGGTGCCGGCATCCTCATAAAATTAAAGAATAGAATTCACTCTATGGCAATTGCCACTGGAAAATACTGCAACAACTTCTGTGCTGAAGCAGAAACCCTGAAACAGGCAGCTGAAACTCTTATTGAATGCAAAGCACAGGCAGAAAAACAGATAGTAATCTTTTCAGATGCCCTCTCAATAATATCAGCGCTGAAGAGCCACCAAACTAAAGGATTGAAAGATCTGATAATCTCCCTTGAAAGACTAGCCGAATGCTTCAAGAAGTGCACTATCCAGTGGATACCAGCCCATTGCAACATACCAGGAAATGAAGAGGCAGATAGACTTGCTAAAGAAGGAGGTGCCTTACAGCAAAATGATATAGAGACAACTTACGCAACGGCAAAGACCACTATAAAGGCTACATTCAAGTCCAAATGGGAAAGAGAGCACCCGGGACATTTGAAAAATGACGCATATCATCAACTATCCAGAAAAGAACAGGTCATCATTTTTCTACTACGCACTGGACACAACAGATTGAGATACCCTCTGTACCACAAATACAAAATTGGTGCAACAGATCTCTGCACCTGCGGTACCAGCCCGATGACAGTCGAACACCTGCTGCAGTACTGCCCAACCTACAGTAATGAACGGGGTAGCATATGGCAACAACCCACTTCTGTCAACGAAAAACTGTTTGAAGATGTCGGGAACCTTGAGTTGACTGCTGCCTTTATTAGAGTCATAAATGTGGAAGTCTGAAGGCGAACGAGGAAGAAGAAGAAGAAGTATCCCCAATAACTTCCCATTTTCGAAATGATAGGACCGAAACTCAAAAAGGAGGAGGTGTGGCATTTCTAGTTAATAAAACATACGTAATAACTGACTGGGAATCATTTAGAACATAAAATTTTGAAGGAATAACTATAACAGTGTCTACTGAGCTAGAAGAAATTAAAAGAGTTAATCAAAATTTTACTATAATAAAGCTAATTGGGGAGCTTTTCAGGTAGAAATGGAAGAGATAAAAAAGAATAATATAGAAAATGAAAATATAGATGTATTTGCAGATAATCTCACAAAAGAAATATTACTAATAGCTGTTAACCATATACCAAATGCATATATGCCAGAACACATAATTCCACACCGCATTAATGAAGCAAAGAAGAATGAACATTGGAACAAAAACCCAGTACCATGGTGGACAGTTAGATGTACAGAAATTCAAAAACAAAGAAAACAAGCTTTACAAGAATATAGAAAGCATAGATCTGAAGATAATTTAGATATTTATAAGAACATAAGAAATGAATCAAACAGAATAATACTAAAGGCAAAAGAAAATCATTGGAGAAGTTTCTGCCAAACACTGAACCCTACAACTAACTCTACAACAGATGTGTGGAATAAGTTAAAAGCCATTAAAGGCAGAACTAAAAATATGATAATACCTAATATAAAAAGACCTGAAGTGGCAGAGACTGACTGGCAGAAAGCAGAGGTGCTGGCCAGGTACTACCATAGAGTTAGTTCTAAGGAAAATCTAGGACAGGCTGAAGTCAACAGAAGAGCAACACTTCTTAAAAAACTCAGTAAAGATGTACCTTATAATACTGAAGAATTATCATATTTAAATGCAGATATTACAATGGAAGAAGTTGAAAATACAATAAAGGACAAAACAAATACATCAGCAGGGCATGACATCTTGAGCTATGAAATCTTGAAACACATACCAAAAAGTACCATAGAAATTATAACATCCCTTTTTAACAAAATTTGGAATACAGGAAAAATTCCCAAAACATGGAAAACAGCAGTAATTATTCCAATACTAAAACCAGAAAAAGATGCCCATGATGCCAGTTCATACAGGCCAATTTCTTTAACTTCCCATCTAGGTAAAATATTAGAAACCATAGTAAATAAAAGATTAAAGTTTTATTTGGAAAAGAATAATTTATATAATCAAACTCAGTCAGGATTTAGGAAGAACAGATGCACTATAGATCAGATAATTAAATTGGAACATGAAGTAAAATCGGGTTTTCAAAAGAAAGAAAGAACTGTGGTAGTATTTTTAGATATAGCTAGGATTTATGATGAATGCTAGAGAGAGGGTGCTCTCTTTAAAATAAAGAAGATAGGAGTAACCGGTAAAATGTATAATTATTTAGACAATTTTCTGCAAGATAGATATTTCACTGTTCAGGTAAACAATGATAGATCAGAACTGTATGAACAACAAAATGGAATACCCCAAGGATCAGTAATGTCTCCTTCAATTTTTACAATAATGGTAAATGATTTAGGTGAGGAATTTAATGATATAACAAATAAATTGTCACAGTTTGCAGATGATGTTGCTATATGGAGGACTGGGAGACATCTGCCAAAATTATATAAGGATCTAAAGAAGCAAATAAATAAAGTATGTAAATGGATGACAAAATGGGGTTTTCAGCTGAATTCAAATAAAACATTGGGAATGATCTTCAGTAAAGGTAGGGTTGTAAAAAATAAAATTATAGATATAAATATCCAAGGGCAAAACATTAAAACAGTTCAAACCACTCGATATCTAGGAATGATATTGGACCAACAGCTAAACTGGAATAAACACATAGATAAACTAGTGGAGTCTTGCAGAGGATTGACTAACTTATTAAGATATTTGAAAGGTAATGGATGGGGTGCAAGCACTAAGACAATGCTCACTTTTTATAAATCTTTTATTAGAGGAAAAATAGATTATGGAAGTATAATATATGACTCTGCTGCACACAGTAACAAGATTAAATTAGACAGAATTCAGCATCAGGCTTTATGTACAATAGCAGGTGCAATCAGATCAACATCAATGGGAGCTATAGAGGTGGCTTTAGGAATCATACCCTTGGAATTACGGAGAAAGGAGTTAAGACTAAATTACATGAACAGAGTTATGTTGGATAAGTCTCACCCAGCACATACAGCTTTTACCAGATGCCAACTAACAACTCAGGCCAAGCCAATGAATACCACTAGATACCCTACAGGATGGAAGTGTATGGAGGAAATTCTCCATCTGGGTACATTAATTACATCAATTAATAACAGTTGTGAATACTAGCCAGTGATTCCGCCCTGGGAGATCAAGAAACCAGACACAGACTACCACCTAGCAGAAATACTTAAGAAAACAAATAATATAGAAAATATTAAAAACACAGCCAATAAATATATACAACAAATATCAAAAGACAGCATTACTGTGTACACAGATGGATCCAAGGGAGAGGATGGCAAATTGGGGATAGGAATATATATTCCAATATGGAAAATGGCAAAAGAATATAGCATCACGGAAAATACATCCATTTTCACTGCAGAGATGGTGGCAATACTAAAAGCACTAGAAATATTCTCCAATAACCCTCCCAAAAAATTAACAGTTTTAACTGACTCTCTTTCAACAATTAAAGCACTTAGAAACTTATGAGAGTGTAGTAGACCTGATATAGCAGAGGAGATTTTTCTGGCTTCTACATACTTATATTCTAGAGGATGTTCAGTATTAATTGCTTGGATACCTTCACATGTTGGGATAGAAGGAAAAGAAAAGGCAGATAAAAGAAGCCAAGAAAGATAGATCTGATAAAAATCTAATAAATGTAGGGATGAGTAAATCAGAAATTAAGAGCTTAATTAAAGATTTAATAACAGATGAATGGAAAGCAGAGTGGGATAAAAATCTGAAAGGAAGACATGCATATAAGATGTTCAGGGCTCCAACAAGAAAATGTCAGATATCTAGGGAATTGAAAATTCCCAGTAATAAGAAACTTCTCAGACTACAGCTGGGAAAAGGCTATTTCAGAATAGAAGAACCTTACTGTGCAGGATGTCTTCAAGACAATAATATAGAACATTTCTTGTTAAAGTGTAAGAGGTATGACCAAATGAGAATACCAATATTGGATTATTTGCAGGCATCCAACTTACCTATAAATATAGAGGAGGTGTTGAGAATAGACAGACCTAGGGAACTGCATAATATAGTCAAACAATATTTAACACGAACACATGTTAATATATAGTGGCTGGGAATGTGAAGGTCTGATGCTGTTCTTACAATGCATGTGACTTTAAACAGATGAAAGTCAATTAAATATCTGGTAAAGTCCGTTATATAACTAGAACCACCAGGCCTTTACACCCCTCCACTTTAATATTATTCTTGTTCATAGTTTCTTCTTGATTTTGTTTGTTTGTTTGTTTGTTTTTTATTTTATTATTTAACGTATAGGCCTAAGCACAGTTGTGAGTATCCCTATTTTCAAATGTGATGCCACTTTCTCATGTCGGCAGTTGTTCATCTTATTTGGAATTGAAAACAATATATATCCTAATTATAACCCATCAGAGGTTGAACGGGATTTCTGTTTATCTTCATTAATTTAAAAAAAAAAAAAAACCAAGACCCTACTCCACCTCCAAGTGGTGGCCCTGGAAACAGGCTGCATCAATGCAGTAGGCTGAGAGTGTAGGGATCAAAGAGGGAAGGCTAACCTGGTCCCAAAATATGCCGTGCTGAAGTCGGATGTGTCGGCCGAAAGGCGCAAATATTGCAGCTTTTCTGTAAACGGACACAACGCAACCAACGTCCTTTTTAAGACGAACGAGGAAGAAGATATCTCTCTTGCACACATCTTTGAACCTCAGCTGCATTCGCCTAACTGTTCTTTTTCCATCTGCTAGTTGTCCATAGAAGATATCTTTTTGGATGCGACCATCTTCCATGCGGCGGACATGGCCAAGCCAGCGTAGTCTGCGCTGTCAAAGCAGTGTATGCATGCTTTGAAGACAAGCACGTGACAACACCTCGACATTTGTCACTTTATCTTTCCACGAGATGCCGAGGATGGGGCGTAGACACCGTATATGGACAGTATTGACCATTCTTTCTTGCTTAGCATAGATTGTCCAGGTCTTGCTGCCATATAGGAGTGTGTTGGTGATGCAGGCGTTATGCACCACAGCTTTGGTCTTCGTTGTAAGTTGGAGTTTCCCCAAACACGCGATGTGAGGTGGGCAAAGGTAGCTGCAGCTTTGCCAATGCGGCTGTCAATTTCTGTGTCCAGTGAGAGTTTGTCATTGATGGTAGACCTCAGGTATGTGAAGTGGTGCACCACTGCCAATTCACAGTAGTGATAACTGGTGCAGCACCCACATCCTGACACAGCACATACGTTTTCTTTAGACTTATTGTGAGGCCAAAATACACATATGTGTAGGCCACATGACTTTTTGTCGCAATCTTCCTCTTTTTTAAGTACAATGCCTAGTGGTGTAGGAGATTATCCCTATGCACAACTTCCTATCTGGTACTACTGTATTTATCAATTCTGTTGTTCATCTCTTTCCATGCCACGATGTCAAACTGTCCAGTATTTCCCCTCTTTGTCTTCCTCTATCTCTTTTTCCTTCAATCTTACCTTTTGTTACGATATAGTCCAACTTACCTCTTCCCATACCATGCCCCCAAAAAGTGGATTGCTTGTTTCTAATTTGTAAAATAAGATTCATTTGCGTACTGGCCTCCCTCCAGACATCCTCATTACTCTTTTTGGTTGTCAATAATTTTTTTAACATTCTTCTGTAAAACCACATCTCTATGGCCTCTAGTTCCGCCCCTCCTTGTTTTCTAAATGTCCGTGACTCACTCCTATATGTTAGGATTGATTCTACATAATATTAAAGAACTCTATTTCTTGCTTCCAATGACAATGAATTGTTGTATAAAATACTCTTCATTTTAAAGAATGATGTATTTGCTTGAGCAATTCTGCTCTTCACTTCTGAGATTTATCTTTCATTCGTTGTTATTTTTGTGCCCAGGTGTTTGAATCTATTGACCTGTGTTAAGATTGTTTCATTTACTTTGATAGTGCAGTCTGCGGAAGTTATTTTCTTTGAGACGACCATTACTTCTGTCTTTTTGCTATTAAGACTGAGGCATTTACTTTCACTTTCTGTCACTATTGTATCAACCATTTACTGCAGCTCTTTTTCACTTCTTGCTTTTAAGACTGTATCACCAGCGTATCTCAAAATGTTTATATTATGTCCGCCGACGGATATTCCTGATATTTCATCTAGTGATCTCAGATTGCGTTCACTGTACAGATTGAATAGATCCGGTGACAGCACACATCACTGCCTGACATCCTTTTTTAACTTGCTTAAACGTTCCTATTTGACTGCTAAGTCTAGGTAGGCTGCTGTTTAGAAAGGTTATAATGATATCACTGGAGTCTGTAGCAAGATACGGCAGATTGCCGCACCCCTTAGTGAGAGCACCCCCTTAGTGGGTGACAGTATGTATAATTGTGAGTTTAAACTTTTGAATAAATTGTTGATGAATTATTCAACACCAGTTCTTATTTTATTATTTGAGTTTAACATTTGAAGTTGTGACATTGTTATGTGCGCTGAGAAATGGTAAAATAACTTAAATCCATAGGCTATAATGAAAACTAGTCCACGGACCTTGAACTCCAAAAGAACCCGAAGTACTGGGTTCTACCACGATCATCGGCCAATTTCATAATGTAGCACCTGTAACATATCGATTATTGTGCTGCCTTATGATCAGTTTCAAGAACTAACGAAAAGAGGCAACAGCTACATGAATATTTACTGTTGTCTTGACTTCAGGGTTCGCCAGGGATGTATCCTGTCACCAGTGCTCTTTAACATTTATCTAGAACATATTATGCAGGAGGCTCTCTACGATTATAAATCAACCATATCGATTGGAGGCCGACCTCTGTGTAATCTACGTTTTGCTGATGATATTGATCTGATAGCTGGAACAGAATCAGAACTTCAAGACCTTACCTCTAGACTGGAGAAAGTAACAAGAACATATGGGATGGAAATTAATATAGAAAAAAGCAAGATATTGGTGAATAGCCATAAGAAACATGTTCCGACCAACATTACGTTAAATGGGCAAACGTTAGAAGAAGTTAACACCTTTAAATATCTCGGGTCCACTATATGTAGTGATGGAAGATCAAATAAAGAAATCAAGACAAGACTTGAGATGGCCTCAGCTGCCATGACAAGGTTGAATGTGATCTGGAAAAGTAACATCAGTTTTCCTGTGAAGATCAAATTATACAAATCACTTGTATTATCTATTCTCTTGTATGGGTGTGAGGGCTGGACACTCACTGCAGATACGGAGCGAAGGATTCAGGCTTTCGAGCATAAATGTTACAGAAGAATTTTGCGCATTTGCTATAAAGAGCACAAAACAAATGTCTATGTTAGAGAGAAGATAAACACCTATGCAGGCCATCAAGAACCACTTTTGTCAATAGTGAAACGTCGAAAGCTTGCCTGGTTTGGGCATGTAACTCGTCATGACTCCCTTTCGAAAACGATCCTCCAGGGAACAGTCGAAGGTAAACGGAGAAGAGGAAGGCAAAGAAAATCCTGGGCTGATAACATCAAAGAATGGGCAGGACACGGTTTCTCCACACTTGTACGCATTGCTGAGAATAGAGAGCAGTGGAGGACCCTGTCTGCTGATGCTTCCACCATGGCACCCCTACGACCCATGACGGGTTATGGGTTGAGATGAGATGATGACTTCAGGGGAGACCTCTGTGGACAGCATATACTGATCTGAACGAACTTGGATTTTCTTGACTTCCATTATTAAACTTATTTCGTTGGTATAAAGTATAACGAAAGGTTAACCAAAACCGCGAGAAAAACCTGTAACTGCATGACGTGTCATTGTCTTCTTTGACAATTGGTTCCTATTGGTTCGTGTCAGCAGTTGGTCATACAACTATTGTTCTTCTATTTAAGCACGCACCCATTTATGAGAGCAGGCGTGGGCTTCTCGCGGCAAAGGTAGCGGGTTGGAAACACAGTGATGTCATGCCAGAGTATCAGCTGTAAATGGATACAAGATTGTACTCTTGGGTTAGAAAAGGCAAAGGCGGTGATGAGGAGAAGTGGTTACTTCATCTCTGAAGTTGTTATCCAGTCGTGAAATCTTTACTCCCCTACAGCAATATCTGCAACGAGACTATATTTGTACGGTACCCAGTTGTGAAAGTCTGACGCTGATTGGTTATTGCTTTTGTTGTTCTTCATCTTCAGGGCGATACAAATGGACTAACTTGACGTTTGAATTGATTTTTTTTTTGTGTGTTGGACAAAATGAATCTTTTAATCTCGATAATGTTATTATATGATAATGTTTCAGATTGAGCATCTCTCTCTCAATGTTACAACACGATAATGTTTCAGACTGACCTCTCCCTCTTGCAATGTTATAATGATAATGTTTCAGATTGACATCTCTTCAAATTCTGCTGAGAACAGGTTTGCACAGATTTGTTTTGTTGACGTCAAGTATTAACCTGGTTAATTCAGTTTTTAGTGATTCCATTGTATGTATCTTTTAGTACACCATGTTTGCACCCATAAAGTTGCCGCGGGAATCTCAAGATACACACAAAGAATATGACTAATGTACCATCAGGAATGTCGTAAAAGGCGACAAAAATGAGGTTTTACATCGAGCTAGCAACCACAACATGCAAAACAAACTGCCACAAAAAATCAACAAAGCTACAGCATGTACCTGATTTACACAGGCTTCCTGCTAGACCAATGGTGATTCCACGCTCTGCTGGACCAATGGTGATTCCACACACTGCTGGATCAATGATGACTCCACGCTCTGCTGGATCAATGGTGACTCCACGCTCTGCTGGACCAATGGTGACATTACACTACGCTGGACCAATGGTGCTGGACCAATGATGACTCCACGCTCTGCTGGACCAATGGTGACTCCACGCACTGCTGGACCAATGATGAATCCACGCTCTGCTTGATCCATTGTGACTCCACGCTCTGCTGGACCAATGGTGACTCCATGCTCTGCTGGATCAATGGTGACCCCATGCTCTTCTGGACCAGTTGTGACTCCACTCTTTGCTGGACCAATGGTGACTCCACGTTATGTTGGACCAATGAAGACTCCACACTCTGCTGGACCAATGGTGACTCCAGGTTATGCTCCACACTCTGTATTGAGCGCGAAAAGAAATGATGGTATCTTTTTTTTAAACTGGAATGTGCAGCGATGAAAAATCTGTTGGTAACCATGGTGATACTGATATTTAGCTATACCATGCCTGCAGGGTCGACCTTTGTAAGTGCAGGGCTCGCACTGGGCTGTTCTGATTGGTCCCACCTGGCACTAAGATTATAGTTTTGTTGTAACATTTCTTATTTAAAAATATAGCTGTAAACAGACACCATTTTATTTTCCGTACAGTATAGCACAGTATACTAGCAACTTGCACCCCTTAGAATAAGCTTCATTATCAGATCAATGTGTGACCTCCAGCCATTGTCCACAAAGCTTGTGAGATGGTGAAAGTCTGATGATGCTCAGTGCCTCTTGTGCCATTTGATGCAGACACTTGAAGATATATGGTACTCTTAGCTTGCAAGATGTCATTAGGGCAAGGACGATACATGTGGCGCAACAACAGAGTACTAAAGGAGCTGGCTGCACACTAGACCTAGCGAGGATGAAGGCGAACAGCAAAGTCAGACCGAATACCACAAGTACATACTTTCTGAGAGTAGGAAAATCAGCACATCCCAAACGAAGTAAACCAACTAGCATTTTACCATGTATTCTTGACAGTGCAGTTGACAGCAGTAGATCTGCCTGGATGAGGGACTATCCAGAAAGTATCAGAAGATCTCGAAGACCGCC
Organism: Oreohelix idahoensis; assembly: GCA_024509875.1. Taxonomy (NCBI): domain Eukaryota; kingdom Metazoa; phylum Mollusca; class Gastropoda; order Stylommatophora; family Oreohelicidae; genus Oreohelix; species Oreohelix idahoensis. Next base: position 385,887 of record JAMPIV010018531.1, read on the forward strand.
AGATAAATTGCTACATTCCTAATCATTAGATTTGACCCTATTCCCCATGCACCCAATGGGGAAAGCAGACAGTGGCGGGAAAACACCTTATTGACTTGGGGCTGCCCAGCTTCAAGCGGGCGGTAGCTGTCCAGTGAGATCCTAGAACCTCTCCCACTGTCGGAAGTAGCCCCTGGCGCCATGCCCTACGCCAATTGGGCAAAATGCTTATAACCGGTAACTGCTACTTCCCGTGTTTTGCCGACACCTATAGGGTGAAGCTGGAGTGTCCTCTCCAGGGCGCGAGCTTGGGCACAGTTATACGGAGATCAAGCTGTTGCCCATGCAGCATGTTCCCCCTCTCCACACAGCTGGTAGATCCAAAGGAACGGCAGTAGCCGATACAGTTTGGTACCAGCCACGTCGCAGGAGTTGCCAGAATAATGTCGAATCGACATTAGACTGCCTTAGGGACTCCGAAACCGGATTTATCCTCAGGGTTTACTCCCGAAGCAAATTCCATAAATGGATATTCCCGCAAGGCAGCGGTGGTTTGAATTCAGAGTTCCTTCTCTTAGATAAGCTACCAACCAAGGATCACGAGCCCTATCTGCCTGAAGCTGCTGGTTTTAAGGCGCCAGTCGCTCGCCTTTGCCCCTTCTCCCGTCAGTGAAAACAGTTCCGCCGGGCTCAAATTGAGCCACACGTGAAGGCCGGGAGCTGGACTTGGTTGTCAGAGGCTGCTTGAGGCGCGTGCCATAGAAGCATTTATCTGCAGTGAGAGCTTATCCTCACTACAACTCCCGGCTGTAACAACCTTTGGAACCAGACAATTTTGCACCAAGCAATTATCAGAATAATAGAAATAAGCAAACTCTCAGATTGGGATGCTGGAACGTCCGGACTATGTTGACTGGAATATCCGAAAACCTACAGGACGTAAACAATGTAAGGAAGACAGCCATAATTAATGATGAGCTTAAACGACTTCAGGTGGATATAGTTGCACTTCAGGAAACGCGCCTGGCGGACTCTGGAACGGTGAGTGAGAAGGACTACACATTTTATTGGCAAGGGAAAGATCTTAATAAAACTAGAGAACACGGAGTAGGTTTTGCGGTAAATAAAATCGCTAACTAAAATGGCTGAACCAGGCGAGAATGGATCAGAACGCCTGTTAACGCTCCGCCTGCAAACTAGCACAGATCCCATCACCCTTGTCAGTGTGTATGCTCCTACTCTGTACTCTGCCTCAGAAGCTAAAGATGAGTTCTACGAGAATCTAACAGCAGTTATCAAAAGCATACCTAGGCAAGAGCAGCTTGTTCTCCTTGGTGACTTTAACGCTAGAGTGGGTGCCGATAATGTTTCATGGCATTCATGTCTGGGCAGGTTTGGTATTGGCAAGATGAATGAAAATGGACAACGGCTCTTAGAGCTGTGTGTCCACCATGACCTCTGCGTGACCAACACCTACTTTCAGACAAAACCCCAGCATAAGGTGTCATGGAGACACCCATGATCCAAGCACTGGCACCAACTGGACCTGATTCTCGTCAGAAGGCCACTTCTCAGGTCTGTGCTCTCCACGCGCTCGTACCATAGTGCAGACTGTGATACAGATCACTCCTTGGTTTGCTGCAAAATCAGAGCCCAACCAAGAAAACTCTATCATTTCAGACATGAAGGGAAACCACGCATTGATACCAGCAAGATGTCAGACCCTGTCATGATCGCACAATTTACTGCGACCTTCAAGAAAGTGCTCAGCAGCCCTCAGCATGGTGATACTATTACAGAGAACTGGGAGCATCTACGGAACACCATTCAAAGTACTGCACTTGCCACCTTTGGTAAGAAAACGGCAAAGTCAAATGACTGGTTTGATGCTTCATCAGATGTGATGGCACCTGTCATTGAAGCTAAGCGCAGTGCTATGAATGAATACAAACGTTCACCGAGTGCTAGAACCCTACAGATTCTGAAGACTACGAGAAGCAAAGTTCAACAAACTGCTCGACGCTGTGCAAATGACTATTGGCTCCAGCTCAGTGAGAGCATCCAGATCGCAGCGCAAACAGGCAACATTAAACAAATGTATGACGGTATAAAGAAAGCACTTGGCCCCCAAAAAAGTAAGACGGCACCGCTAAAAACCATCACCGGAGAGAAGCTAACCGATAAGGGTAAGCAGATGGAGAGGTGGGTCGAGCACCACTCTGAGCTTTATGCTAGAGAAAATACCGTTACGCCTGCAGCCCTTGATGCTGTCAAATGTCTGCCAACTATGGAGGAGCTGGATGCCGAACCAACATTAGAAGAACTCAGCAAGGCCATTGATAGCTTGGCCTCTGGCAAAGCACCAGGCAGTGATGGGATTCCTCCTGATTTAATCAAATGCTGTATGAGCACGCTATTACATCCCCTGCATAGGATGCTGTGCCAGTGCTGGGAAGAGACAACTATTCTTCGAGACATGCGAGATGCCAAGATTGTAACACTGTACAAAAATAAAGGAGACAGAAGTGATTGCAATAACTACAGAGGCATCTCTCTTCTTAGTATTGTTGGTAAGGTTTTTGCCAAAGTCGTCTTAATGCGACTACACAAGTTAGCTGAGCGCATATATCCAGTCACAGTGTGGATTCCGAGCTGGTAGATCAACAACAGACATGATCTTCTCTGTCCTCCAGCTTCAGGAAAAATCAAGAGAGCAGAAAAGGCCTTTATATATCGCCTTTATTAGACCTCACAAAAGCATTTGACCTGGTTAGTAGGGATGGACTCTTCAAAATCCTCCTGACAATAGGCTGCCCTTCTAAAATACTGGAAATGATAAAGCCATTCCATGACGACATGAAGGGAACAGTCCAATATGCTGAAAGCACGTCACAGCCCTTTGACATACGAAGTGGCGTTAAACAAGGCTGTGTTCTGGCTCCGACCCTCTTCGGGATCTTCTTTGCCTTACTCTTGAAACATGCATTCAAAGATGCAACTGAAGGAATATGCCTTCACACTAGGTCAGATGGCCGTCTGTTTAATCTTTCAATGCTGAAGGCAAAAACAAAAATCAGAAGGGTCACTATAAGAGACTTGTTGTTCGCTGATGATGCTGCAGTCGTCACTCAAAGCCAACAGGAGCTTCAGAGCTTGATGAATCGCTTCACTAAAGCATGCAAGGACTTTGGCCTCACAATAAGTCTAAAGAAAACGAATGTGCTGAGTCAGGATGCGGGTGCTGCACCAGTTATCACTATCGATAACTATGAATTGGCAGTGGTGCACCACTTCACATACCTAGGGTCTACCATCAATGACAAACTCTCACTGGATACAGAAATCAACAGCCGCATTGGCAAAGCTGCAGCTACCTTTGCATGCCTCACATCACGTGTTTGGGGAAAATCCAAACTCACAATTGTCGTGAAATATTCTAATCCCCATATATAAATTAAAACGTAAATGTAAAGCCTAACAAATAACTTCAATAAAAGGAAAGAAGAATGGTAAAGAACAGTGCTGTCACAATGACTGTACTCGAAATCCCCCTTGTTTTCTACTTCGTCTGCAAATTGTAACGTTTTCACGTTGATAGTAAAAGCCTACTGCATCACTACACGCGTTTCAAAAAATAAAACGGGTACTGCATTTCTTAGAAAAACCTTGAGATAGGCGCTGAGTGATGACCTAGATTTAATATTTCATTCATTCCATTTTATACACGGCGTAACTAAAAGACAGATGAAAGTAGGATAGAGAGAGAGGGACGACTGAAGGCAGGAAGCATGCAACACTAACACGCGTTTCGCGATCAAAAGTGAACGCAAAACCCATGCGTAAGGCATGAAGCACTAACTTTTTTTCAAATAGTCAGTGATAAAAAAACACTACTACTACAAGAATCAGGGTTAAAAACATGAAAAATGCTTATTAGGAAATATGAAATTCTACTGATTTACATATAAGCTCCTGACTTTAGTATGACATAACAGTGGAAAAGGCAGGACAGGTGGCGGTTCTAAACAACGAAAAAGGAATAAAGAACAAATATACGACTATCTTTGGAAAACACATATTTTGAACGCCGCCATGTAGCTCACTTTAACTTATATATTATTGTACGGCCGGACTTGCTAACCAAGAATATGTTATGTGTTACGCCTTTAGTCTGTTAATAAAATAGTTATGGCCAAAATACAATAGTGGGGGTGCCTGACAGCATGGAATCATTTCTGCTCATAAAATTTTTTTATAACGTGTTTGAAAAACATTACGTTACGGAAATAGCCTACCATGTTAACTCCTATTTGATTGGCGGGAATGAGATGTAAGACTAAACACGATTAGTTGGACTGCAAATACTAGTTTAGTTGTTAGGGGAAACGTGAGAAGGGTAATATTTTTTGAAAAGTAGGTAAACATGGCATGATTGGTTAGAGCTGCCAATATACTCAATTCAGGGCGTCTGTTCCGGGCCACATCTTGTAATAAACCTACTAAGAAACAGTGCGTTGAGCACCAGTGCATATTTTTTCTAAATAAAAGCCTGGGACAGAGGCAGATCGGAAGTTGTGCCTATTCATTGCCAGTCAACGAAACTGTTTATTTTTCCATGAATTGTGGTAAGCTTGAAATATTTGATATCTTTTTAATGAAAATTGAATGTGAATTGATAATTTATGTCTATCTATGTGTGTGGTTCAGTGGCCAACATGAGAATAGCCTAAATATTGCTCCAACCTGAATAGGAGGTGTCGAAAAAAAGTAAAACTGCATGGGATTGCCAAACAGTACACTGACACCTATCTTATGGACTAGAAAGAAATAATGCTGGAATTGCAGAGGCGTAGTAACCAGGTAACCATTAGGGAGGAGTATACTGGTGTAAATTGTTTCAGATGAAGCTAGCAGTGGCCTACATCACTGAACGCAAGTGTTTGTTATGTATTGTGCTCAGTGTAGAAATAGAGTATAAATTAGTTCTGAAGTAGGAGGTACAACCTTCTTGTTTCAGGGACGGTGGTCCTAAGTCATTGAGGCAGCATTTGGCCTGAGTTGTGCTGAATCCTGAGGCTGACAGCATACTCCTTGGTCCAGATAGCGACAAGTGAGGTGGCTCCAGAACTCATTGAAGTAATCGAGCAGAGGAGTCTTTTCCTGCAGTCATCACGAAAGTTAAGAATTTGTGGCCAAAGGAGCTCAACAATATGTGCCCCCCCCCCCCCCCCTCTAAAATTGACAGTAAATAAAGAGGGCCTATAAACTGTTTAAATTGACAGGAACTGTGAATTTTTCCCAATAATATTTCCACAAGGATCAAGCACTTGATGTCATGAGGACAAACAACACTCTAGCTTGAAAAACAAAACCAGTATTAACTCATATTACTACTTCACAACTTACACACATAAGATAAGAATAATAAAATATGTCAATACCAAGATTATATTGATAAACTGTGTACATACTACTTGTAATTATAATTGATTGTGATTCCTGGTTCACTGTGTAGTTGAATCAGGATATCTCTATGTAAAGGAATTAATACATAGATATATTTGACTTTTAAAACTGACTCAGTTAAGATGATCTTATAGAGTGTTACATGTGTGTGATTGTCACAGTGTTGTAAAGTGCTGTGAAATAAATTAAATTGTTTATGTGTCTGTTGTTGTTGTGACTTACACTTCATCATTTGCATAACCCTAGACATTCAACGTAGTCAACACAATATTCCAGAATAATTCTGACTGAGATATAAATGTGGTAGCAAGTAAGGTCACCTGTAATACATCACACTTATTAGATACAGATACCTTCACAGCTGATCTCAGTCAGCACACTAAGTCCCCTATAAATATTTATATCATCCCACTTTACCACATATATTGGGGTCCGGTCCGGGATATTGAACTTTCTCCTGTTATATATATTGGGAATTATAAGAATTAAAAGGTATCCCTGGGTGGAATTAAATAAGGTTGAGCTCTCAGTGCCTGTGGTGTCATTAAATAAATAATTATAGATTATATTGTTTAGTTAGATATTATTTACATTTACCTGTTAGAAAATGGCGGACCTGGCCAAATTTCGATCTGCTGCTGTACAGACTGCGAAAGAGTTAGGAATGGACGGGCAAATTATGATTTCTTATGTCACTGCTGAATGTGACAAATATATTGAACGGGAAAAAAGAAGATTAGAAAAAGAGGCCGAAAGAAAGTTAGAGGCTGAGACTAAGAGGCTGCAGTTTGAGGCTGAGGCTAAAGCATTGGAAGCAGAAAGGGAAGACAAGAGATTAGCTGCAGAAAGGGAAGACAAGCGATTGACTGCAGAGAGGGAAGCAGAAAAGGAGGAGAAGAGATTACAAAGGGAACATGAGCTACGATTAAGGGAGTTTGAGTTTCAAGGCCATGCTCCTGAAAATGGTGCCAGTCCCTTTACCTCTGATGCCACTGCTAGTTAGGGAGCCTCAACCTCAGCTATGAATTTTCATTTAGATCATTTTGTTGAGAAAGACGATGATATTGAGAGCTATCTAACTAGATACGAACTATTAGCTACCACGTATGGGTTAGAGAGAGAAAGGTGGAGCTTAAAGTTATCTCAAGGACTTCGTGGGGCAGCTTATGAAGTTTTTGCCAAAATGAGCAGAGGTGATCAAGAAAATTATGACATGCTAAAGCAGGCTCTGTTGTTAAGATATGAAAAGAACGCAGAATTTTATAGGAAAAAATTTAGGAACGCTAAACTACTGTCAGGTGAAACCTATCACCAGTTCTCTGCACGGTTAGAGACATACTTGGAGAAATGGACTTCTCTGGGGAAAACCCAAGATCTTAAGGAAATGGTCCTTATAGAACAATTAAGAGAGTCCATGGCTCCAGACCTGAGAAAGTTTCTCATGGAACAAGGTGCAGAGAGGCTGGGTGAGTTGCTAAATGTTGCTGAAAGGTATCAAGCGGCTCAGGCAGAGGTAACAGGTAATAAAAAGAAACAGGTGGACAATTTTAAGGCACCACAGAACTTTAATAAATTTGATCCCAGAGATCAAAACAAAGGTAAGCACCAATTTGATAGGCCACGGTATGACAATAAAAATAAAACCCCACAATTCGATGAAAGGAAATATGATGAAAGAAAATCTTTCAACCAAGGAAAGAGATGGTGTAAAAATTGTAAGATGAACAATCATGACACTGACCATTGTAGAAGAAAACCTGTGTATATGGCCACCCTTCAGGTCAGGTCGACCTCAAGACAGGAGGAGGATATTATGTTGGATACCACTCCAGAAGAGATGAGGAAGGCACAGGCTGGGGATAAGACCCTCAAGCCTTGTTTCAGGAAATTGTCAACTTGTCGTACAACTCCAGGCAAGGGAGATTTTTACATGAAAAACAAGTTGATGTATAGGAAGACTGGAGCTAGATCCAAAGGTCAGGGACAGCTGGTACTTCCTAAAAGATATAGGGCAGAATTAATAAGGAGCCTACATGTGAAACCAGATGGGGACCATGAGAAAATAGGTACCATCATCCAAAAGGTGGCTCACAATTATTATTGGCCCAAGGCAAGATGGGACATTGAGAATTTTGTAGAAAGGTGTAGCATAGCACACGAGGGAACACCCACAAGTGGGAACATTGATCAGGGGCAAAATTAGGCCTGATAATAAAAAGAAAAATAAATTTGATAAAGTGGACCAAATGGAATGGGAAGCCCCTTTTCACGGACAAGCTTCAATTAACTGTTTTACAATGGCCACTATGCGGAGAGTGCAAAAAGATGTCTTACCCCAGGATAAGCCAAAAATCCCTCAATCGGACTTAAACAAACTGGAGGAAGAGGATGTAGAGAGGAAATCTCTCATCAAGAATTTTAAGTGGGGAGAAAGCCCCAAGAAAAAAATTGGTAGCGGTCGTTTTGAGCATGATAATTCTGGGAAGAAAAATCATTACTATAGCGCTTCCAGTGGAAGAGACCATACCGGTGCATGGACAAATAGGTCCACACAATTAAAGGTCCATATGTAACGCTGTTAAGAATGTGGACTGATGAAAAGGCAGAGGAAAATATTACATCCTCATACCAATATGTGAATGAGCTGACCACTCGGTTAAAAACTGGCTGGAAACTTGCCAATGAAAATTTGAAACAAGCCAGGAAGAAACATGCTGCCTATTTTAACAGGAAGGCTAAAGACAGAGATTTGGCTGTGGGAGAGAAGGTACTGCTTCTTCTACCCGGTAGTCAGAATAAGTTACAAATTGGATGGCAAGGTCCATATACAGTTCTAGAGAAGGTGTCTAGAACAAATTATAAGATAGATAAGAAGGGGAAAGAAAAAATCTATCATGTGAATCTCCTGAAGAAATACTTGGAAAGAGAAAATCAGGAAGAGACACACTTGTTGACCTTGTCCATTGCCATGGAGATGAAAAAGGAACCACTTTCATCATTTGAATATCCATTACACCCCTGTGAGACAGCGGCACAGGTGAAAATCAGTACACATTTAACGAAAAATCAGAAAGAGAGAGTGCAACAGGTTCTAGATACTCATACAGAGGTGTTAACAGACCGACCAGGGCATAAGAACTTAATGGAATATGATATGAAACTGATAGACTCCACACCTGTCTGTATGAAACCCTATTCGATTCCTTTTGCTAAGGAGAAAGCTTTGAAGGAAGAGATAGACTATTTGTTGAAGGAAGGAATTATTTCACACAGTGAATCTCCGTACAGTTCCGGTGTTGTACTCTTAAGGAAGCCCTCTGGAGAACATAGACTCTGTATAGATTATAGGAGACTGAATGCTATTACAGAAGGACAGGTGGATCCATTGCCGGATACAAATCATTTGTTTGCCAGACTAAATAAAGCTAAATATCTCTCAAAAGTGGATCTGAGTAAAGGATACTATCAGATTCCAGTAAAACCTGAGATCAGACAAAATTGTTGGATGTAAACAATTCGGAGGAACGTAATGAATCCCTGAGTTGCCTCTTTGATTGAGGATATTCCAAATGTTTCATACAGGCTAATAAGAAGATTATGGGATCCACTACGAAAACTCTGCTATCACCAGGTATATGTTATCTCCTCATAACGTACATTTTGGGGAAAATCTAATGTTCTCTGGACATGTCATTGCGCAGACTCAGAGAAGAGAAATGGTGAATACGGGTTGTGAAGCAGCATTAAGACAAGCAGTCACACTTGCGGCTGTTCAGTAACATAACCGAAAAATATTATTGATTGTAGAGGTCTGAGGCAGATTTCATGAGTAGTGCTTACTCTGAATGGACCCAACTACATAAAACCATGATAGCACAACAGCAGAGTAAAGTCAAGTTGATTTACATTTATCTATGTGTATATAGAATAAAGGACTGACATAAGATGTCTGTTTTAAGAGGGGAGATGTCGTGAAATATTCTAATCCCCATATATAAATTAAAACGTAAATGTAAAGCCTAACAAATAACTTCAATAAAAGGAAAGAAGAATGGTAAAGAACAGTGCTGTCACAATGACTGTACTCGAAATCCCCCTTGTTTTCTACTTCGTCTGCAAATTGTAACGTTTTCACGTTGAAAGTAAAAGCCTACTGCATCACTACATGCGTTTCAAAAAATAAAACGGGTACTGCATTTCTTAGAAAAACCTTGAGATAGGCGCTGAGTGATGACCTAGATTTAATATTTCATTCATTCCATTTTATACACGGCGTAACTAAAAGACAGATGAAAATAGGATAGAGAGAGAGGGACGACTGAAGGCAGGAAGCATGCAACACTAACACGCGTTTCGCGATCAAAAGTGAACGCAAAACCCATGCGTAAGGCATGAAGCACTAACTTTTTTTCAAATAGTCAGTGATAAAAAAACACTACTACTACTAGAATCAGGGTTAAAAACATGAAAAATGCTTATTAGGAAATATGAAATTCTACTGATTTACATATAAGCTCCTGACTTTAGTATGACATAACAGTGGAAAAGGCAGGACAGGTGGCGGTTCTAAACAACGAAAAGGAATAAAGAACAAATATACGACTATCTTTGGAAAACACATATTTTGAACGCCGCCATGTAGCTCACTTTAACTTATATATTATTGTACGGCCGGACTTGCTAACCAAGAATATGTTATGTGTTACGCCTTTAGTCTGTTAATAAAATAGTTATGGCCAAAATACAATAGTGGGGGTGCCTGACAGCATGGAATCATTTCTGCTCATAAAATTTTTTTTATAACGTGTTTGAAAAACATTACGTTACGGAAATAGCCTACCATGTTAACTCCTATTTGATTGGCGGGAATGAGATGTAAGACTAAACACGATTAGTTGGACTGCAAATACTAGTTTAGTTGTTAGGGGAAACGTGAGAAGGGTAATATTTTTTTGAAAAGTAGGTAAACATGGCATGATTGGTTAGAGCTGCCAATATACTCAATTTAGGGCGTCTGTTCCGGGCCACATCTTGTAATAAACCTACTAAGAAACAGTGCGTTGAGCACCAGTGCATATTTTTTCTAAATAAAAGCCTGGGACAGAGGCAGATCGGAAGTTGTGCCTATTCATTGCCAGTCAACGAAACTGTTTATTTTTCCATGAATTGTGGTAAGCTTGAAATATTTGATATCTTTTTAATGAAAATTGAATGTGAATTGATAATTTATGTCTATCTATGTGTGTGGTTCAGTGGCCAACATGAGAATAGCCTAAATATTGCTCCAACCTGAATAGGAGGTGTCGGAAAAAAAGTAAAACTGCATGGGATTGCCAAACAGTACACTGACACCTATCTTATGGACTAGAAAGAAATAATGCTGGAATTGCAGAGGCGTAGTAACCATTAGGGAGGAGTATACTGGTGTAAATTGTTTCAGATGAAGCTAGCAGTGGCCTACAGCACTGAACGCAAGTGTTTGTTATGTATTGTGCTCAGTGTAGAAATAGAGTATAAATTAGTTCTGAAGTAGGAGGTACAACCTTCTTGTTTCAGGGACGGTGGTCCTAAGTCACTGAGGCAGCATTTGGCCTGAGTTGTGCTGAATCCTGAGGCTGACAGCATACTCCTTGGTCCAGATAGCGACAAGTGAGGTGGCTCCAGAACTCATTGAAGTAATCGAGCAGAGGAGTCTTTTCCTGCAGTCATCACGAAAGTTAAGAATTTGTGGCCAAAGGAGCTCAACAATATGGGCGCCCCCCCCCCCCCCCCCCCCTCTAAAATTGACAGTAAATAAAGAGGGCCTATAAACTGTTTAAATTGACAGGAACTGTGAATTTTTCCCAATAATATTTCCACAAGGATCAAGCACTTGATGTCATGAGGACAAACAACACTCTAGCTTGACAAACAAAACCAGTATTAACTCATATTACTACTTCACAACTTACACACATAAGATAAGAATAATAAAATATGTCAATACCAAGATTATATTGATAAACTGTGTACATACTATTTGTAATTATAATTGATTGTGATTCCTGGTTCACTGTGTAGTTGAATCAGGATATCTCTATGTAAAGGAATTAATACATAGATATATTTGACTTTTAAAACTGACTCAGTTAAGATGATCTTATAGAGTGTTACATGTGTGTGATTGTCACAGTGTTGTAAAGTGCTGTGAAATAAATTAAATTGTTTATGTGTCTGTTGTTGTTGTGACTTACACTTCATCATTTGCATAACCCTAGACATTCAACGTAGTCAACACAATATTCCAGAATAATTCTGACTGAGATATAAATGTGGTAGCAAGTAAGGTCACCTGTAATACATCACACTTATTAGATACAGATACCTTCACAGCTGATCTCAGTCAGCACACTAAGTCCCCTATAAATATTTATATCATCCCACTTTACCACAAAAATGAAGACCAAAGCTGCGGTAAATAATGCTTGCGTCACCAGCACACTCCTATATGGCAGCGTGACCTGGACGACCTATGCTAAGCAAGAAAGAAGGCTCAATACCTTCCATTTACGGTGTCTATGCCGCATCCTCGGCATTTCGTGGAAAAGATAAAGTGACAAATGTCGAGGTGTTGTCACGTGCTGGCCTTCAAAGTATGTATACACTGCTTAGACAGCGCAGACTTCGCTGGCTTGGCCATGTTCGCCGCATGGAAGATAGTCGCATCCCAAAAGATATCATCTACGGACAATTAGCAGATGGCAAGAGAACAGTTGGGCGACCACAGCTGAGGTTCAAAGATGTGTGCAAGAGAGATATGAGGGCACTGGACATGGATCCAGCAACATGGGAGGATGAAGCTGCCGATCGCACTAAGTGGCGATGCTATTTACGGCGCCACCTCAGATTGGGCGAAGAGAGGCTCACACAACAAGCAGAGGAGGGGAGAAAACGTCGAAAGGAGCACCAGGATAAAAAGCAGCTGAGGGCTGTCACCTCAGGGGCGCATTCCCATAGTCAGTTATGACTGAAGGGGCTATTATTATTATTATAATCATCAGATTATAATGACTGAGCTGACAGTGCCAGGTGAATGCAGACTGGATGAGCAACATTTGTTCAAAATGACCAAGTATTATGATCTGATCCCTGACTTAAGACAAGAAGGGTTCCCTGCAAGGGTCATGGCTGCTGAGGTAGGTACAAGAGTTCTAGTGGCTGCCTCAGTATATGATCTACTAAAACTGTTGGGTTTGAAAAGACAGTCAAGATAAAGGGAACTTTAGAGTCTCAATGAAACTGCAGGAAGGACATTTTGCTGTCTGTAGAACAAAAGCAACAGGTTTTGGAATTCAGGACAGTAATTTATTTTCAACATAAGAGTTACTTTCACAATAGCCTCCAGCTGGTAGCAAAAACAGGAGTGAAGTTGAAAACTGCAACCAAGGTAGAGCGGGTTAAATTCTCTGCACAAGACTACAGGAATCTGACCATTGCGAGTCATGACCCAAGTTGACCCGCCCTCCTTAGAGTGTAATTGAGATTAAGTGGACAAAACACTTAATCATGATGGGGAGACTACTTCTGATGATCAGATTGAATTCTGTTGTATCGCTCTGTATAGAGTTTCCTATAATCTTATTCCTGATATCACATTCGAAATAATCATCGTTCCTTATTTCTTCAAAGCTGGGATTGGTAACCCGAATGCGGGGGAACCTGAGAGCGCTGGGACCTATGTGGTTAATTAAGTTAAATAGGCTCAATGCATGACTAACTCCGTCTCTTTGTTTTGTGGAGATTAAAATAGTTCTTTACTGCTTCTCAATATGTGTCTTATCTATTTTTTTCTTTTGTTTTGCAATCTATGCAAGTTTTTCAGGGGATCTTTCTGTGACATCTCATTTCTAATGCTCTCTAGATGTATTGTGACAGTTTGGAGTCAATGGCATAAGGAGAGCATCTCCAGATATTAGTTTAGAGGGGAGGATTACGAGTTAGCTATCATAGGGATGTGATGGAGTGTCATCTCACTAAAGTACTAGAAACTTTGGGACGGAGGCTATTTAAGGGAAAGATCACAATATGCGGGCTGTTGTCTTTAATTTGTGTGTCTTACTCAAGGACTGCTGTTATTTGATGCCTATTATATTGTTCCTTCATTAGTATGTATTTCTGTTGTTTTTCTTCAAGCTTTTCCTTCCTCAGACTGCAACCTGGTCATCATTGGCATTGTGTTGGGTTTGCTTGCTCATTGTGTCGCTACATATATTTTTGTTATATACGAAATAATAAATAATTTTCTCTTACCTAACTGCGTTAACCTATCACCGATGAAAAACAATTATTATTTATCTTTTGGTTTAATTTTTGAATGCTAAATTAAAACAGGGTACTGTCTTATTTGGGCCTGAAAAATTTAATTTTGCTTAACTAATAATATCAATAATTAATAACTTACTCATTTTACTAATAAGCTAGAATCTTGGATGAAAGATAAACAAAACTTAACTTTGTTCTCAAACGGCTCAATGACGAAAGATGGCTGTATTACACAAAGGAAAATGGTTACTGGAACTTATTAATATGTTTAAACTAATACTATTTAATAATAGTTGTCTAATAATACTGTCAGCTTATAATGAATACTAAAAATAATGAACTAAACATTAACATAAATTACAGACACAAAATATTAGATGATAAAATTGAAGATCTGGGATATGCCTTGCCTGCACAAACGATACTAATAGCTAAGCTTGTTTACGATACGCACAGTAGATAGAAATAAGTCTTCTCTCTCTGAAATAGGAACTATCAATGGGCCGTTTCACTAATTATGTAACGCAAAAAGGGGGTGGGGGTGGAGGTTTGCCGAGATGCTAAGCTTTGTTGGTTGGGGGCGGGGGGAGGGGGAGAGAGAGGAAGGTTTTGAAATGTGGGTTTTCGTTCCACACATGTTACAGAGAGGACGGGGGTTGAAAATGTAAAAAATTGCGTTACGTAATTTGTGAACTGCCCCTAAGGACAAAATAAAAGTGAGCTCGGAATTAAATAAAGGCAGAGAGACGAATAAAACGACAAAGACAAAGAAATACAGACATCATATAAGGCTGCAGAACGCAATGGAACACCAACATGGACATGAAATAAAGACGCAGAACACAGTAGAAAATACAAACAAGAAAATACACACAAATGCAATCAGGAAATCAAAGGAGAACACAAAGAAAATGCCAAGGACAGTCTGAAGGAAACAAAATCCCGTAGCAGAAGAGTTAATTCATACAAACAGGAGTGACAGAAGCCACACTGCGAACCCTCCCTTAAAACAATAGTAAATAAATGAACAAACAACACACAAATGTGTGTTTTCAGGCACTCAGTGAGAAATAAAGAAGTAGAAGACGAATGGGGAAAATCAACAGAAGTGATAGGCTTACTGGGAATCGAATGAGGACCTTACGAACTGAGCCCACTGCCTAGCCACAGGAGCGAATCGCAACTATCCATTCTGTTCATACGTTATTCCAAGTAATCTTTTAGAACAGTCCCAACTGAGATGGTCTGGCCATGTCTGCAGAATGGGAGAAGATTGGCTACCACGACAAGCATGGAAAACTAAGAGCTAGGGATCCAGACCTCCGGGATGACCCAGAATCCCCTGTGAGGACAACATTAGACAATCTTTGAAGGACCGAGGACTAGAATAGAATCTAGCCAGGAGGAAGACAGCCGATAGAATAGTATGGCGCTCTCACTTATAAACCTCTACAACTAATGGTAGAAGAGGAACGACTAAGTAAGTAATTTCACCTTCCGTTTGTTAGAGCATCAGTACAAAATAGCTCATGGAAAATAGGTGAGTTTGAATTAGCAGAAGTGATCACGAATCATGTGAGAGACACAGAGAAACAGTGAACTTTAGAGTGCCTTGAGTTAAATCCAATTTGGTCTTCATGGTGTAAGGACCATTAGAAATCTCAGGTGGAGATTTTTGTGAGTGTGGAATGCTTTGAGATGTGCATCAAAGCCATTCGGTGGAAACAGAAACTCAATGTCAACACGAGATGTGAGAATGCAAAGTTTGTTCAGAAATCCAAGAGTATGTGTTAATTTTCAGTAGATGGAGAGGTTCTTAAACTTACAACGTACGTTCTCCCCAATTATAAACTTCAGGCTTCGTACCCAGGCCGCATTGAAGTAGTAGTCTTGGAACAAAAGGTAAGATCTCAGAGGTTGTCTGATAACACTGGCTAACAACAAAAAAAATTTTTTCTCTTTCTCTAACATTTCTATGTTTTTCTGGTCAATTTTAATGAGTTGTTTTCAAATCTGGAAACCGTTTTTCTCTATCAGGTCGGGATTTCTAGAAATACGCAATTGAATTTTTTTAACAACGCATACAGTATTACAACATCGTTCGTACAAGAAGTGTAACAGTTATGTAGGCTTGAATTTCTTTGCAATCGACTTTCGTCGGTGAATGGCATGTGGTACATCGCGATGAAGCATCCAACAATAATCGGCAAGCATGGTCACACTCCACCGTCCTTGATAACGTGACTCCATTACGGCGATATCTTGATGGAATCGTTCTCCATGTTCATCGCTGCCTTCGCCAAGGTTGTCAGGGAAAAAGTCAAGATGCGAATCTAGCAAATGGATTTTGAGGGACATGTTACAGCCCATAATTCTGTATGCATCTATGCACTGCTTAACAATATGCACATAGTCGACAGATTTGTGATTTCCCAGAAAGTTATCGACGATCGATTTGAATGCCATCCATGCGCAAAGTTCACTACCATGTAACAAGTTCTCGAATTGTTTGTCTGCAATAACTTTCCTAATCTGAGGTCCTACAAAGATAACTTCCTTTATCTTTGCATCGCTAACTTGCGGAAACTTTTTTCGAAGATAAGTGAAAGCTTTGCTTGTTTTATCTAATGCTTTTACGAAATTCTTCATGAGCCCCAACTTTATATGTAACGGTGGTAAAATGATGCTGTCTTTGTTAACTAATGGCTCGTGTATTACATTTTTATGCCCGAGCTGCATACGATCCCTGATAGGCCACACCTTTCTTGCATAATGTTCCTGTCTGTTGTGGCTGTCCCATTCACATAGGAAGCAACAAAATTTAGTATACCCAGTCTGCATGCCCGTGAGAATTGCAATGACCTTTAGGTCTCCACAAATCCGCCATTGGTAGTCATTGTACTTTATTTTTGCCAAAAGTATAGCCATATTGTCATAATTTTCTTTCATATGAACAGAGTAAGCGACTGGAATTGAAAATAAATTTCCGTTATGCAATAACACGGCTTTTAGACTAGTCTTGGAAGAGTAGATGAAAAGTCGCCATTCGTTGACTATGTGCTCATGACCAAGGTGCACCATTAGACTGTTTACATCTTTGCAATAGCAAATGTCATCATCCATCTCAAAGTATTGAACAAGTTCTCTGTGTCTATGACGAAATTTAGATATTGGAGTCTTCTTCTTCGATCCTTAACCACCGATCGTCAAAGCAGTCAGTGGCCATCACGCCTAGTGGCATCTTGTAGGGCAACAACAAATTGATTCCACTTTGCACGGTCGGTGGCCATCCTTCGTACAGTGCCCCAACTCTGGTTCATTCTTTGCATCTCAGCCTCCACAGTCCTCTGCCAAGTTGTTTTTGGTCGGCCTCTCTTTTGCTTTCCTTCGGGGGTCCAAAGCATAGCTGTTCTTGTGATGGCATCGGGGTCTCTTCTGAGGACATGACCAACCCAGCTCCAGCGTCTGCCAGCTATGATGGTATGCATGTCCTCTTGCTTGCTACGAGTAAGCAGATCTTGGTTGGTGATGGTATTCGGCCAAAAGATTCGGTGAAGATATTGGAGTAGTGGGCTCTAAAAGATTTCATTCTTTGAGTCGCGAACCGAGTAATTCCGCTTGTCCTTTGGTAAGAGCGAGATCACGTATTAGATCTGAAAGTTCTGAATGGTTAATGAACACCATCATTCACCGGTATATAATCCGAGTCAGAATTAGTTTCTAAAGCAGGTAAACTATCACTTTCTGATGGTTCATTCACGTCCAACAGATATTGTTCTGGTGGAACGGAGAACGGACACGTGATTGGATCATGAGGCACTGGTTTCAAAACCGATTCAATATTTGGATAAAACACAGACTTTCTAGTTTTAAAAGTGAAACCATGGATATTTGTCAAGCAGAAGTAACAATCAGTAGCGTGATTTGTCGGTTCACGCCATATTACTGGTACTCAAAAAGGCATTGACTTATGCTTCAGCGATTTTCGTAACCAACCTGCCAATGTATTTGCACAAGTCGAACAAACTGCATTTGGCTTCCAAGATTTATTTGCATCATCAACTTTCGAAACGAAATAAAGTTCGTATGCTTTCTTTAGTAATGGTGTAAAGTTTTTCTGGTGAACACGATCGGTAAAATATCTGCACACGTAACAGAACAGATCAGCCGAATTTCTTCAACTTCTGGAAGCCATATTTCGCTCAGAATTATTTCAAAATACAGTAACTATTTGAAAAATAGCGTAACATATGTCATGCATCTTTTAGCAGTATAAAAAGTAGAATTATTTTGCATTTTATTAATTTTTAATTAAGTTATATAGTAAAAATTAAACGGAGCAAATAACGGTTTCCCAAAAATATATTTTATTCACAAATATCTTAAGAACCCGATGTGATAGAGATAAACGGATTTCAAATTTGAAATCAGCGCAAGAAACTGACCTAAGAACACTTATTCTTATATAAGAAAGAAAAATGTTGTTTGTCAGTGTAATTACAATAAAGATACTTCCAAGCATCAACCAGCCTACATTTATTTTGAACTTAATGTAAACGAGAGATAGATAGTTGAGCAACAAGACTTAACCGAGTAAGAATAACAAAGTGAGATTACAATTCACAAAATAAGAACAAAGCAACCTAGGACATAAGAGTAGCCACAAAAATGAGAGAGTTGTATTGTTTCCTATATGCACTTTGATGCCTACACATTCTTTTATTGTTCAACGAGTTTCATTAACATGTATATATGTTCACCCATTGGGAAGCACCCAATAAAGTTTTGAAAAGTCTACCTGAATGAACCATGTATTGTTACTATACGCATTGTGAAGTCATGACGAAGTGAGTGGGCAGTGTATGGTCTAGGGAGCAAAACTGAACCAGCTTTATGATCGTGGGGTAGCTCAGACTGCCACTTTGAGACCAAAGCAGCCACAATCAAAATCATAATAGAAATGAGACTAGACAGGAAAGGATGCCTTGGACAAAAAGAATGCTGGGTGTTCAAATCATGAGGTTTAAGGGGCTATCCATAAAGACATCCACAAAATTCGGGCATTTGTTTACCCACTTTTGATTGACCCCTCCCCCCTTGTGGATGTCCACTCCACATGGTCTTGATTAAACACATAAGCTTAAATTTTTAATCAAATACCTGTACTTAAAACTTAGTTTATCACTTGTATACAGATAATTGAATTATGTGAAACAAGAGTTACTAAATATTGCACATTATATAGAAACATACAAGTCTCAACACAGTGTTGTGTACAAGTGAAACAGTTTTACTTTAATATCTTACAGTAAGTAACAAACAAACAAAACTAAAGATATGTACAAGTTTAAATATGCAAAAACTATGCATATCATAATACAGTGGGTTTCCTAGGTTCAAGACACCCCCTAAATCGGCACAGTAATAATTTTTAATACTAAAACAGTCAACCAAATATGAACATTTTTACGATTAATGAGGAAAACAATTACGTGACAAAACTTTATAAACAAATTAAGAAATTTGATAATGAAAGCATAATCTTAAATTAATTGTTTATTAAAACTGATTATCTTACTGTCTGGGATGTCTTAGACTTTTGAAACAAAGCGTACTGAAGTAATATTCTGAAGGATAACTCTTAACTGCCGCAATATTAATGTGAATGTTTGCGGTTCATTTAGCAGTGAATTCAGACTGTAACCAGTCAAACAGGCTGCGGACAATAATGATCCCAGTTTTAGAACTTTGTTGTTCTGGTTGCTCTGGTGCAATGTCTGCATCACCAACATTGTCATCATCTGGATCAATTGTAGGTCAGTCCTATACTGTATAATAGGGGAACAACAGAAGTGATTGCGTCATTAATAGGCTGGACTGCCCATGGTAAATTGTAGGTGTTATGTCTTGCGGTTCGCACAAATGACCCGTCATCGAAGCATCATTTTTTGGTGATGCCTAGATGGCAGGGAGAACAGTGTGATTTGCTTGCACAGCTAGGCGGGGTTGTCGCAAGGAAGGTCCTGGGTTAGAGTCCTGGGTAAGCCACTCATGTCTGTTGTTTTTCTGTTGTCTAGTGTTCTACTTCTTTATTTCTTACGAGTGCCTGAAAACATACCTTTATGTTTGTCTAATATTTATTTCACCCATGTATTACTGGGGCCCAAAAGGGGAGCAAAGAATAGTAACACTGTTGCCTGCCATGCATGTCGTAGAAAGCGACTAAGCAGGTTTGGGCATGGGGCTGGTTACCCTATCCGGTACCAAAAAAATAAAAAATTTAAACCATAAAAAACTTCAACAAATTTGGACAAGTCAAATAAGGAAAATAAAACACAGCCATCCAAGACAGGTGAAGATCCTCTTGCAGGGAGGTGTATGATGCAACACAGAGAAAGCTGTAAGGAGTCTGTGTTACTGACAAACCTTTCTTCTAGGAGAACTTTCAGATTTGGCACCTGGAATGTTCGGACATTAAACGAACAAGGGAAAGTGGCACAAGTAGCAGCAGAAATGAGGGAATATAAAATCGAGGTTCTGGGAATGTGTGAAACAAAGTGGAAGGGGGTTGACAAGAAGAAACTCATCACAGGTGAATTGGTGCTGTCCTCAGGACATGAAGGTGAAAGTTCACACCACAGTGAAGGGGTAGCTCTTATGTTAAATAAAGACGCTCAGAAAGCACTCATTGAATGGGAAGCTGTTGGAACCAGAATAATAACAGCTACTTTTAAAACACCTAAAAAGAAAATACATGTAAATGTCATCCAGTGTTATGCATCAACTAATGACAAAGAAGAGTCTGTGAAAGAAGCATTTTATACTTGACTATAGGAAATTATAGAAAAAGTAAAAAGAAAAGACATCACAATTTTGATGGGTGACATGAATGCAAAGATAGGTACAGTCAACATGGGCTTTGAAGATGTCATGGGAAAACATGGGCTAGGAATAATGAATGAAAATGGGGAACTATTCTCAAACTTCTGTGCTTCAAATCAACTGGCTATAGGAGGAAGCTTGTTTCCACATAAGAGAATACACAAGGCAACATGGATATCACCAGACCATAGAACAGAAAATCAGATTGATCATATATGCATAAACAAGAAGTTTAGATCGACATTGCAGGATGTAAAGGTATATAGAGGAGCAGATGTGGCATCAGATCACCACCTTCTGATAGCCAAAGTAAAAATGAAACTCAAGAGATATGCAACAATGCAAAGTTATAGACAACAATTTAATGTAGGACATCTAAAAAATCAAGAAACAAGAGACAAATTTGTGGTCACAATATCCAACAAATTCCAAGTGCTCCAACAGCTGGAAGATGTAGAGAATACAGAAGACTATAAGCAGCAAATCAAAACTATATGGAATGAGACATGTGAAGAAATACTGGGGAAGAGGGAACGACAACAAAAAGCATGGATAACAACAGAAACTATCAATAAGATAAAAGACAGAAAAAAAACAAGAAAGCAGATTTAAACACAAGCAAAACCAGAAGTTCCAAAGCCAAGGCTCAAGAAGTGTACACAGAAGAAAACAAAGAAGTAAAAAGAAGTATCAAAAGAGACAAGAGGAAGTATATTGAGGAGTTGGCAAGAGAGGCAGAAGATGCTGCAGCCAAAGGAAATATGAGAGAACTGTATAACAGCACATAGAAGCTAACAGGGAAGCACAAGCAAACAAGTTGCCTCATAAATGACAAAAATGGAAAACTGCTCAGCAATATACAAGAGCAAATGAAGAGCTGGACAGAATATTTTGAGGACCCTCTCAATAGACCAGCTCCACAAAAACCCCCGGACATCCAGCCAGCAGAAGAAGAGCTACAAATTAACGGTGAAAGAACAACGATGGAAGAAATAAAGAAAGACATAAAGCTTCTAAGAGATGGAAAAGTGTCTGGACCTGATGGCATTCCAGCAGAGGCCATCAAAGCAGATATCGACATGGCTACAGAGATGTTATATAAATTACTTGGTAAAGTCTTGGAAAAGGAAGAGATACCAGCAGATTGGAAGGAAGGATATCTGGTTAAGTTGCCTAAGAAGGGAAATTTACAAGAGTGCACAAATTATAGAGGAATAATGTTATTATCAGTGCCAGGAAAAGTATTAAACAGGATTATCTTTGAGAGATTAAATGAGTCCATAGACAAGAAACTGAGAGATGAACAAGCAGTTTTTCGACAAAGCAGATCCTGTACAGACCAGATAGCCATTTTGAGAATAATAGTTGAACAAAGTCTGGAATGGAATTCGCCACTATACATCGGATTTGTGGACTACAAAAAGGTATTTGACAGTGTAGAGAGAGAATCACATTGGAAATTGATGAGGCATTATGGAGTTCCAATGAAGATCATTAATTTAATAAAGAAAACATATGAAGACATGACATGCAGAGTTCTTCTTGAAGGACAGCTTACAGAACCATTTGGGATAAGAACAGGAGTGCGACAAGTATGCCTCTTGTCTTCATTTCTTTTCTTACTAGCAATAGACTGGGTTATAATTATTAGATCATTGACAAAACACAACAGAAATGGAATCCAGTGGACTCTGACTAAGCAGTTGGATGATCTGGATTTTGCTGATGACTTGGCTCTTCTGTCCCATAACCATAATCATATGCAGGACAAATTGAAAACACTCGATGAGAGGTCACAGCAATTGGGTCTTAAATGCAGGTAATGATAACAGAACAGTGGATGACTGCCTAGATGAAATTATCATGTTCAGAGATTTCAATGCCAGAGTTGGAAATGACCATGCTAGATGGGGTGGAGTTATCGGAAGATATGGAGAAGAT
The DNA here is from genome assembly GCA_024509875.1 of Oreohelix idahoensis. NCBI lineage: Eukaryota > Metazoa > Mollusca > Gastropoda > Stylommatophora > Oreohelicidae > Oreohelix > Oreohelix idahoensis. Next base: position 408,456 of record JAMPIV010018531.1, read on the forward strand.
ACTCTCAATGACAATGGAAAGCGACTCTTTAGATTCTGCAGTGAGCAGAATCTGATCATTACCAACACAAAGTTCCCCCATAAGCACTGTTGAGGCTACTTCATGATGTGATTTTTATCGCAGCAACTTATTATTAGCACCGGATTTTTGTCACACCATGTCGTACCTCAACTGAATGCAAGAGATACATAAAAGTGGTCGCGGTGAGACAAGTATCTATGACGTAAGAGCAGAGTTAGATGTGACATGATAGCGTCAAGCTATGTGTTTAAAATGGCTTGTGTGTCAGCCAGTGTACAGGATTATTTATTTCACAAATATTCAGAAGATGATGGTAAGCTATATGCTTTAAATGATAGGCATAAGATAATGCCAGGATTATAAGTGTTATATCGGGATGCAACATTCCCCGAAGTCAAAGGAGTAAAATAAGTGAATATTTGTTATACCGGAACGCAACCTATCCCGAAGTCAATGGATTGACATAAATATGATTTGTGAATATTTGAGATACCGGGATGCTTAAATCCCCCGATGTAAATGGAAAAATATAGTGAACTTTTGTTATACTGGGACGCTAAATACCCCGATAAAAAATGCACATAATAAATGATATTATAAAGATATAGACTCTGGAAAGGTCGAATGACACTGTTATAAATCGAACCAAGATTAAAGCAACACTGTATAAAATAGAGGGAGCATACATGCCATATTCGTAATTGTGACGTTGTGAATGTGTACGTACTGGTTATTAAACTGTTACCAAATCGTCCAAGCCCAGAAGTTTCTTCAATCAATCAAGGTTCGTTCAAACAGTTATTAACCTTATTCAGTACTTGAAGTTTTGACATGAAAAGGTTTAGATACGAAGGGTGGCTTCCATAATATTCAACAATATAAACCAAATCAAGATAAAGGAACCAAGCATCTTTATGAACACCAATGGAACCTAGACAACGAAAGAATTCGGGCAATTTCTCTATCCCTTAACAAGCGCATACATGCAAACACTAGAAGTAAACCAACAAAGAATGAGAAGTCAGTGATCGACTAATCCATTGTTATGAGGAGCTCATTCAAATATGTCCGGGATGCTAGAGTCTGGAGGGGGCAAGAGATTGGAAGTGATCACTACCTGCTTACAATCAAAAGAACAACTGAAAGAGTTGCTCAGCCTAGGAACTGCCCAGCATCATGCAAGAAACCAAGTAAACGAACGGAAGAAATGAGCATTAAGACCTACAAGCTGAGAGAGCAGATATCAGAGGCTTATTGCTACAGCGGTGAGAAACACAGAAGAACAACCTGATGACTTGGAAACCCTGTGGCTTAAATTCAAGGACATCATAAAGACAGCTGCTGCAGAAGCATGTGGTGAAGTCCGACTTGGGAACAAGAGAAAGAGAACACCTTGGTGGACAGAGGAAGTCAAAGAGAAAATAAGAGATAAGAAAATGGCATGGAAACAATACTTAGGAGCTAAAAACACAGCAGGACAAATAGAGAAATATAGAGAATATGTGACACTCAAACAGAAGCAAAGAACAAGGTGCTAGCAGCAAAACAGAAGTCTTGGGAAGAATTTGGAGAAAAGCTAGAAAATATGTGCAAGAAAACCAGAAATTGTTCTATAAGACCCTAAAGAACATGAGGAAGGAGAAACAATGCCCTCTCAAATTTATAAAGGACAAGCAAGGCAAATTGCTTACTGCCCCAAAGGAAGTAATGGAAAGATGGAAAGAATATTTCTCAGAACTCCTTGATGGTGAGCAAGGTCAAGCATCAGAAATGATAATCACTAGCACAGAAGAGGAAACCAATGGTGGTGAAGATGAGATCAAGATGGAAGAACTGAAGGCAGCAATGGAGAAAATCAAGATGGGCAAAGCAGCAGAGCATGATGGTATAACACAAGAAATGGTTAAGTACATGGGAGCATCAGGCGACCTATTACTCTTAAGGGTCCTACAGGCAGCGTGGTGCAACAAGACCATACCAAAGGACTGGGAGATTGCCATCATAACACCAATTTTCAAAAAGGGTGACAATCGACAATGTGGAAACCATAGAGGCATATCCCTTTTCAGTGTCCCTGGTAAAATCTACTCTAGAATCCTAGAGCAGAGACTCTGACGCCTAGCTGAGCCACAATTGGATGAGGTCCAGTGCGGATTCCGAGCAAACCAAAGTACTCAAGACCTAATCTTCACATTCAGAAAGCTGAGTGAAAAGGCCCTTGAGTATAAGAGTTTCATAGATCTGGAAAAGGCGTTTGACAGGGTCCCCTGGAGCAAACTTTGGGACTGTTTGGCAAGGAAGAACATTCTAGCACCTCTGATTTATGCTATACAGAGCTTCTACAAGTCTTGCAGAAATTATGTGAGGTCAGCAAACCATAAGTCAGAAGAGTTCAGGACCACCACTGGTGTAAGACAAGGTGATATCCTGTCACCTTATCTTTTCATACTCCTCATGGACGATGTCATCAAGGCATGTAGGGGGAGAACAAGAAAGTATTCAGTGGGGTACTGGAAGATGAGGCAGGTCCGTATTTCAGAGCTGGCATTTGCTGATGATGTTGCCCTGATTGCTAAATCAGAGGCACATCTCCAATCCAACCTGCAAGTCTGCAAGGAAGAGCTGGAGAAGAGAGGGATGGTCATAAGCAGCTCTAAAACAAAATCCATGGTGATATCACGAGAAGAAAGAAGACATCAGATTAAGCTGGGAGAACAGGTCCTGGAGCATGTCGACCACTTTAAATACCTCAGAGCTATTACAGACCGAAAGGGAGGCATCAATGAAGAGTTGGCCACTCGAAAAGCAGCAGCTGGGAGACTTTTTCTGGCCATAAATCAAGGATTCCTCAGCAAGAGAGAGGTTGGCAAGAATGAGGATGACTGTATACCGCTCCACCTATGTCCCAGTCTTGACATATGGATGCAAGTCATGGGCAATGACTAAAACCCACAAAAGCCAGATCCAAACCTCGGAAATGAGGTATCTTAGGAAGGTGGTTGAAGTAACAAGAAGAGACATGGTCCGCAACCAGATGATATGTCAAGGCCTAAAATCCCATCCCCCTGCAAACCCAAGTAGAACAGTCCCAACTAAGATGGTTTGGCCATGTCTGCAGAATGGGAGAAGATCGGCTACAACGACAAGCATGGAAAACAAAGAGCCAGGGATCCAGACCCCAGGATGACCCAGAGTCCGCTGGGAGGACAAAATTAGACAATCTTTAAAGGACCGAGGACTAGAATGGAACCAAGCCAGGAAGAAGATAGCCGATAGGATAGTATGGTGCTCTTTCTTCCAAACCTCTACACCTCTTGGTAGAAGGGGAACGAACGGCTAAGTAAGTAAGTAAGTTAGGACAACTCAAACAATTTTAAAGACGCAATCATTAATATCTGCGAGACTTGGACACTCAATAAAACAGTTGCAAAAAAGATTACATCATTCGAAATGAAATGCTACAGAAGGATGTTGAGAATACCCTGGACAGAAAAAAAGACCAACAGTACTGCACTCACTAAACTAAATACCATCGCAATAAGGAAGCTGAAATTTTTCGGTCATATAAAAAGACATAATAGTCTGGAAAAAACAGTGATGGAAGGCATGGTCCCTGGAAAAAGGGGAAGGGGTCGACCTAGACGACGGTGGACCCAGGACATCACAGAGAGTCTGAACTTGTCTTTGGCTGATGCAGGTCGACTTGCCCAGAATCGTGATGCGTTCAGAGCAGCTGTAATGGAGACAACGTTCTGGAAAGAATATGTCACATGATGAATCACTAATATAACTTTCCTATTAGCAAGTATAGGCCAAAGAAAGGCTGAAAACTTGTGTAAAGTAATGTGTAGTGGAAGACAAACAACACAGAGTAGATGAGTAGGTTAAAGTCATGGATGGGTGAACTCTTAAATAAATAATGAAGGAAAGCTGAGTCCTGTGATAGTAAATGATTAATTAAATAAATAAATAAAGGTAATTATCAGGCATTCGTTGGATATAAAGGACGACACCAGAAAATAGAATAGAAAATTTAAGGGATACGCCTACCAGGAATCGAACACAACCAACAAACCCAGACATGCTCTACAACCACCAAGACTAGATATCCTTGTGCATTAAGGGGAGAAAACTTGTCAAACAAAACAAACAAACATGTCCAGGTATAGTCTCATGTGTTTTGAAAAACATATTTCAAGTGAACCATGAAAAGTTGACTACTGACACTACAGAAATGTAAAAGACATACTGGTTTAGATAAAGGTTATTAAGATAAGTAATTCAAAATATTAACAGAAAATAATTATAAGATGTTAATGCTAAGTTTAATGGAACAATCAGGACAAAATTTTATAAAAAGTAAATGTCATGTGAATTTCAATCAGTTGGACTGTTTTTAATCATGATTCTAACAAGTGATGGGAACAGCGTACTTCAGTGGATAAAAAAAACTATGAATAAATGTTTTTAAGTCACAAAATATATCAATAATGTAAGAATACTCTCCAGTGTGTATTTTTTTCTACATTCTAAAAGAACATGAAGATGTCTGCAGGATTCTAACCTGGAACCCACATTTAGAATGAAGAAAACTATGAGCTTTCAAGATGAAAAATAATTGAGAGAAAATATGCATATTTGATTAACTTAATATAGGCACATTTCCTTTGTCTACTTATTATTAATAACAGAAATATAGCACGTTCAGTTGTTGGCACAAAGCAAATGTTATAGTGAGAACACAAAAACAGTGTAAGCAGATGGTGTGGTCTCCACGTTGTATGAAATCATGCAACTTTTTAAAATAGCTAGCACAAACTAGTTTTCAAAATGAGTCAATGAATTAGACTAAAAAAAAACAGCCTCTAAAGTAAAGCCATAGTACTGAAATGATGCACCCTTAATTAGTATCTCATTCAGACCAAAAGTGAAATGGATCACATTTTAATATGAAAATTTGTCAAAATAGTTCCAGTAGTTCTTAAGCTGCATCTTGTGAGGGGAAGGAGAAAGTGATCAGGGTGTGTGGCATCTGAAATAGTGAATGCACTGAAGCACAGATGGAGAAGGTGCCTCAAGATAATCATGAAAATTAAAAAAACATAACTTGAGAAACTGACAAGGAAAAACATAAGGCTAGCATTGATAGATGTATAAGAGGACGCATCTATTGTTTATACAACCAGCAAGCTACAGGAACATTTAGAATTCACACTCTTCGATATATACTGATGGAGACTGAGCATTTATGGGTTTGCCCAGAGTGCAATGATGTTAATTCTGTGCAACAATAACAAGGAAAAACAAACTGATCAGGCAAATGACACCAGACAGTTGACATCTACTATGTCATAAATAATTTGTGGTGGTGGTTTCTGAAGTACTAGATTTCAGAATAAACCACAGGTTGCTTTGTAAAATACACTGACATCAGGTCAGTTATCTCATCATTTTCATTTCTGCTGAGGTTGAGTGGCAAAGAGGTTTGAATTCTAAAGGTACTGGCTTCAATTCACAGTAAAGGGAATATAATTTATGGAAAATTTTTTTTCAGAAACAGTGGTCTTAATGATGTTATACTTCCCCTTGGTCTCCTGGGTAGTGAGATCAGATACCTAGCCTTTTCGAGTACAGGCAAAAAAATAGAAAGTCCCGTGTGCATTGCACACATTAAAAACGCCACAGTAGTTAAATATTAGAAACCTACACACTAAAAAAATAATTATAGAACGTGTGATTCCTATATACACACTGGAATTCTCACCACTGATAAGGAGTTCATGCACTGTGCTGAGATCCTCCTTGTGTAATTTAAAAGAAGAGATTGGAGCACTGGTGGGGTTGTCCATGTGGAATGAAGATAGTCCTTAACACCAAACCACCCATCTACATTCCAGGACTAGGAGACTATGTAACCTCTACTTCACATACATCATACATAAAATAAATATTACACACATATAAAGGTATGTTTTCGGGCACTTGTGAGAAATTAAGAAGTAGAAAACAAGACAACAGAAAAACAAGACATTAGTGGCTTACCGGGGAATCGAACCCAGGACCTTCTGTGCGGCACCACCACTATGCTACAGAGCCAAATCTGCCTATCCTCCAAGCACTACAAAAATAGTGCTTCGATGACAGGGTTATTAGCGTGACCCGCAACAGATAACACCGGAAATTTTCCCAGGACAATCCAGCCTATGAATGACGCAATCACTTATGTTGTTCCCCTATTATGTATTCATATATATTACGTATACATCATACATGTAAAGCTACTGCTTTAAGTGTATTCTTTTGTGTGTTCTTAGGCTTCTACAGCTGTTAAAACTTACAACACAAATATCCCATTTGTAAGGCTTCTATCCTTATGTATTTTGTATATGTCTTCTCAGACAAGAACAATGTGTAAACCCTATACCACATATATTAAACTTGAAAAGCTTCTCTCATTTAAGTATTTTACTATTCTTTTCACACTAACAAACTGTGTAAAACCTAAATCATACATATTACACTAAAAAAACTTCTCTCATGTATGTACTGTATGGTATCTTTTCATATTAGAACATCGAGCAAACCTCACACAACACATATCACGCTTGAAAGGCATTTTTTTCTGAATGTGCTACTTTTGTAATCTTTCAGATGAGAAGACCATGCAAATCCTACTATACAAACATCACACTTGTAAGGATTCTCTCCAGTATGTATTAATTTGGGTCCTTTCAGATTAGAAGTCTGCGTAAACTCTACTCCAAAAATATTATACATGTAAGACTTTTATCAGGTATGTATTCTTTTGTGTGCTTTCAGACTAACAGAGTCTGTAAACCCTAAACCACAATAATCACACTTGTAGGGCTTCTCTCCAGCATGCATTCTTTTGTATTTATAAAGATTACTGCATCATGTAAACCCTACGCCCCAAACATCTCAATTTTAAGGCTTCTCTTCAGTATGAACTCTTTTGTGCTGTTTAAGATCGTTACATCTTATAAACCCTACACCACAAACATCACACTTATATGGCTTGTCTTCAGTATGTGTTATTTTATGTGCTTTCAGACTAACCAAGTAAGTATACATTACACCACAAACATCACACTTGTATGGCTTCTCTCCAGTATGTATTCTTTTGTGAACTTTCAGAGAAGAACACCGTGTAAACCCAACACCACAAGCTTCACACTTGTAAGGCTTCTCTCCTGTATGTATTAATTTGTGTCGTTTCAGATGACTAGAATGTATACACCCTACTCCACAAACATCACACTTGTAAGGCTTTTCTCTGGTATGTATTAATTTGTGAATTTTCAGATTTGAAGACTGCGCAAACCCAACACCACAAGCTTCACACTTGTAAGGCTTCTCTCTTGTATGTATTAATTTGTGTCGTTTCAGATGACTAGACGTTGTACACCCTACACCACAAACATTACACATGTAAGGCTTCTCTCCAGTATGAATTCTTTTGTGTTCTTTCAGACAATTCGACCATGAAAACCCTAGTCCACAAACATCACACTTGTAAGGTTTCTCTCCAGTATGTATTCTTTTGTGAACTTTCAGAGAAGAACACTGTGTAAATCCAACATCACAAGCTTCACACTTGTAAAGCTTCTCTCTTGTATGTATTAATTTGTGTCGTTTCAGATGACTAGATGTTGTACACCCTACACCACAAACATCACACATGTAAGGCTTCTCTCCAGTATGAATTCTTTTGTGTTGTTTCAGATAATTCGACCATGAAAACCCTAGTCCACAAACATCACACTTGTAAGGCTTCTCTCCAGTATGAACTGTTTTATGCCTTTTAAGATCATTACATCTCATAAACCCTACACCACAAACATCACATTTGTAAGGCTTCTCTCCAGTATGTGTTATTTTATGTGCTTTCAGATAAGAAGATGTTGTAAACCCTACTCCACAAACATCACACTTGTAAGGCTTCTCTCCTGTATGTATTCTTTCATGAACTTTCAGATAAGAAAATGTTGTAAACCCTACTCCACAAACATCACACTTGTAAGGCTTCTCTCCTGTATGTGTTATTTTATGTCTTTTCAGATTACAAGACGTTTTAAACCCTACTCCACAAACACCACACTTGTAATACATTACACCATAAACATCATGTTCATAAGGGTTCTGTATTTCCTTACTCTGCATGCTGTTTACAAATCCGAAACTCATATCAACCACATCAAGTTCACCACTTTTCTTTCTGATGTCATCCGACTTATTTTCATTTTGAACTGTGACCTTGAAATCATTCTGGGCCTTACCAATGTTTGCTGATCTGTCTTGACAAATAATGGAATGTTCAGCTACATCACTTCGTGCTGTTCCAGACTCATCATAAGTGTCATTTGTCAACAATACAACATTGCTAAAATCATTCTTGTACAATCTGTTATTGGTGTTGATGCTCTGGGCTTGGTAAGGCACATCTGAAATGATATGGGATTTAGATAGAAATAAGTAACTGCTGCATGATAAGCAATCAGTTATTAGATGTTCTAAATTGTGTAACTTTATAAAAGACATACACCTTTGTCGAAAATTAATATTGTGGATAGTCAGACACTTTAGCAGCATCGCGTTTCAATCTATATTTTAAATATCCGTCAGTAAAATAAAACAGTTATTTATCACATACCTTTTATTTGTCACATATGTTTACATTAAGTCTGCATTGATTTACTTCGCCTCTATTAAATGTTAGCACATGTTGCTGAATGTCATGTGTGGACATACCATGTTATATCTTTAGAAAATGTGTGCTACATTAGTTCTGGAAAATATTTTTCATTGGTGTATATGACATTACTGTTGTCAATAACTCAGATTTTCATTTCAGGATGTACCACAAACAAGAAAATTGTTTGAAAAAAATCAAAGCAGCTTTGAAAGCCAATAATTCTTACATGATCCAAATACGGGCAAAATGCTGTCTTTTTTTTAATGTTAGAATTTTCTTTAACAATTCAGTATGTAAAGGTTCAAGGGCAAAGTTTAAATATATTTCCATTTCTATGTATCTTACTGAAGCGTTTGATTGAGAGAGTGGTTAGAACACTGGTCTCTCATGGCTAAAGTGGTGGGTTCAATTCACAGTATCATCAGGCTCCAGTCTACACTGCTGTAAATGGTTACCTGACTTTGCTCTTGAGTTAGGGAAAGAAAAGGCAGTGAGGAAGGGAACTGTTGACCCCACCTCTCAATGATGGACCTAGTATAGTAAAGTCTCTAACACTTCACTCCCCTACATCAGTTTCTGCTATGGGACTACCTTGACTTTTTATGTCTTTATCACGCCTTCCCAGAATACCCTGCATTATCAGTTCTTTAAACAACAAAATTATAGCTGACACAGAAAGACTAATGAACACACATCTATAATATATTATGGTAGTGTGCTGTTACATAGTTCCATTACCAGAAAGAAAGAAACAGGAAGAAGGGTGACTTTTCTGAGTTTGTATTAATTGTATAGGCACATACATTAATTCATCAATACCAGCAGCATAGAAGCTTGAAATTCTGTGCCATAAATAATCTGAAGACTTTGAACACAATACAGTTATTATATCTCTTCAGTGTGTATATATATATACACTGGAATTTCCATGTGCCTGTGGTAGGGAATTCTCTACTCAGAGAGGAATGAAAATCCACAGAACGAAAAAGGGGTGTGGGAGGTCATCAGGGGGAGATCAACAGCGATAAGACGTTAGAAGAACGCAGCGAGGAGTCAATCCACAGTGCTGAGTACATTCAAGTTGATCTGCCAGATGATGATCTCACACACTTCTTGGACGGGAAGAGAGATGCAATCAAGTTTCCACCTGCCGGTGCAAAAGGGCTTTGGGAACAGCTGGACGAAGCCTTGGCAAAAGAAGCAGATAACTTTGGAGAAGAAGCTGGAAATCTTCGGCGACATAATATATCTGCACTGTCGCAAAGTGTTCGGAGTGAGGGAGGCAAGGGAAAGTAACCCACCATGAAAAAGTAGAAGACAAATTAAAATAGAAGAAATCAGGAAACAGAAGACGCATGCCCGAAAACTGTTCAAGAACGCAGTTGCCACAGAGAAGGAAGAGTTACGACAAGTTTAAGAGCACCTGAAAGGCCAACATAATGCCCTTTGTAGAGCAGAAAGGTTGTGCAGGAAGAGAAGGAAGACTCGAAAGGATAGGGAAAGATTCTTTAGGGAGCCCTTCAAGTTTGCCAAAGAACTGTTTGAGCAGCCACGGTCGAGTACGCTAAACATCAGGAAAGAAGACCTGGAAGAACACCTTAGAATGACATATTCAGATGGTTGCAAAGATGAGCCGCTCAGCAGCATGGCAGGCCTTAAATGGCCGAGTAAGCCAGGAGCTAAATTTAACACCAAGCCCTCAACGGTGCAAGAGGTAGAAAGCATTGTCCAGAAAGCTCATTGCAAGTCAGCTCCAGGTCCTAATGGTGTTCCATATGTGGTGTATAAGAGATGCCCTGAGGTGCTCAAACGACTGCTCTGTTTACTGAACAATGCATGGAAAACTCAGCTTGTAAGCAAGGAATGGAGAAAGGCGAACAGATTGCTTCCTGTTGTATCGCTCTGTAAAGAGTTTCCTATTATATATATATATAATATAAAATGGGGTAATGCTGGAACGTTTGATTATGATGTGTATGAGGGATCCCAGGATAGGAGAAACGGTGGCCGTCACAATTAACCTAGAGGATGCTTATAACAGTGTGGGCTATACAACCCTAATAGAATGTATAATGGCATGTGGTGTCAACCCTTGGATAACAAGGTGGATAGCAGCTGCCTTAATGGAGAGATCTGTTGCATTTCGCTTGGGAACTTGGACATCAGAACCAATGCGCATTTGCCTGGGACTACCCCAGGGTTCACCACTATCACCAGTGCTGTTTAACATCTACACAGTGAAAGTAGCAACCTTTCAACCAACAGGACTGGGACGAACATTAACTTTCACAGATGACATCTCATGTACAGAACTGACTCAGACAAACAGGAAATGGTCCAAGGCATACAAGACACTACAGGTGGTTTCTAAATGGTGTGAGGAAAGCGGATCAAAGGTCAATCCCAATAAGGCCTGAGTGATGTGGTGTTCTTTGAACAACTCCATGGTGAAAGCAGACCTTCCAGACATCACTTTAAATGGCAGAACATTGAAGAGGAAGACAGGCTGATGTATCTGGGAGTAACATTTGATCGTGGGCTATCGTTCAAGTATCATGTTAAACTAAGGTGACCATATTTTCAAAACCCTAATCCAGAACAAAATAGTAGATTTGACCTAATTCAATGCAAAAAATCGGGACAAAAGGGTAAAGAAAAGGTCAAAAGTCGGGACATGTCCCGGAAAAATCAAGTTGATGACAATTTAAAATAATATACATTTTATATATACATTTGAATAACATTGAATAACATACATTTTACTGTATAAGTTTAACCTTTAGCACGCTGCCGGCGAGATATCTCTACGAACGCAACCTATGTTCTGCCAGCTGGAGGCGATATGTTACGCCTTGCGGCTGTCATCGTTTCTAGCACATGACTTGTGTACACGTGATTTTCAGCCCCGGATGTACAGTTGTAACTTTATTTGCAAGAGAGTTAGCTTCCGTTTCCGATCTTAAAAAAGTGATGGGTGTATCCGCGTTTATTTTTTGTAAATTTTTTAAATCGAAATGAATCGGCATCAGACGCGCGGCCATTTCGCTCTAATTTTATTGCATTCTGACGCCATGCGGTGGGGATGAAATTTTTGTCTTTATAAGCGCTGAAATCGGTTCTCAGAATATGTTTGATGGCTGAGATGGAAACGAAAGTAAAATGGCCTTTCAAGTATGTATAATTTTCGGGGTTAGGATTAGGAATATCGGAAAAAATATAGGATTACGGCCGAATGTCACGGCTGGCTAGGGAGTTTGTTGCTTTGCTACTGATGATGGGTGTAACGAAAAGATCGTCATTTGATTTGTATTGCTCTATTGGTCAAATGACTTTCATTGAGATGCAAGGGATATGGACGCTTCGTTCGTTGGTCATTTTTTTAATTTTTTTTTTTAATTTTAAAATTAAAAAAAAAAAATTAAAAAATTTTTTTTTTTTAATTTTTTTCGTTTTTTTTTCATCTTTCCTTTCCTCTCTTCCTATCACATCTAACATGTACACAAACAAATTTTATATCATCAGATTCACCATTCATTTATTTACATAAATTCCAAAAATGATAGCAATTGACCAAGAAACACAAAAACTATAGACATTACAAGTCGCCCACTATAAAAACGGGGGGTTGTGAAAAAGAATGCAGCTGTAGGGCAAGTTTTCTGAAATTTTATGCAGCGTGCTAAAGGTTAACTACTTAAACTAATAAGAGAGAAAAACATCAATAATCCTTACTTAAGGTGAAGCTGAGTTACTGTACTTTTCAGATGAGTGGATTTTTATCAATAGGTCCTTCTTTGCAAGCAGCATCTTAAAAAACTCGACACGTTTCCTCACAGTTCACTTTGGTTGTCAACATAGCTTTCAAAGTTTCAACACCTATCTGTGTTTTATCACTTGCCCATAAGCTGTTCATCAAAGAAAACACTCTTTCTGTGGCAGCATTTGTTCCAGGTAGACAGAAAAAAAACTCTGCCAACTTCAAAATATTTGAAAATGTCACATTATTGTTTTTGAAGTGGGAAACCATTTCAATCCAACGTTGTGGTGGCAATGTTTTTTTGGCACTCCATTCACTAACTTTTCGAGAAGTAACAAACTGCTTCATATAGACATATTCGTCATAAATTTCAGTTTCTGTAAAGTGGGCTGAAGGTAATTTTTGAATCACTAGTGATGATGATATCTCAATATCTGCCCAAATTGGTATTCTGTTCAGCGTTACCCAGCTGTAGGATTCTAGGTCTTGAAACTTTTTTGCAGCCCATTTATTCAAATAATTGAAAGCTGTTTCATAGAACGAAGAAACGCTAGCATGAAACTTTTTCACATCCTCCTTTGGAAGTCCTTCCATTTCCAGCTTTTCAAGGATTAGCTTCTCTTGATGGCAAGAAACAGTCTTCCAGTTTGGACTTCAAAATAGTTTTCAACCTGTTGAAGCTGTCAATGACTTCAAACACAGTGACCGTCTGTCCCTCTATTTTTTGCACTGCTTCGTGGAATGGAGAGGCCTGACTGTGAACAAAAACAAGCCATGCCTCAGATAGAGGATTTTCAAAGAATGTCTGTATAAAAACTGGGCATCTGTCTTGAGATTGAAAATATAATTTTAGAGGCAGGAACATCTGAAGAACCCTTTCAAAAGCAGGCAGTCTGAGCATAACCTAAGATCATCTGGAAGTCTGTTTCCACAAACTGGCAAAATTCCTTGAGTCTTTCAACTCGTACTGTGTATGCTTTGAAGAGTAGATAAATTTTAGCAATAATTAGCTCAACATCAACAGACAGTACATCTGCAGCTGTTTGAACAGTGTTGTGGAAAATATGACCTGCACACCCAACTCCTATAAGACCATGTCCAAGGTTTTCTTGCAGTTTTTTGAAAACATTGTTCTGTCCTTTCCTTTCAGCACCTCCAAAATTGGAATTTGTGTTGTCTGCGCATAATCCAACTACTTTCCTGTCTAAACCATTTTCAGTTATGCAGTCATTAAGAAAACTACTTACAATATCAGATGTTTCACCTGGCAATGACTTTAACTCTAATATTTTAATTTTCACTCCATTACTGTGATCAAAGTATCTGACAAGCAAAGGAAAATCTTGAATTCTTTGTGGCTGGATGCATCTGTCAGTACAGAAATAAATGTAGACTTTTCTAGGTCACACCTTAACTCATTTAGAATATGGGGTGCCAAGACATTTCGAATAATGGCTTCTGTTTTCGTACGTGCACATGCAAATTTTGGCTCTAAAGTAACCTGAAGTAATTTTGATGTGCAATCCATAGACCTGAAAGTATGATTGTGTAGCACTGTATGGTATGCAAAGGCGCCTTCTATAGCAGCTAATTGCTCTTCTTGGTCACCAATTTTATCAGCTCTGAAGAAAGTGGTTAACGACGAGCTTGATGCAGCTGTAACGATGGCTCTCTTATTTTTCTCACTGCTTATGTGATTCTTAATATCACCACGTCCACTATGGCTTATCGAAAACCCGGTGGCACATACAATGTATTTTGCATCGTACACTGAAGTTTGATGTACTCTTTTTAATAAATGAATATTCCTTTTGTAAATCTTCATTGAAACTGCATTTACGCTTTGGTACCATTTTCTTACAACAATAACAAAATATGCACAAACAGTTCACCGTTTAAATTAAATAAACGTATACCGTACGCAAAATCTTGGTACTTTACCACTACCTAAAATTTCAAATAACTGCGAATATCCCATTGGAACTACAAAACTAATTCGCGATCCTGACAACCTCTTGTGCTGTTTCGGCGCCAGTTCACTAATAATTAAAAATTCTCTTAAGTCAGCCACGGAATAATTTTTTAATCTGTGAGATTTATGCCAAATTGGCAAATTCGTCCAAAACCGGGACAAATTGGCGTCCCGGATTGCATCGAAAAAAAGTCGGGACAAATTATCAAAAATGGTCGAAAACCGGGACTGTCCCGGAAAAACCGGGACGTCTGGTCATCTTAGTTAAACTGGTCATACAGAAGTGCAAGTGAGGACTGGCAGCCTTAAAAGCAATGGCTGCTGTGCGCTTGGAACAGAGACTACCATTTCTCCTGTATCATCAGCTCATGATTTCAGTAATCGATTATGGGCTAGGAATACTCACACTGTCAGTGTCACAATGTGAACAACTAGAACACATTAAAAAATGAAGGGATGCAACTAGTTTTGGGCTGTAAGCATGATACCCCCTTGTGACAATGAGATACATGCTCGGATTGCTGTTGATTAGATCCAGATATGCGATGGCCCAGGCAAAAGCCTATATGCAGGTAAGCACTGACAAAAGACACCCCCTACATGAGAATGTAGCTGACATCAAATAGCAAGAATAAAGAAGACGCCATGGATGGCATTGGCAGAGGCTATGGTTGGTCAGGTGAGCGGGGTTGAAAATACATCCAAAGGGGAAGAGTGGAATAAGTCGGGGGAGAACTGGATAAACTACCAGCCGATCATTATTAGCCTTGGCAGAGAGTGTAGATCTTGAGGCAATGGAAAAGCAGAGCTGGAGATTAATCAGCTGATAACTGATCATGCTGGGGATGATGATGCCATTGTGTACACTGATGGGTCTGCAGTGTGTGGTGAGAAATCGGAATGGGGCTTCTCAGCAAGAATAAATGGCAAGGTTGTCACTGAACAGAGTGCAGCCTACATGACAACAACTTCCAGCATGAGAATGGAGGTAGAGACAGTTACTGCAGCACTGAGGTGGCTGTCTGAAACTCCATTAACCAGGGCAGTTATATTGTCAGACTCTCAGGCCATGCTTCGTAAAGTTCAGAATGGATGGCTGCAGCAGGAATGGAAAACATCAATAGAATCTTCAAGTCTTCAAGAACTGGTGTGGATCTACTGTTTTGGTCATGCAGGGGTATGTAGCAATGAGAAAGCTGACAGACTGGCCTCGAGAGCACTCATTGTTGGGGCACTGGACATGGATAAGGGAGAGATACTAAGGGCAATTAATGATCGCTAGAAAATGACACAGCAATGGATGAATCAACAAGGCTGAGACTGTTGGAGTTTGGCATCAAATGTGGGACTAGCAGAAATGGACGTGAGAGAGGATGCATCCATTGTATGTACAACCAGCATGCTACAGGTACAATTAGCATTCATACTCTTCTACATTTGCTGAGGGAGACTGAGCACCTATGGGCTTGCCCAGTGTGCAGTGATGTCAATTCTGATTAACAAATAACCAAGGAAATGTCATAACCACAGAAAAGGGACAGGAAACAAGATAGGCAGAGCACTTCAGAGACACACTGAATAAGAAACCACCAGAGACGCAGCTGAATTTTCAAAATGAAAAAAGACGTAAATACGGATATTTCCAAAAAGAAGAAATCATCACAGCCATCAAAGAGTTAAAGAATGGAAAAGATCCTGGTGGCAACAATTTACATGCTCAGTTATTTAAAACAGATCCTGAACAAGCAGCAGAACTATTACAAAACTGATTGAAAGAATAAAGGAATAATTGTCAAATAGCCCAAGAAGGGCGACCTTGCAGACTGCAGTAACTGCAGAGGAATTACTATTCTCTCAGTTCCCAGTAAAATACTAGGCAGAATAATTCTCCAGAGAATTTCAAAAGCAGTAGACAATTAAATGAGGACAGAACAAGCAGGATTCTGAAAAAAAAACAGAAGATGTGCAGATCATATATTCACCCTCATATAGCATTATAGCACAGTGCTCAGAATAACAGAGACTTTACATACATTAACTTTGTTGATACTGAAATAGCTTTTGACAGCATACATGGGAACAGCTTATGAAAAATGCTGAAGACTTATGGAATTCTCAGCTGCAATGTTTCCATCATGAAAAGCCTCTACTCTAACTTTATATGTAGTGTTGGGCAGAACAACCTAACTTTTGAGGTGAAGACAGGAGTATGACAGGGATAGCCCCTATCAACCTTTTTTTTTTTTTGACATTCATAGACTTGGTAATGTGCCAGGCATCAGAGGGCAATTCAAGAGGAATTAGATGGACAATTATGTCTACACTGGAAGATCAAGAATACACAGAAGACATTGCACTTCTTACACATTCACATCAACACATAAAAAAAAAAAACAGATAAACTGAATAAATGTAGCCAGCAGGTGGGTCTGAACATCAGTCTAAAGAAGACATAGCTCATGACACTCAATGTGTGCAATCCTGAGCCCTTAACAATAAAGAAGCTGGAACAGAAAGACACATTTACATACTGTTACCTCTCACTTTGCTCACAGGCGTGTTAAATCATCGCTGTGCGCAACAGAGCAGAACAAGAAAACGTTTTGAGTGTGAAAGTGTGCAAGTGGTGAAAGTTGTGTGACACAGGTAATTAGCTTATGATGTGGGCAGGGTCTGCTGCAGTGAGCGCGTGTTATGATTAGGGCAGTTAAGTTTGGCTTGTGTTTTCAAAGTGTACGGATATTTATGTGAGAGCGACAGACCAGTGTTCAATGTTATAAAATATTTCAGAGTCAGGATAATTGACTAACTACATTATGATGCCTGATTGTGTGTGGCATAAGGAGAAGGACATTAAGTTATTTGAGTGAACACGGTTCTGATTTGTAAAGAATGAAGGCGTTGTAGACGATACATAGAGGTTTTGACTTTAAACCGGCACAACGCCTTGACTGCTTAGGTCTGCTATTGAATACATTTGTATTACGGATGTACCATCATATCATCTGATGCTCTCAAAGAAAATAGTGAAGTACACTCATGTTGTATTGTTGACATATTAAATGTTATAAAACGTACAACAAGATGTTGATCAAGATTATTCAAGATTATTGAAGTTGGCCATTCATCACGTACTGTTTAGACTGTTGTCTATTATATCAAAAAATACCTTACAAGACGAGGGCAACGCATTAATATACTCATTACCCATAGCCTTCAATAAGTATAAGTTAACAGTATAAATTGGTGGCCAGTATGGGGATTTTGTTCTACCCACAAGATTTTATCAAAACTATACTACTGTCCCAAGCCACACCTACGAATTTTACAATATCGGCAAATCGTAGAAATTTATGCGCAACCTGTGCCAACCTACCATCTACAAACTAGTGCCGGTGAGAAGAAACTCAAAGAGTAAACAGCACACTTCAATCATAATATTTGCTGAACTTTACCAATAGAAGTTCGTATCTTCTTCATCAACGTCTTTGAGAATAAAGTTATCATCACTCTACGTAGTCCCAACTTGGATTCGTCAAGAAAAATTAAAGTAATCAAACAAAATTTCTGCAGCCAAAATGAGCACATTCATTCAACCAGCAAAACAAGATGGCTAGTTCTACATGCGGGAGCAGTCTGCATCGATGAAATGTCGCTCTACTTGTTGCATATGTTGGAGGCAACAATACTGTCACGTGCATTTATACTTCTGAGGAAGGATCACAAAAAGATAAGTGGACTAGTTTGTTGTAGTCTTATAATAGCCCCTTCAGTCATAACTGACTATGGGAATGCGCCCCTGAGGTGGCAGCCCTCAGCTGCTTATTTTCCTGGTGCTCCTTTCGACGTTTTCTCCTCACCTCTGCTTCTTGTGTGAGCCTCTCTTCGCCCAATCTGAGGTGGTGCCGTAAATAGCATCGCCACTTAGTGCGATCGGCAGCTTCATCCTCCCATGTTGCTGGATCCATGTCCAGTGCCCTCATATCTCTCTTGCACACATCTTTGAACCTCAGCTGTGGTCACCCAACTGTTCTCTTGCCATCTGCTAATTGCCCGTAGTCTTAGTCTTGCACAATTCTATAGTATAGCCTTTTTGTTTATCTGTTTTATGTTTGTTGTAGTTAGAAAGGAGGACGGTGTGGGTCCTTGATAAGCAGAATTACATCTCATCTTTGGACGGGTCTGCAATCAGGGGTGTCAGTAGGGATAGTTATATATTTTCTCAAAGAGGCCTGGCTCAAAATGCTGTGTGGAAAGAGCTCTTTGTGAATATACTAAATTTACTTTAAGTTATAGACATGTTGTCCTGTTTTTTCACTGTTGTTCATATTTGTCAATTGTTTGTTTTATTTAGTTTTTCTGCATTTTTGTTCGTCTACTGTTGGTCTTCTCTAGCTATCATTATGTTGATATATGGATTTTACATTGTAAACTGGTTGTGTTTAGTCTAACCTTATAGTGTAAGCACACATTTCAAACATTATCTTTTTTTTCTACACCTTAGTATTTTCTTCTGTTGCTACACTACTGTACTACGTGTTCTGTCTTAAAGTGTATTACACTATTTTTTTGTTTTTTGCATTGATTTCTTGCTAGGTCACATTTGCAAAGGACTGAATTTTTAAGAATTTGCATTGGTGCTGTGTAAAGCTCATCAGTGCCCATATTCATACTAAGTAACTTATATATATATATTTAAACTTACAAAATGTCCAGTCTGGATCATTTTATCCAGCTAGGTAAACAGGTGGGAATGCAAGGCCAGGGGCTTAAAGAGTTTGCCATGGAGCAAATGGAAAGAGAAGAAAAAAAACTTGAAATGGATGAGAGAGCAAGAATTAGAGAGATCGAAATAGATGAACGAATTCAGTTAGAAAAATTGGCCTTTGAAGAAAAGACAAGACAAGAAAAATTTGTAGAAAAGAAAAGACAAGAAGAAATGGCAGAAAAGAAAAGACATGAGATAGATTTAGAGGCTAAGAAAGCCCACTGTCTGTATGCACAAAAGATGGCTTCTCTAGAGTTGGTTAGACTCAAATGGGAAGCTAGTAATAAACAGATTAATCAAGAAGGTGCAGGTTCTTCCAAGAGAGAACATGCTACATCATTTAAACTTCACTTACCAAAATTTAATCAAGATATAGATGATATTTCGTGTTTCTTAAACCGATTTCAAACAGTGTGTGAGGAATACAAACTGGAAAAATCATCATGTGTGTTACCTTTAATGTCATTATTGACAGGTGAAGCATTGACAGCTGTGTCAACAATGGATGAGGAAAACATAAAATCTTATGAGGCAGCTAAAACATTACTTTTAAGAAAGTATCAATTAGACAAGAATGGTTACAGACTAAAATTTTTAAAACTCACACCCAAAAGCAACAAGGACTTTAGTGAGTTCATTTCAACTATAAAGTTGTGCTTCAATCGTTGCATTGAGTTGGCAAAAATCATGAGGACTTGATGGACCTTATTCTGAGAGACAAAGTACTTTCCTCTATTAGCCCTGATTTTTTGGCCTATTTACATGAACAAAAGCCAGAATCGTTACAATCCCTTGAGTTGTTAGGGTGTCAGTTTATGATGGCACACCTAGGGAAGAGTGTGAACAACTCTGCTATTAAAGAGGTATTACCGGTTACAGCAGCTCATTTGGTGCAAATAAACAACCCTAGAGCTCAATCGCAAAGTATCGATAGCAATTTTGGCAGGAATAATGACCGAAATAGTGGATCTTTCTGAGGACAGTACAATTTTGGCAGTCAACCTTATCACAATCAGAGAAACTCCCAACGATATTTTCATGGAAATGGACCATCACAGGGTTACTTTCAATCTAACAGAGGATGGCATAGATCTGATAATACCTATATGAACAGGGGGACAGATCGTATTATACAAATAACAACCGGAACTCTCCTCCATCTCAACACTGTCCAGGTTGTATGTGTCCTCAGCATTCTAATAATCCTTAGAATGCAAATCGTTTCACACTACATCAAGATGCATAAACAGTTACACAGGATCTGATTTCCGGACAGTCATGACGTATGTGGTATATGAACCAAATCAAACAATATCTCAGAGAAACAGTATAAGGGTAATTGTCATATCTTATTGGCAATCTTTCACAAAATGACTGTGATGCAGAGCTATAAAAAGATCATATTTGCTATTCCAGTAATTGAACTTTAACATTTTTGGGCTCAGAGACTGTGACACTCAAGAGGCAACATTTGGAAAGAAATGTCACAGAAGAAACAATCGATTCGATACGCCGATGGAGAACTTCGCCATTTTAACATTTTTTACTTAAACCAGTTCTGTGACTCTAGAGTGGTATTATGAACATAGTAAGCCTTCCCACTAATAATAAATGAACCTATCAGTGTTGATACTCAGTAACTTTAGCTAATCAGTTTTACACAATGCTACAGACAACACACACATGATCATATGGACATTTACATTAACTTAATTATTATACTTACTTAATACTATTTAATTAGTTAGATCTTTCATTTCATTTATCTGTTAATTAAATGCATTGACATATTTCATTTTCCAAAATTTCACAATTTAATTATCATATTTCTTCACATTTTCATTGATTTTTCTCATTTTTCCATGTTGCTGACAACATTCCATAGACTGTTGATCGGGTATGACATAGACTAGACGTTAACTTCTCGTATTTTCCATAAATAGCTTCCTATATCAAAAACTTTCAGTTTTCCCTGGGGAAGGGGGGGGGGGGGGGGGGGGGAGGGGGGGGGGGGGGGGTGTAAAAGTGTTACCTCTCACTTTGCTAACAGGCTTGTTAAATCATCGCTGAACGGAGCAGAACACGAAAACGCTTCGAGTGTGAAAGCATGCGAGTGGTGAAAGTTGTGTGACACAGGTAATTAGCTTATGATGTGGGCAGGGTCTGCTGCAGTGAGCGCGTGTTATGACTAGGGCAGTAAAGTTTGGCTTGTGTTTTCAAAGTGTACGGATATTTATGTGAGAGCGACAGACCAGTGTTCAATGTTATAAAATATTTCCGAGTCAGGATAATTGACTGACTACATTATGATGTGTGCCTGATTGTATGTGGCGTAAGGAGAAGGACAGTAAATTATTTGAGTGAACACGGTTCTGATTTGTAAAGAGTGAAGGCGTCGTAGACGATACATAACATTTTGACAGCAAAATGCCTTGACTGCTTAGGTCTGCTATTGAATACATTTGTATTACGGATGTACCGTCATGTCATCATATGCTCTCAAAGGAAATAGTGAAGTACACTCATGTTGTATTGTTGACATATTAAATGTTATAAAATGTGCAACAAGCTGTTGATCAAGATATTGAAGTTGGCCATTCGTCACGTACTGTTTAGACTGTTGTCTATTATATCAAAAAATACCTTACAAGACCAGGGCAACGCATTAATATACTCGTTACCCATACCCTTCAATAAGTATAAGGTAACACATACCTAGGATGCATAGTAACACCTGATGGTGGAACAAGCAAGTATGTCAACAACAGAATGAATGAAATGAGAACAGCCTTTCCTAGTCCAAACAACATCTGGAAGTCCTCTCAATACAGCACAAACACAAAATTAAGATTATATGAGAGCTGTGTACTTTCTGTGCTTCTCTATGGTGCAGAACGTTGGAGAGTTGCAAAGAAGGAAATATCAAAATTGTTCTCTTTATACACAATCTGCCAAAGGAAAATTTTCTGAAATCTTTTGGCCGAATACCATCACCAATCAAGAAGTTCTTACTCAGAGTAACCAAGAAAACATGCACACAATCATAGCTGGCAGATGCTGGAGTTGGGTTGGCCTTGTGCTTAGAGATGACTATGATGCAATCACAAGAATAGCTATGGTATAGACCTCTGAAGGAAATGGAAAGAGAGGCCAGCCAAAAACAACTTGGCTGTGAATTGAGGAAGATGAAATTCAAAGAATGAACCAGAGCTTGGGCGCTACACGAAGGATGGCTGCAGACCGAGCAAAGTAAGAGCACGGTGGTACTGCCTTACAAGACACCTCACGGTGTGATGGCCATTGACTGCTTTGACAGTCAGCAGCTAAGGATCAAAGAAGAAAGAAGAAGAATTATATGCTGTACTGTAATAATACATCTCTATCTGTATGTTGTGGTGAAATATAAATTCCTAATGTATATGTTGTGCAGCAATAATACATCTCTAGCTATATGTTGTTGTGGAATAATACATCCATATCTGTATGATGTGGTGTAATAAACATCCCTACTGTATTCAATGATAAAAATGGTAACATATTAACAGAAAGTAAGGATATATTGGAGAGATGGAAGGAGTACTGTAGAGAAATGTATGAAGATAGTACAAAGACCCCAGACATGATGATTGAAAGTGAAGAGAGAGAGCCAGAACCCATATTAGATGAAGTACGTGCAGCAATCAAAAGCCTGAAGAAAGGGAAATCACCAGGATGTGATGATATACCAACTGAACTAATCCAAGCAGGAGGAGAGGCCAGTGTCCTCGTTTATCATGCACTATGTGTGAAGATCTGGAACAGTGCAATCTGGCCCAAAGCATGGAAAAGATCTGTGTATAACCCTCTCCCAAAGAAAGGCAATTTAAAACTGTGTACCAACTATCGTACTATTGCTTTAATAAGTCATGCCAGCAAAATCCTCTTGCGGATTATCATGAAGAGGATAGAAAGAAAGTTAGAACATGAAATACATGAAGTACAGGCAGGTTTTAGACAAGGCAGATGTATGAGAGGTCACATTTTTAATGTGAGAAACATCCTCAAGAAATGCAAAGAATACAATGTAGATCTTCATGCCTGTTTTGTAGATTACACCAAGGCCTTCGACTGCGTACAACATCAGAAACTGTGGAACATCATGAGAGACATGGGGTTTCCGGCGCATTTGATCCATCTAATTGAAACACTATACCATGAACAACAAGCAGCTGTCAGAGTAGCGGGGGAAACATCAAGATGGTTTGAGGTGAAAAGGAGAGTAAGACAGGGTTGCATCCTCTCTCCATACTTGTTTAACATCTATGCAGAAAATACAATGAGAAATGTTCAGAGTGACCAAGAATGTGAACATTGCAATCCATTCACAATTGGTGGAAATGCGATCCCAGAACTCAGGTACACAGATGACACAGTTATTCTTTCAAACAGTGCCAAGGGACTAGAACAGTTAATCCTGTCTGTCAAAAGACACACTGAGAATTAGAACCTTTTTCTGAACACAAATAAAACAAAGATAATGTCCACAGACAAAACAAGATGCCAACCAAAAATTACCATCAGTGATGAGGAAATTGAAAATGTCACAAATTTTGAATATCTTAGCTCCATAATTAACAACAATGGAGACTGCTCAAAAGAGGTCATAAGGAGACTGGCCATAGCAATGCAGAGGTTAAATAAAATGAAGAACCTATGGCATAACACCAGCAAATTAATAAAAGTAAAATTTCTGAGAATGTGCATCTTTCCGGTAGCAACGTATGGATGTGAATCATGGACCATTACTCAAACATTAAAGAAAAAAATTGAATCTTTCGAAGCAAAGTGTTACAGAAAAATTCTCAGAATACCTTGGACCAAAAAGAAGAAAAATACAGACATCCTACACGACATGAACATCGAGGAAAACTGGCTCATAAACAACATCATGTCCCGGAAACTGAAATATTTTGGCCACATTAAATGTCATAGTGGCTTAGAAAGAGCAGTGATGGAACCTGGTACCTGGAAGGCGAGGCAGGGGCCGACCAAGATGACAGTGGACACAGGACATTGAAGACACCTTGAACATGACAATGGAGGAGGCAGGAGGGCTGGCTAGAGATCGAGAGTGACGTTCTGCAAAGGACATGCTGTATGATGACTGTATGTTATGTTCTGCTATAATACATCACAATCTATATTATGTGGTGGAATAATATATCCCTAATATATGTTTTGCTGCAATAATACATCCCTATCTATATGATGTGGTGGAATAATACATCCCTAATGTATATTTTGTGATACAAAATACATCCATATCTATCTGTTGTGGTAGAATTATATTTTCTAATCTATAAGGTGTGGAATAATAAATACATCAATAATTATATATTATGTGAATGACAGTGTCCAGTTAAATATGCAATTTTTATGAAAATGAGAGGTTCAGGCAGTTTCTATCTTATTAACTTAACACTCAATATATATATATTTACATACACATACAGACTGTTACACACATACCAAAATGCACAGACACCTTAAAATGTTCCACAAGAGGAGAAATTCAATAAATGGCTTGTTTGTTAATGTGTGTAACTTCTGAGGTGTTGGAAGATGAAATCTTAATAAATTTGTTATGACATGAACCATTGGACAATGTGTGAATTTTTATTTGTATTATTGATGTCTAAGATTTTTGTGTGTGCCTACTACTGATGTACCATAATAAATAAGAATGCCAGACCAGGCACACAAGGTTCATGAGTATATTCACTATTAAATATATAGTATCCAAACTGAAATTCTGATCTTACAGAATATTTTTTTCACTAAGAAAGCATAGTTAGATTCTCAGAAATCAATAAAATAAAAAATTAATAAATAAAGTTAAAAAAAAAAAAAAAGCATTTCATCTATATGACTACCATTTCATTACCTTCATCTTTACATAAGCCAGGTTGTTCTACTTTCTTAATTCTTGGTGTTTTTGTATCCATGGTGTCAGCCATCTGAACATGAGTATCCCAGTCTTCAGTGTACTTATGACCATCATTATTCTGGCAAGAAAATAAAAAAAAAAGGAGAATTATTTAGTGAGACTAAAAACTGGTACATACATTTACTAAGTTGAGTATATGAAAAATGTTGTGGTGAAAGTTGTTATCCATCTATGAAACAAAATAATTCAGTGGCACATAAGTAGTGGTTATGCTACAAGTAGATGAACATTCTGAGAAGTGGTAGTTTGATAACACTGACTAACAAAAAAAAAATTATTTTTTCTTTCTCTAACATTTCTATGTTTTTCTGGTCAATTTTAATGCGCTGTTTTTAAATCTGCAAACCGTTTTTCTCTATCAGGTCGGGATCTCTAGAAATACGCAATTCAAGTTTTTTAACAACGCATACAGTATTACAACATCATTCATACAAGAAGTGTAACAGTTATGTAGGCTTGAATTTCTTTGCAGTCGACTTTCGTCGGTGAATGACATGTGGTACATCGTGATGAAGCATCCAACAATAATCGGCAAGCATGGTCACACTACACCGTCCTTGATAGCGTGACTCCATTACGGCGATATCTTGATGGAATCGTTCTCCACGTTCATCGCTGACTTCGCCAAGGTTGTCAGGGAAAAAGTCAAGATGCGAATCGAGCAAATGGATTTTGAGGGACATGTTACAGCCCATAATTCTGTATGCATCTATGCACTGCTTAACAATATGCACATAGTCGACAGATTTGTGATTTCCCAGAAAGTTATCGATGATCGATTTGAATGCCAGCCATGCGTGAAGTTCACTACCATGTAACAAGTTCTCGAATTGTTTGTCTGCAATAACTTTCCTAATCTGAGGTCCTACAAAGATACCTTCCTTTATCTTTGCATCGCTAACTTGCGGAAACTTTTCTCGAAGATAAGTGAAAGCTTTGCTCGTTTTATCTAACGCTTTTATGAAATTCTTCATGAGCCCCAACTTTATATGTAACGGTGGTAAAATGATGCTGTCTTTGTTAACTAATGGCTCATGTATTACATTTTTATGCCCGAGCTGCATACGATCCCTGATAGGCCACACCTTTCTTGCATAATGTTCCTGTCTGTTGCGGCTGTCCCATTCACATAGAAAGCAACAAAATTTAGTATACCCAGTCTGCATGCCCGTGAGCATTGCAATGACCTTTAGGTCTCCACAAATCTCCCATTGGTAGTCATTGTACTTTATTTTTGCCAAAAGTATAGCCATATTGTCATAAGTTTCGTTCATATGAACAGAGTAGGCGACTGGAATTGATGAAAATAAATTTCCGTTATGCAATAACACGGCTTTTAGACTAGTCTTGGAAGAGTCGATGAAAAGTCGCCATTCGTTGACTATGTGCTCATGACCGAGGTGCACCATTAGACCGTTTACATCTTTGCAATAGCAAATGCCATCATCCATCTCAAAGTATTGAACAAGTTCTCTGTGTCTATGACGAAATTTAGATATCGGAGTATTGGGCGCTAAAAGATTCCATTCTTTGAGTCGCGAACCGAGTAATTCCGCTTGTCCTTTGGTAAGAGCGAGATCACGTATTAGATCTGACAGTTCTGAATGGTTAATTAAGTGAACACCATCATTCACCGGTATATAATCCGAGTCAGAATTAGTTTCTAAAGCAGATAAACTATCACTTTCTGATGGTTCATTCACGTCCAACGGATATTGTTCTGGTGGAAATGGGATTGGACATGTGATTGGATCATGAGGCACTGGTTTCGAAACCAATTCAATATTTGGATAAACCACAGACTTTCTAGTTTTAAAAGTAAAACCATGGATATTTGTCAAGCAGAAGTAACAATCAGTAGCGTGATTTGTCGGTTCACGCCATATTACTGGCACTCCAAAAGGCATCGACTTATGCTTCGGCGATTTTCGTAACCAACCTGCCAATGTATTTGCACAAGTCGAACAAACTGCATTTGGCTTCCAAGATTTATTTGCATCATCAACTTTTGAATCGAAATAACGTTCATATGCTTTCTTTAGTAATGGTGTAAAGTTTTTTCTGGTGAACACGATCGGTAAAATATCCGCACACGTAACAGAACAGATCAGCCGAATTTCTACAACTTCTAGAAGCCATATTTCGCTCAGAATTATTTCAAAATACAGTAACTATTTGAAAAATAACGTAACATATGTCATGCATCTTTTAGCAGTATAAAAAGTAGAATTATTTTGCATTTTATTAATTTTTAATAAGTTATATAGTAAAAATGAAACGGAGCAAATAACGGTTTCCCAAAAATATATTTATTCCCAAATATCTTAAGAATCTGACGTGATAGAGATAAACGGATTTCAGATTTGAAATCAGCGCAAGAAACTGACCTAAGAACACTTATTCTTATATAAGAAAGAAAAATGTTGTTTGTCAGTGTAATCACAAATCTGAAAGCAATGAATAGTTCCCTTGTAGAAGTGATATCACTGCAGTATTAAATATTACTTCTATATATGACACCTTAATTCACATTCTTAGCAGCCTCACGGGCAAACAATTACGGCATCATACATAGGTTTAATTTTTTTGTGTTTTTTAAACTTAGGCATATTTAACTGGGATTTTGAGGAATACTTTGAAAATTATAAGTTCTTTATAATTTTATTAGCATGTCCCAGCCTAACAAAAGAAACAACATGTTGTGTGAGACAGGCAAGAATTAAAAACTGTTAAAAACACAAAAAAATCATATATATATATATATATATATATATATATATATATATATATATATATATATATACTCTTTTATATATATTATATATATATATATATAATAAATATATATATATATATATCAAGGTGCTTTGGTGGTTAAGTGGTGAGAATGTTTGCCTTCTAAACAATCTGCGTTTGATTTTTGGTAGATTTTTTTTTTATTTGTGTTCTTTACTCATTTTAAGTCAGTCATACACATGAGAGTGTACTGGTAAGTGAGAATGTTCATCACCGCATGTGACAAAAAAATTATATTAAAGTCATGTTGTTTGTAACGACAGTACAGAAACTAGAGTGTTGCAGTTGAAATTTAACAAAAATTGTTATTTGTTTTGTTTTTTAAATTCAGTCATCCATGTCCAGCCTGCTTGTAATTGAAAATATTTTTTACATCTGATAATGATAATACATTCTTTGCTGGTATGAAACAGAATTTCAAATAAAATAAATAGTACCAGTCTGAAAAAAGTAGACACATTCAAGCACTTGGGCACTATATTACATCATGTATAAGCTAATTCATAGAACAGTCCCAGCAAAGTACAATTCTAGAAAATGAGAAACAAACTTTACAGTTCATCAGTTTCAATGACAGTAAGAATGTGTGGTTGTCAAGTGTGACAGTGAACTAATATTTGTTATGGGTTGTGGAGTAAAATAATTGCATAAGCTACTATCATAGGATATTATGGTCATGATATGGTTTGAGGTGTTTAATGCAATATTGCAAGTGTAGACCTGTTAAATAAATGAGTGTGTTAAGGCACACTGATAGTTTACTAAAATAATTAATATATAAACTACTCACCTCATAACCTGGTTCCAGTTTTATTTTTTCACCACTGAATGCAGCTGTAGTCTCAACATGACTTGAAGTCTGAGAAGAAAGAGTAATGGACTATAGCAGCATCAAAGCTGTACACATAACAGACAATTTACAAATATTATCTACTTTAAATGTATATATAATGGAGGTTAATTAAACTAGATAATATTTGTAAATTGTCTGTTATGTGTACAGCTTTGATGATACTTAACCTCCATTAAATGTATATATGCTATGCCAGCGGGAGTTTTACTCCTGGAAGAGTCTACCAAGCTGGACAGGTTTGCGTGGGCAGGGGTCAGACTAAAGCAGACACCCTGGTCCTCCAGGTTGGGGGTTTTAGCATAGGGCTGACACCAATGTCTATGTAAAAAAATAAAAAATTGAAGTTATGGAAACAACAACGAATAAACAAACTTTGCTGCGGGATGGACATCTAGAGTCTGAGGCTCGTATGACTGTCAGTGGTGAAAGCCAAAAGGAAGCCACTGACATGAGAACGGACGTCCTGACCGCAAAACATGATACAAGAATAGGATTTTGGAATGTCAGGACAATGAATGAGATGGGTAAAGTAAAACAGGTCATGGCAGAAATAAGACACTATAGGTTACACATTCTAGGGATAAGCGAGAGCAGATGGACAGGGGAAGGAAAAGTTAAAACAGCAACAGGAGAAACAGTACTTTACTCTGGAAGAGAGGATGGACAGCACAATGAAGGTGTAGCCATTATTCTACAGAAAGTAATAGAAAGGACATTACTGGAATGGAAACCCATCAACAACAGACTGATAAGAATAAGATTGAGAGGTAGATTCACTAATACTACAATAATACAACGCTACGCACCAACAAATGACAGTGATGCAGAGGTCAAGGATGAATTCTATCAACAACTGCAAAAAGAAATGGAAGACACACCTAGATATGATCTTATTATAGTAATGGGAGACCTCAATGCGAAAGCTGGTACACACAATACATATAAAGAAAGAGTAATGGGGAAATGTGACAGCGGAACAGCAAACGAAAATGGGGATAAATTAATAAGTTTCTGTAGTATTAACAACCTGGTTATTGGAGGAACACTTTTCCCACATAAAGAAATTCACAAATTAACATGAGAATCACCAAATGGTCAGGACAGAAACCAGATAGACCACATCATGATTAATGGTAGATGGAGACATGCAATACAAGATGTGAAGGTAAGAAGAGGTGCAGATGTGGGAAGTGATCACCATTTAGTAGCAGCAAAACTGAAAGTGAAACTAAGAAGGGCTGGACCAACTGTAACTACACAGAAAAGGTTTGACATCAGCAAACTGAATGACCCCCTTACCAGAAAAGCTTTTGTGGCTGACATAAAGAAACGATATTAATTTGCCAAAAGTCAGGAAAAGACATTGACTGATGATATAGAACAGAAATTCAACACCATTTCAACAATATATAAGGAATGCAGCAAATCATGCTTGGGATTCTAGGAAAGGAAGAAGCAAGAGTGGATAACACCAAAAACATTAAACACCATAACACTGAGAAAGGAAATTTTTTTTTTTTTTTTTTTTTTCGTACGCCCGCTAATACTCGAGGCGAAATCTCAGGTTATTACTAATGTCTAACCTGACATTGATTTTACGTGAGTATCCCTTTTTTCTTGTACAGAGACAGTAGTCCCTCGCCATTCAGGCAAATACTCTCCGATTTCGGAGGTACCCATTGCAGCTGGGTCGGCTCAGGAGCCGCCAATCCCTGGTCGACGACACTCCTTCAAATGGCCTCACCAGGTCTCGAGTTAATCCAGTCCAATTCCAGGTCGACGAAAAATCCTCAAATGCCGTCGCCCGGGTTTGATCCTGAATCACCCGGTCGCCAGAGCGGTGTTGTAACCACTACGCTAGCGCGGCTCCCAGAAAGGAAATGAAAAGAAAGAAAAATGAAGCGAAGTCCCCCAGGTTAAAGCAACTATATAGCGAACAGTACAGTCAGCTGGACAAAGAAGTTAAACGCCAAACCCGAGCCAACAAAAGGAATTTCCTAGACGATCTTGCAAGACAGGCAGAAGAGGCAGCACTGAGAAATGAACAAAGCACAGTATACAAAATAAATTCATCAGCCGAAAACGAGGTGCAAACAATATTACATTAGTAAGAGATAAGCAAGGAAATCTCATCACGACAGCAGAGGGACAGGAAACAAGATGGGCAGAGCACTTCAGAGAAACTCTGAACAAGGAACCACCAGAGACACAATTGAATGTTCCTGAGGCTGAAAACAATCTAGATGTAAATACAGACATTCCACGAAAAGAAGAAATCATCACAGCAATCAAAGGGTTAAAGAACGGAAAAGCTCCTGGCCATGATAACTTAAATGCAGAGCTATTTAAGACAGACCCTGAGCTAGCAGCAGAACTATTAGAACCACTATTTGCACACGTCTGGAAAACAGGGACAACACCAACGGAGTGGAACAAAAGAATAATTGTCAAATTGCCCAAGAAGGGAGATCTTGCAGACTGCAATAATTGGAGACGAATCACTCTTCTCTCAGTTCCCAGCAAAATACTAGGCAGGATAATTATACAGAGAATTTCAAAAGCAGAAGACCACAAACTGAGGAAAGAACAAGCAGGATTTAGAAAGAACAGAAGATGTGGAGATCATATATTCACTCTCAGGAACATTATAGAGCAGTGCTCAGAATGGCAAAGACAGCTGTACATTAATTTCGTTGATTTTGAAAAGGCTTTTGACAGCATACATAGGGGCAGTTTATGGAAAATACTGATAGCTTATGGAATTCCAAGCTGCATAGTGTCAATCA
This sequence comes from Oreohelix idahoensis, assembly GCA_024509875.1. NCBI lineage: Eukaryota > Metazoa > Mollusca > Gastropoda > Stylommatophora > Oreohelicidae > Oreohelix > Oreohelix idahoensis. The sequence goes on from JAMPIV010018531.1 coordinate 440,108, forward strand.
TAAAAAGCCTCTATGCCAACTTTACGTGTATGTTGGGCACAGCAACCTAACCTTTGAGGTGAAGACAGGAGTATGACAGGGATGCCCCTTATCAACAACTCTATTTTTAACAGTCATAGATTGCGTGATACGCCAGACAACAGAGGGCAGCCCAAGAGGAATAAGATGGACTACATTTTCTACATTGGAAGATCTGGAATATGCAGATGACATTGCACTACTAGCACATTCACATCAACACATCCAGGAAAAAACGGATAGACTTAATAAGTTTAGCCAGCAGGTGGGCTTGAACATCAATTTAAAGAAGTCTGAGGTCATGACGCTCAATGTGAGCAACCCAGAGCCCATATCAGTACGACACCCACCTTGACATACCTAGGATGCATAGTAACACCAAACGGCGGGGCAGGCAAAGGCATTAACATCAGAATGAATAAGGCAAGAACAGCCTTTTTTAGCCTAAACAACATCTGGAAGTCCTCTCAATACAGCACAAGCACAAAATAAGATTATATCAGAGCTGTGTGCTTTCTGTACTTCTCTATGGTGCGGAATGCTGGAGGGTTACAGAGAAGGAAATGTTGAAATTGTCATCTTTTCACACAACATGCCTAAGAAAAATTCACCGAATCTTTTGGCCAAATACCATCACCAACCAAGATCTGCTTACTCGGAGCAAGCAAGAGGACATGCACACCATCATAGCTGGCAGACGCTGGAGCTGGGTTGGCCATGTCCTCAGAAGAGACCCCGATGCCATCACAAGAACAGCTATGCTTTGGACCCCTGAAGGAAAACGAAAGAGAGGCCGACCAAAAACAATCTGGCGGAGGACTGTGGAGGCTGAGATGCAAAGAATGAACCAAAGTTGGGGCACTGTACGAAGGATGGCCGCCGACCGAGCAAAGTGGAATCAATTTGTGGTTGCCCCACAAGACGCCACTGTAACTGTCTTTTTTTCTTGTTGAGGTGATCACTGGCCCAAGACAGTATACATGTTGTTAGATGTGTAGTGCGAGCGTATGATGAATTGAGTGTGGGTGCGAATGAAGACGCGAATGTGTTTAGGCTCGTATAGATGTAGATCCTGCAACCCATACTCTCGCATGCAGTAATCAAGGATGCTTTGACACTGCAGGCATGTTTCAAGACATTTATTGACGGGAACACACATAATATCAACAGGAACAGTCAGTGTAACAAGGTCATGCTGACCTGACATCGATAGGTATACATTTGGCATTCAAAAAGGTAAACATCAGAATAGACGTGCATGGTCAATAGCAAAGTTCTTCAATAATGACAGTTCGTAGCGTCGCCCTTGGCGTCTCTGACTAAACGCGTCAGATGCCTTAGTTGCCTTGACACACAGGTGCAACTTGGCACTCCCTGCCAATTGCACATAACAGGCTGTAGTATAATAGCCGGAAGCACAGGCCTCGTCCTAACGTCGGCCGTGTACTTCTGTTAAATAGGTTATCATCAACCCTGCAGTAATACTTATTGTAGGTAGAAGTTCCGCCAATCTGCGGCTCCCACAATATATCTTCGTCACTGGATTTCTGGACAATATAAGACTAACAGTCTTGGATGGCTACCTCGAGCACAAATATATAAGTTCTGAAATGGCGGATCCGTGAACTGCTGTTCACCCTAGGTAATCCTTTACATGTTCTGCCACCGAAAAGCGTAATAATGCATAAAGGTCGGTATTACCTGGTAAATGAATCCTCAGAACTACACAAGGAATTCTGTCGTCATCCCGACGCACAGAGATTCACTGGGGAAAACTGCCATAGCAGTTACTTCGAAGATTCTCCCCGAAAAAACAATGGACTCTTGGTCCCTTCAGAAAAACAGGACCTCCCGGCTTCCCGGAAGTATATCTCACTCCCGCTTAAAAAAACCTTCCCATAGGCCTACGCCCGAACTGACAACCTCTGACCCTAAAGGTCAAACACAATGAATGAATAAACAAGGGAAGACAACCCCTAATCAACCTGACATCGCAGGTAAAGACACAATTATACTTATGATACAAACATAAGCAAATAACTTGACAGATGACTCCGTCGAAAATGACAGCAACATTACTACCACCCCCCTGTAAAAAAAAAAAAAAATTGCAATTTTTTTTTTTTTTAATATGTTCATGAGCAAGATAGCACCAGTATCACTTCTGTGCTCATGCAAACAATGAACCTAATATCAGGTACAATAGAAGAGGGTACAAATCATCTCCCAACATAAGAGAAAATATTTCCTTTAAGCCAAACAAACTAAGGGATACCATTCAAGAAACCTAAGTTGCTGGCAATACCAATCATATATCAAACATTACTAAATAATATAATCATAGCAATATACAAATGTCAATGCTATTTTAGCAACATATCACTGATGGATGGACAAAATGAAATTTGTTAAATTATCTAAACATCATCCAAATACATTTGTATTACAACATATTATGATATTAAGGACAGACCTAAGTCTGAAAGTATATCAGGAAAAAACTAGGACACAAGATTTAACTGGAATCATGTGGGCATCTAGACAATATGTCCGCCATCACATTATCCGAACCACGGATAGCTCGCACCGTGAAATGGAAAGGCTGAAGAGCAATAGCATAACGAGTAGATCTCGAGCTCTTCAAATCCTTACTTTGCATAGCCGTAAGAGCTTTTTGGTCGGTTTCCATAAAGAAATGCGCGCCCAGAAGGAACCTTTGTAGCTTAAGAATGGACCAAACCATAGCCAACAATTCACGGTCCAAAACCGAGTAATTCCTTTCTGCCGCATTCAGCTTCCTAGAAAATACATTACAGGATGCAGAGTTCCTGAATATTCCTGCATTAGTGCCGCTCCAATGCCAGTGGAAGAGGCATCACTACGAAGGACAAAAGTCTTATCAATCGTCGGTAGTCTTAAGATAGGATGAGATGAGAACAAATTCTTAACCTGATCCAATGAAGATTGGCATTCTTGGGACCAACCAACGCAAAACCATAATTGAAAGAGGAGAACATTTTTTTCAATAACGTTGAAAGTGGGTGCCATATAATGGAGGACGAGATATTTTTTCGAAATGGTCTCTTCTTCATTCATTGGGATTGGAATGGGGCATTAAAGAGGAGATTTACTTCCAAAAAAAGAAGAGATTCAATAACGTACGCAAGAGATTAGCTAATTTTGGAGGAAACATAGTGGATCGGAATCCTGATAGATATTCTTTTTTAGAATACTGTCATGAAGGATTGCCGACTGGAGAATTTGCTTTTTTTTTTCCCAAAGCGATTGAAAGACTGCATGAAATATTGCTGATTTTGGAAAAAGTTTAAAAAAGGGTTTTCCTTCTTTTTTTTTGTCTTCAAAACAAAAATTTAGAAAAGTCTGGTATATTTTTGAAAACGACAATTTCAAGGACTAAACCTAAAATTAGAAAAATAGTTCTTCATTCCTTCAATTTTTTGGTATTCGCATCCAAAAGCAGGTGACCAAATTTTGTCATTCACTGAACGCTGAAAGACATTTTTTTCTAAAATTTTTCAATGATGTTATGGCTGAACTCAGAATAGAAGTGAAACCAATATTGCTCACGCATTTTCTGAGACCATAAGTCCTGAAATGCGCATAAGAATTAAAGGAAAACCCATTTCCTTAAAAATCTCATTTTGTAAAAATTTCGCTGAAAAGGGTGCAAAAATGGAGGAGGGATAAATAAAGTGGGTGCCCATAAGTCGTTTCCAATGAAAAAAAATTGTATCAATCCCAAGAGACTACGCTCCTTTTTTGTTTTCGGAACCATATTTAATATCTTTGAAATGTTTTGGTCCTCTGTCTTCAACAGACCATGACCAACTCGATGACCTAGGAAGGAAATTTCACTAAACCCAACAAAAGCTTTAGAGGGTTTAGCAGTCAAACTATGCTCACGTAGAGTAGATAGCAATTCCGTCAGACCCACATAGTGTTCTTCCCAAGTATCGCTGAAAAGACAGATGTCGTCTAAATATGCAATGACATCTGCACGATCTGATAGAATTCGTCGCATCATGCGTACGAAAGTCGCTGGGGCGTTCATAAGCCCGAAAGGCATAAAATTCCATTGAAACAGACCCCTAGGTGTCGAAAAAACAGTGAGAGGTTTGGCGTGTTCCGTCAATGGGACTTGCCAATAACCTTTCGACAAGTCTAGTTTAGTAAAGAATTTAGCTTTAGAAAGTCTAATAAGTAGATCATCTAATAACGGCATAGGTTCAGCATCGAACTTCGTAACTTGATTTAATTTGCGATAATCAACGCAAAGACGTATGTTATTGTCTTTCTTTCGAACAATAACTATCGACGAAGAATAAGCTGAAGTGGATGGTTCAATTATTTGTAGTTGAATCATTTCATCCAATTCTTTCTCGACTTGTGCTTGAAAATGAATAGGTATTGGGTATGGTCTTACTCTGCTCGGATTACGATCAGTAAGTATGATGTCATGTTCTATGACATCTGTGTGTCCAGGAATGTCGGTAAGGACATCCTGATATGATTGTAACGTAGAGGATACTTGACGCTGTTCCTCAAAAGACAAGTTGGAAGAGACTGTAACGTCTCTCCACGATTCCGTTGAAGTAAGTGGAATCGCAGGAAGAGGTAAGTTCACGTCAGAAAAAATAGTTTCCTCATCCTGTATAACGGACAGGGATGAGATGTGACCATGTTGAACTGGAGAGTCGTCCGTCGCCTGGAAAATAGGCTGTAAATAGTCTGGACGTTCAATAAACTCTGTTAGCATATTTATATGGAAGGTTTTATGCCTTCCATCCACATCGACAATATAGTCGACATCAGAAATTTTCGAGACTATAGTGTATGGACCCTTCCAAGAAATGAGAAGTCTATTCTCTCTTGAGGGCAGTAAGACATATGCTTTGTCTCCAGGACAAAGTTGACGTAGGCGTCTTTTCTTATTAGCAAATCGCCTAGCTTTTTCTTTCGCAAATTCGGAAGATGAAGTTGCTAACCTGCACGATTCGATAATCTTTTCTCTAAGAGCTATAACATATTCATATGACGATTGTGTATCATCGTCAATATTATCGGAAGTTATCAAATCGTGTAACAAGGACATTGGCCCGCGCGGTTGCGCGCCAAAGACAAGTTCGAAAGGAGAAAACCCTGTATGCTCGTTGGGAACCTCTCTATAGGCAAAGAGGACTGCAGGTAAAACCCTGTCCCAATCTTCAGGATGATCCTCCGTTATCTTGCCAAGTAAGTTCTTTAGTGTCCTGTTAAGACGTTCTACCAATCCATTGGACATTGGATGATAAATACTACTGAGAGACCTTTTAATGTCTAGCGTAGCCATTACCTGAGACATAACGTCCGAAATTAACTGAGTGCCGTGATCCGACAGTATTTCTCCGGGGAATCCCAGACGAGAAAATACGAGCCAAAGAGCATCAGCGATATCGACAGTTGATATGCTCTTCAGAGGAATAGCCTCTGGCCAACGCGTGCACATGTCCACGCAAGTGAGGATAAATTGGTGTCCTCTGGCTGACTTAATTTTGAACGGACCAATGATGTCTATAGCCATTTTCTGAAACGGCCGAATCGGAATATCTGCAGCCTGAATAGGAGCAGCATGTCTCGGACCCCTAGACTTGACCTCTTGACAAATTTTGCAAGATCGGCAATAAATTCGGATGTCTTTATTCACGAATGGCCAAAAGAATGACGCAAGGACTCTAGTTTTAGTTCTGGAAAAACCCATGTGTCCCGCACACTGAGAATCGTGTGCATGCCGAAGAATTAAGGCTCTCATACACTTAGGCACAAGAATTTGCGAGTGCATAGACTTGTCCGAGTGTTGTACCATTCGTACCAATATACCATTCTTCATAGTGATATACGATTTGTGATTCGTATTTTGATTGGGATCCCCTTTCTTTGCAAGAAGGAAGTATTTCTTCAAAGAAGGATCCTCTTCTTGACGTTTAACAAACGAGTCATGGGAAATCACCAAGTGCTCGTCTTGGCTATCAACTTCATTACTATTATCAGATGAAGTTGGGGGATTAAGAGCTTGAGCTCTTGTCACCACTGCATTGACCGTTTGAATGTTTTCTTCTTCCCAACTAGAAATTTGTTGCGGGGTGCATTCCTTAACCCCATGAATACGACCGATTATAAGATCCGCAATAGGATTAGGAAGAAGACATGCATGGACATCTCCTGTGAAGAAAGGAGTGTCAATCCTAATAATAGCAGTAGGATAGCTTTCCATAGTACCACCAAATGTAACACATTTGATTGTTTTTCCAGTGGCACAGCAAGGATCTATCAGAGACTCCTTAACCCCGACGGTAGTACATCCCGAATCGAAAAGTACTGAGACTAGCCTATCATTTATTAGACCTTTATGTAAGATGAGAGATCCTCTCCCATCATGCGCAACTGTAGCAGGTAGAGCAGGAAGAGGGTGACCACAACTTAGCGTAGATACAGTTGATGAGTCAAACAATGTTAAGCATTGGGGGCATTCAGTTGCTCTCCCAAAATCGAAAGCACAACCAGTGATAGCCCTAGAGTTACCACTATCATTTACTGTATTACAGGCTCCATCAAACTCTTGTTGCGCAGAGTTTGCCTGTTGGTAAGGTCTTTTTTTGTTAAACCTAGGTCTACCTCGATTATCATTTCCCCTGTAATTATTTTTGACTATCATTTCCCCTGTAATTGTTATCATCATATTGCCTATTGTAATCATCATTCCGGTTTGAATCCCGGTTTCTAAATTCACCATCGTCATAATCTTGACGTCGAGAATGATTACCTCGAAAATTTGAATAGTTATTATTTGGATAGCCTTTACGAAAGTGTCTCAAATTATTACCACTAAAATTACGAGAACTACCATCTTGTCTCCACTGCATAGACGAAGAACCATCATGTGTTGGATTACTCCGCTTCTGAGTGTAATTTTGATTACTTCCCCTATTCCAATTTTGTTGAGCACCCTGAAATTTTTTTTTCTGAAATTAGGGCCATATGGTGTTGCCGAAGCAGCTGGCAACCCTTCTTTCACTTTAGAATTGCTAACTGTAGCATGGGGATGTGCTGTGGCATACTGACAACAGTATTCCTCCATTTCTTTTAAGTTTTTTTAGGCTTACGCTCATGAAGGAATGCAAGAAAAGAATCATTAACAGATGACAAAACCTTATCTCGCAATAATAAGTCCATTAGACCTTCATATGTTTTCTCAATCTGAGACAACTCAACCCATCGTGTAAATGTACGACGTATCTTTGTAACAAAATCAGAGAAATCTACTCCATTTTCTGGCAACATTGTCCTAAAACGAAGACGATAGTCTTCTTGTTTTAATTGGTATTTCTTTAGTAATGCTGCCCTGACAACATCATAATTAGTCCTCTCATGTTCGTCTATTGTCATAAGAGTAGTCACTGTGTCACCTGTAAAAAATGGCATCAGTTGTTCAACATATTTTTCCTTTTTTATGTTATGCGTATCGCACAAAAATTGGAATCTATCTAGATAATCTGCTACGTCATCCTTTAAAGGATTGAAATGAGGCAATTTAATCCTACTAACAAACTCCTTTGTCGTACTCGAAGTTGTTTGCTGAGCACCCGTACTCGCCAATTTCAATTTCTCTAACTCCAAAATTGCGAGTTTTTTCATCAAGTTCCATCTTCTGTTTTCTTTCCTCATGTTCCATTTTTCTAATTTCAGCCTCAGCAGCAGCTTGAAGTTTTTTTTCCTCTGCAGCAGCTTGAAGTTTTTTTTTCCTCTGCAGCAGCTTGAGCTTGAATTTTTTTGTCTTCCATTTCCATCTGGAATTTTCTTTCATCAGCTTGAGCTTTTCTCTCCTCAGCCTCTCTTTGATACCTTCTTTCTTCAAGTTCTAATCTTCTATTCTCAGCTTCTAGCTTCTTTAGTTCAGCTTCTGCTTTCAATTTAATTTCCTCTTTTTGTTTCTTTTCTTCTGACTTTAATGCAATGGCGAATTGAGCAGATGAATATTCTTCCAATTCTTTACCAGACTTACCAAGGGTCAACCCTTGCTGGATGAAGAAATCCAATGTAGACATTCTGTCTAATGAGATCAGAAACCTGAAAAAAAATTAAATAAATTACCTTATCCCACTTCAATGGGAGACAAGTCTGAAATGCTAGACTTGTATACTCACTTCACTTTATTTTACTGTCTTAGTCTTAGACAAAGACTTTGTATGTTCCTCTTGTTTATAATGTACCCAAAAAATCACTTGAGTACCTGTGGAAAAAAAAAAAATTCCCTTATATCCCACTCACTATGGGCACAAGTCTTTTTTTTTATAAAGAACTTGAATATGTATTTACCTTGTCTCAATCTTTGTAGATAACAAGTCTTTTATCAAAGAACTTGTATAAATATCTTATATAATATTATTTAACAAACTCTATATGAAGAGTCTACCTTATCAATAATATCAAAACATGACCAAGTATGTGTATGTAGACTGTGCATGACAGTAATGTAGTACAACCAAAAAAAAAAAAATACAAAGACAAAAATACAAAACAATACAAATGGCAACACTGTTTTAACCAAAAATGTGTAGAGAAATACACAAGAAAGGAGAGACCTACAGAATACAAACAAAACAAATCGACAATCAAAACTGAAAAACAGACAAAATATTACAAAAAACAACGTTAAGTACAATTACATCACAGCTAACATCAATAGCGACCAATTGTCACTAGCAAATTTCCAAATTAAGAAAATTTGCACCTACAGACCGCTTACAGTAAGCCTCGATCAAGTGGCATATTTACCGTAAGACCCACCAACCGAAAAACCCGCAGAAAAATACACCAAAAACAGTAGAAGTGACATAAACATATAGCAATCAATTTCAATGTGTTGCAGAACAAGTTCAGTCACAGCTGAAACTAAAATAAATTTCTTGCTCCTTGCGAACACAGAAAACGAAATGTCAAACGCGCACTGAACGTCAAATCCACTGTAACATAAAGTATTCACGAACCAAAGTTACTATGACCTTCTCAAATTAGGGCTTGCACATTGAATGTTTACAATTTCACGTACTGTTTACAGACACTTGACCTCCAACAATGTAGCTTGAATGCTCTGACCTAGAAAAGTCTGTTGTTGAATGAAACGTGTCACAACCCGCAGTACTGTTTACAATAGGAACCCGCCTTCTATGCAGTTATGGTCCACGTAGCAAATGCCTAGTAGTTCACTTCAGTACTTGTCTTGTTATGCTTTATGTAGCATTATAATATAAATGCTCGTACTGTTTATTTGTGTCAACCGTTGATGACCTATATCTGTCCTGTTGTAGCCAAAACTTGCAAGTGTAGAATTAGCGTTGTGTGTTACGGCTGTCCCGTGTGTAGCTTAGACCCACAGATCAGAAGTGTAATGTGTACTTGTCCTTCTTGTAACTTTCTCGACAAAACTGGAGACATCATACATGTAACAGCCAACCAGGAATGTAAATTTCTGGATCCATAAATGTCAACAATAATGTCAAATGCTCGCTCTGTTCTTTTTTAAACCCACAGATCTGGTCCATCAGAAATGTAAGTTTCTAGGCCACATTGGCGACAAGAAATGTATCATAAGAGCCCACGTAACTGGTCCACCAGAAATGTAACTGTCTTTTTTTCTTGTTGAGGTGATCACTGGCCCAAGACAGTATACATGTTGTTAGATGTGTAGTGCGAGCGTATGATGAATTGAGTGTGGGTGCGAATGAAGACGCGAATGTGTTTAGGCTCGTATAGATGTAGATCCTGCAACCCATACTCTCACATGCAGTAATCAAGGATGCTTTGACACTGCAGGCATGTTTCAAGACATTTATTGACGGGAACACACATAATATCAACAGGAACAGTCAGTGTAACAAGGTCATGCTGACCTGACATCGATAGGTATACATTTGGCATTCAAAAAGGTAAACATCAGAATAGACGTGCATGGTCAATAGCAAAGTTCTTCAATAATGACAGTTCGTAGCGTCGCCCTTGGCGTCTCTGACTAAACGCGTCAGATGCCTTAGTTACCTTGACACACAGGTGCAACTTGGCACTCCCTGCCAATTGCACATAACAGGCTGTAGTATAATAGCCGGAAGCACAGGCCTCGTCCTAACGTCGGCCGTGTACTTCTGTTAAATAGGTTATCATCAACCCTGCAGTAATACTTATTGTAGGTAGAAGTTCCGCCAATCTGCGGCTCCCACAATATATCTTCGTCACTGGATTTCTGGACAATATAAGACTAACAGTCTTGGATGGCTACCTCGAGCACAAATATATAAGTTCTGAAATGGCGGATCCGTGAACTGCTGTTCACCCTAGGTAATCCTTTACATGTTCTGCCACCGAAAAGCGTAATAATGCATAAAGGTCGGTATTACCTGGTAAATGAATCCTCAGAACTACACAAGGAATTCTGTCGTCATCCCGACGCACAGAGATTCACTGGGGAAAACTGCCATAGCAGTTACTTCGAAGATTCTCCCCGAAAAACAATGGACTCTTGGTCCCTTCAGAAAAACAGGACCTCCCGGCTTCCCGGAAGTATATCTCACTCCCGCTTAAAAAACCTTCCCATAGGCCTACGCCCGAACTGACAACCCCTAATCAACCTGACATCGCAGGTAAAGACACAATTATACTTATGATACAAACATAAGCAAATAACTTGACAGATGACTCCGTCGAAAATGACAGCAACAGCCACTAGGCGTGATGGCCACTGACTGCTTTGACGGTCGGCGGCTAAAGATCAAAGAAGAAGAAATGTATATATAAAACATTAAATTTAAATGTTACCTCATCATCTTGTTCAAGTTTCACCCTGACAGCAAGACCAGAAATGACATTTTCAATGTTCCTGTCATCCTAGTGGGGGAAAAAAACAGAAGAGGACATTAAAAGATGTTATATTTTAAAAAATATACAATTTTTTTGTCTGAGAATCACTAGAAACATTTAATCTCTTTAATAATTTTTTAGCAACTTGATCCCAACCAAGGATAGAGACCAACAGGAGGAAGATTTACTATTTCAGAAATAACAAGTGTCTAAAAATTAAAAAAACTCACTGTACAAACCTGTTCTAGTTTAATTTTTTCATCCATGAATAGGAACTGTGTTTGACTATTTCTTGGAGGCTGGAAAGAAAAAAAAATATGTTTCATAAAAATATATACAACAAAGTGTGAAATCTTAAAAACAACCAAAAAAAACTCTAATAAGGTAGAAGTTGATGCAAGATGTAAGTGGTGAGAATTGCTAACATTAGAAAATGCAGCCTTGATAAGAAGAAGTCACTGGGACCACATAAAATACTTATCCAAAGTTCTGCTTAAATGAATTTTGCTTAAAATGTATGTCAGAAGAAAAGAAAAAAACACTAAGCGATTATTTTATCCATTAGGACAAAATCAATTTTGATTTTAAATTTTCATTTCTGAATTTTTTTTTAAATTTTCAAAAGCAATTTAGTGAAGCCAAAAATGTATTTTTGATTAAATTGGCAGTAGGCATAGGGGCCAACATTAGGAAAAGTATGTCAGTTGGGCACACAAAAAAACTCACCTTACAATCTTTTTCTAGTTCAAGTTTTTTTATCCATAAATGGGAACTGTGTTTGACTATTTCTTTGAGGCTAAAGAAAAAAAAATTTTGTTTCATATAAATATACAACAAAGTTTAAAGTTCTAAAAATAACACAAACAATTCTTGTGTGTTAGAATATGATGTAGAGATGTAAGTGGTGATAATTGCAAACATTATATTTGAGAACAAAATATCACTTCCTAGCAAGTTGTAGTATTCACCCCATCAAATATTCTTGCTATCTAATTTTTTGTTGTACCAATGCTTTGATTATAACTCAAAGGTTATGGACCAATTATTAGAAAAAATATACACGGATGTAATGACTAACATTTGTGCACACACATAATACATTTTATTAAAAAGACAAATCATTAAGCTGATAAACAAATAAAATCAATAAACAAAAGAATATACTACTTTAAATACAAAAACCTGTGATAACTTTTGGAGTAAAAATACTGATGAAAATAAAACTTAATTTTAGGTTATATATACGGACTCCCTAGATTTCATTTATGGATCCTCAAGGAGCCCATAGACCATAGGTTTAGAATTCCTGCTCTAGAACAACCCTGTATGTGTATGGTGTATGTGTTTTTTAGAAAAATTGATGTCTAATTTATTTAATAAAATTTATGGAATTCTTCTTAGTAGTATTAATATGTATCTCTGTTTTATATTGATATATTTAGCAAGAGAAGCATAACAGCTTCTATGCTTTCATGCCACTCTTTGTGTGCCATTGATTTATTTCAAAAGGAAAGTGGATATGAATGAAGTGACCACAAGAGAATTAGTGAACATGTAGCAGAAAGAGATCAACATAATTATTTCCTGCCATATTTTGACATGTTAAGTGCTCATATAAACACAAAAACAGGTGTGGCTAAATGAGACATGCTGTCTCCTGCATATTTAATATCTGTACAGAAAAAAATGTTCAGATAAATACAGGAAATGCCAGGACTGAACATTAGTGGAAGATCAATAAACAACCTTAGATATGCAGATGATACAGTTTTATTAGCTGAAGGCAAACAGGATTTACAAGAACTAGTAAAAACAGCATAAGTTATGATTATAAACTGGACATTAACATTGACAAAACGATAATTACTAAAGCTGATGGTAAGCACACATTGAAGATAAGAGTAAATGGGTAAATACAGGAAAAGCCAAGAGTCTCCCATGTCTTGGACACATAATAAGAGAAGATAGCAGATGCAAAATATAAATCAAGAAAACAACAGGAATGGCCAAAACTACATTCAACAACATGAGATAAATACTGACATCTAAAACAATTAACTCACTAAATTAAAACTGAAAATGATCAAATGTTACTTACATCCTTCATGATTGTATGATGTAGAAACAAGGACAATGATAAAGCAATAAGAAGAAAGATCTGAAGCCCTTGAGATGGGATATATAGACAAATGGGGTACACTCACAAATTCAGAATGGCAATCTTCTAGCATTATTATTTTTATTATTGTATGGTGTAGAAACTGGGACAATGCTCATCCAGTTTTTTTTTTTTTCTTATCCAGCGGCACTTGGGCTTTTCAGCCCTTCGGCCCAATGACATGTCATTGCGAGGCTGGGGAACCTGAGGACTTTCCTTCCAACCCGGTCAGGAGCTTCGCTCCTTCCCATCCACAGAGGGTTTATCACAGGAGCCGTTCAGGCTATTCAGTCAAATTTCCGGCCGTAAACATTTCTTCAAACGCCGACGCCCGGGTTTGAACCATGAACACCTGGTCGCCAGTACAACGCCTAAGCCATTACACCAGCGCGGCTCCCATGCTCATCCAGTTAAATGAGAGAATTGAGGCCCTTGAGATCTGGATGTATAGAAGAATGAGGTGTTCCTCATGAACAGAAAAGAACGGGTGGGGGAGAATTCTAAAACATCTAAGAATGAAAAGAGAAATAATGATTGAGATTTAAGTCAAAATACGAGGGGCGTTCAGAAAGTAATGCACCACATCGTTTTTCTCAGGAGCTGTTTATTCAAAAAGCATGAAATTTATACACAATATACATGGATATGTCATGTAAACATCGGTATTATTCAACATAATCTCCATCAACTTGTACGGCTTTATGCCAGCACGAAACAAGTGCATGTATTCCTAGCCCGTACCAGATTTTGTCTTTATCATGTAGCCATTTCTTCGCTGCATGAATCACTCCTTCATCATCTTCAAACCTTGTCCCACAGAGTGCATCTTTAAGTGGACCAAATAGATGAAAATCAGAGGGTGCCAAATCGGGACTATAAGGTGGATGGGGTAGTACAGTCCAACCCAATTTGGTGATTGCTTCCCGTGTTGCCAGACTTGTGTGAGGGCGCGCATTGTCGTGAAGGAGAAGCAGGTCTACTGGATTCTTGTGCGGCCGAACTCTGCGAAAACGTTGATTGAGTTTTTTCAATGTCTTAATGTAAGCTTGCGAATTGATTGTCTCTCCTCTTGGCATATTGAAACGCTCCAACAATTCAAAAGAAATTGCTTTCCTTTGCAATCGGTGGTCATTTGTGAGACTTCGAGGAACCCATCTTGCGCAAACCTTAGAAAATCCGAGAGTTTTTATAACTGCATTTGCACTACCAATGCTGACTGACAGCTGTAAGGCCAATTGTTGAGTAGTGATTTGCCTATCAGTAAGAATAATGCCCTCAGCGCATTTCAACATTTCTGCGTTGGTGGCTGTGGCAGGACGTCCACAGCGCGGCCGATCAAGCAGCTCCGTATCTCCACTTCCTGATTCTTTGAACCCAGCGACTGACTGTACTCCTGTCGACTGCAAAACTTCCATACACATCACATAGACGCTTGTGAATATTCACAACAGTTTCCTTCTCTGCAACGAGAAATTCTATCACAATTTGCTGTTTATAACACAAGTTGCTAACATGCTCCATTTCAACGGTTTAGGGATGCCGTATTATTTGGCCGGTTGCGATGCAATTTGGTGCACACAATTGGCACATGCCCCTGGCAAAGGGGCGACCGACCCCAACCAGGCGCGTCCACGGGTGGCAGATAGTGGAACGACCTCCAGATATGGTGTGTCAGCTGCGAATTAAGTCAGCATTGCTGGACGAATAAGCAGTCGCGGACCAAACGGCGATGTCCTCCCAGCAGGACGGGGAGGGGTAACAGGTGGCACTGATACCCCCACTGAAATCCCCCATATGTCCTATGACGGGTGCATCAAGCGAGTAAGAGCCGCTATAAGCTCTAGCCACGGGGAAGGTAAACCTCGGTAAACAAACCAATCTGCTGCCTTGCAGCTACCACCGGGAGATGGAAAGGCTATGGGAGACAACCCTGAACAACAAACACAACCTGGCCTGCCGAAGACGGAGTGTGTTAGCTACGGCGCAGACACCGGGAAAAATTAGGACACACACGCTTTTGCGGTATTGAGTCATGCGACAATCTCGACTTACGTCATGGCGTCGCTCCTATCAGCTACAACCGGGGAGGAGCGGAGCCGGGCCCCTAGCCTCGAAAGGGCCCACCCAAGCAACCGGTGCCTTTGCCAACCAAATGGTCGGGGGAAGGCAAAGTAGAGCAACTGACCAACCAACCCACTATCTTACAGTGGCTCAATGGAATGCAGAAGGAGTGAGGAACAAGAAACCGGAGTTACAAGAATTCCTCAGGGAAAATAACATTGATATAATCTGCATCCAAGAAACTCACCTAAAAGATACCCAACGATTCTTTGTACGTGGATACCAATCCTTCCGCCAAGACAGGGCAAAAAGAACTAAGGGAGGAATCCTCACACTGATTAAAACCTCAATCCCAGCAGTAGAGACACACAGATCTGGTGAGGACGAACTTGAATACATAACAGTCCAACTACTACTGCCCAGTGGAGACTTAACGATCACAAACTGCTACAGCTCTCCAACCACAACTCTGGAGCTACACAAATTGAAGCTTGCAGCATCGAGACACCTCATTATGGGTGACTTCAATAGCCACTCACCAGCTGGGGCTATGACGCAACAGATCCAAGAGGAGAAGAGGTGGAAGATTGGATGGTAGAGAATAAACTAATTCTAATAAACCAACCAGAGGATAAGCCCACCTTCTATTCCAGAGTATGGAAAACAACGAGCACACCAGATCTTGCTATGGCTACAGATGACATACATCGACTCACCACCAGAACAGTAAATACTCAACTTGGGGGAAGTGACCATGTACCAGTCACATTACAGATATCTGAGATAAGAAGTGCAGGAGAAATCAATATGTCTCCTAGCTGGAATTTCAAAAAAGCAAACTGGGGATTTTTTAAAGAACAAGCCGACAATTTCTGTCAGAACATTGCCCACTCAAATAACATCAATAAAAACATCTCCATCATCAGTGAGGCAATCATCCAAGCAGCAAAGAAGTCAATTCCACGAGGTAAACGACGAGACTACAAACCATACTGGAGTGACAACCTGGGAAAACTCCATAGTGAATTAAATAAAGCACGGGAAACTATGGAGCAAAATCCCACATTAGAGAACACACAGAGGCACAACAGCATAAAACAAACTTTCAATGAACAAAAGAAAGCTGAAATCCAAAGGAGCTGGCACCAGAAGACCAGCAGTCTCAACATGGAAAAGGACTCAAGCAAGCTATGGAATCTGACAAGAGTGCTAAATGAAGAAACAACAACCAGCTACTGTAAGACTGTCATCAAGGAAAATGAAAAATACCACACAGGAAAGATGGCAGCAAATATCCTGGCAGATTTCTACAAGGAAGAAAGCACCACATCACTTTCACATGCACGGATCCAAGAAGTACGTAAGGAAGTAAAAGAAAAACTGAAGCAACAAAACCCAGATATCTGCATGAAGTCACCCCTTACTATGAGAGAACTCAGTGCTGCCATAACAAAACTAAAGAACAGAAAAGCTCCAGGAAAAGATGGCATCACAAATGATATGATCAAGAACCTTGGACCTGTAGCCAGGCACAAGCTCCTCCTAATCTTCAATCAGTCATGGAGTACTGGAAAATTTCCAGATCAATGGCGAGAAGCAATCATTGTTCCCATCAGAAAGAAACAAAAGGAGAAAACAAGCAAGTCTAGCTACCGACCAGTTAGCCTACTGAGCTGTCTGGGTAAGGTAATGGAAAGAATGGTGAACTCAAGACTACTGAAACATCTGGAAAAAAACCATCTGCTTGATAACACACAGTCAGCATTTAGAAAAAATCACAGCACCGAAGACCAACTAGTATATCTAGCCCAGGAAGTAGAAAATGCCTTTCAGGAGAAAAAGAAAGTACTGGCAGTTTTTGTAGACTTGACAAAAGCCTTTGATAAGGTATGGAAAGAAGGACTCCTCCTTAAGATGCTCAACAGCAAAATTGAAGGGAGAATGTTCAACTGGATACGGGACTTTCTTCGATACCGCACAGCAAGAGTAAAACTTGACGGGAAACTGAGCCATCGCGTCACTCTACAACAGGGTGTGCCACAAGGAGGAGTTATCTCCCCCACACTTTTTATCATATATATAAATGATATTGCAGAGAAACTGTCCGGGCATATCTCCAGGGCTCTTCATGCTGACGATTTTGCTGCCTGGTCTGCTGCTGAACATTTGCCTACTGCGAAGTTCAGGATGCAAGCTGCGCTAAATACCATCGGTAAATGGGCATCAGATTGGGGAGTACAGATAAACCTCTCCAAGACAGTAGCAACCTGCTTCTCTCTGTCAAATCGCCGAGAAACGATCAAACTGCAGCTAAATGGAAGTGAACTTCCAATCGAGGAAAACCCAACATACCTAGGAGTCAAGTTGGATAAGAGACTCACCTGGAAGCCGCACTTAAAAGCAGTAGAACAGAGAGCAATAAGAAAGCTCTCTATTATGAAGAAACTGGCTGGCACAAGTTGGGGGGCAAATACCAACATACTTAAAAAAGTCTATACAGGCACAGTCAGACCTGTACTTGAATATGGCATGTCAGCCTGGGCCACAGCATCTAAAACAAACACAGAATGTCTAGGGAAAGTGCAAAATTCAGGCCTTAGACTAATCACTGGAGGGATGAAGACTTCTCCAATCCAGGCAATGGAGCGATACACCAACATCCGCTCTCTTGATGACAGACGTGAGGAAAAGGTATTCACTCACAGTGAGAAGCTTCTACGAATGCCAAGTCATCCAATGCATGCCAAACTCCATAGTGTGACAAAGAACAGGCTGAAAAGAACCAGCTTCCTAAACATCTCCAAACATCTGCATCAATGCTATGAAGACCTCCTCCCAAATCGATCTACTGAGATTGAAATGTTAATTGATTACGAGGAGCCAGACGACTGCCATGGAAATATATCTATCATCACTGAAGTCCCTGAAATAAAAAAGAAAGGCCACCTGACCCCTCAACAACTAGATCAGATCTGAGCTTAACATCATCCAAAGGTCATCAACCATTGCCCTTCAGTGGTTACCTGCCCACTGTGGAATCGCTGGTAATGAGAAAGCAGATGCTATCAAGAAGTGGCAGTAAAATGGAACAATACAGCCACCCATTGCCCTATCGGGAAGCAAAAACCATCATCCACAACAAGTACAAAAATCAGTGGAAGGAGGAGGGGGATATATACAGCAGAGATGACCCAATTCACCACCTAAACAGATACCAACAGACGACAATTTTCCGCCTGAGAACTGGTCACTGCAGATTACTTGGACATCTCTATCGCCTCAAGATATCCCACACGAATGAATGCCCATGTGGAACTGATATCCAGAGTCCAGAACACATTCTCCAGAACTGTCCAACCCATGATAAATTGCGACGTGCGACCTGGCCAAAAGGTGATGAGCTCCAGCAGAAGCTATGGGGCTGCCGCGCCGACCTGGAAAAGACTGTGGACTTCGTCCTGGCGACAGGCCTGCAGATTTAGCATGACTACAAACCGAACGCAGAAGAAGAAGAAGAGAAGAAGGCACATGCCATATTTGAAGTGTGCAAAATTTCATGCTTTTATCTTCATTATTAGCTGAGAAAAACGATGTGGTGCATTACTTTCTGAGTGCCCCTCGTACTTGATCATATAAAAATAATACCTTACCACTTTGAAGAAAACCATAATGGAAGGAAAAGTTCAAGACATATGTACAAGAGAAAACAGTGTTGTTAGTAGGAAGATAACATCAAGAAATTAATGAAAAATAGTGTATTATAATAAACATAAAACACGAGACAGATGGCGCTAGAGATCTCTTGTAGCAAGTATTATATTAACACATTAACTACCGCAAGCCGCTGTCAGCGGCTCACAAAATAATCACATTTAGACCGCAAGCCGCTAAGAGCGCCAATCTAATTTTAGTAATAAAACGAATTAAAAATGTACTGAAACACTCTCTGATCTGGTTCAAGATTTTAAGTTGCCACCGGAAAACAAATTCCCAAAGCATGGTTGTTGTAGAACACTGGAAAATTGATATTATGTTCATATTTTTCAGCATTTTGGGTTAGTTACCAAATCGTGTAAAACTGTTTACCGTGGCAACTAGTGATAGGATTACAAAAAATGCATGCACATCTCATCTAACGGCTGAATAGGATAGAAACGTGTTTCAACAATTGACTGATAGATCTAGCGACGAGGACAAGAGTGAAAACGGTGTGCACATTGATTGAAATTGTGATTTTGATAGAGATGGGGCGCAAACAGTTATAATTGTGAAAATATTGCAAGTCCTCGGCCATCGGAGGGCCGTTAAATAGCAACAACCTCTATTAGAGTTACAACCAGTATTTATTGTAATAGTACATTCATTTATCTTTAAAATGACGTGTAATTCATAAAAATCTGTAAACAATTACGAAAACTACAGCTTACTTTGTGCAAACACTTACAGCATGAAAATGGGAAAAAAATTTAATTCGGCCACAGTGTGTTTTTCAATTCGGTAGTTAATGTGTTAAACATTAAGACATGAGTTTATGGGTATGGTATGAAATATAGTAGGACATTTTCAATGCTATCAAAATAAGCCACATTGTTTGCTATTGGGGCAACCGAATGCCTGGCTGTATAGCCAGATCAGAAGTAGTTTGGGCCCCTCCCACCCCCTTTCCCCAATGGTGCTGGTTCAATACCCACTGGTGAGTGGACCATGCCCTTGCCAGCATCAGCTCAAACCGTGCTCATGGCTAGCATTGCAACTCCTAGGTGGATTCACCTAGATCTGGGTATTTTGGTCCCATCTAGATGTCATTTTCCGTCTTTAGTAGAAGAATGCCAACTAGATTTTGCCAAAAATTACTCAAAAAAGCCCAAATCGACTTCAATATCTATGTTTTGTTTTTCCAAAATTCAGAGTGGCACCGCTGCTTATGGGTTAAAATTTAACTTAAATGCTACTTTTTCTATTCTCCACGCCGCCGTTAGGATTAGGTCTAGATTTAAGATTGCTAAACCTAACCACAGCTCTGTTTAACTGTGTCTCTGAATTCAGTTTCAAAGCCGTATTGAAAAGGTGGAAGACTGTTCTTCATTTCAAACTGGGTTTGTGTTATGTTTAGTGCTTGAATATATTTTTCATAATTTGGAAGAAAATCGCAAAACAGCGGTTGTGTTATTAACACACAAAAAAAAAGCATCTATCACTAAACTTAACACTGTTAAGGTTAAGTTTAGCGGTAGATGCTTTGTTTTTTTTTTCGAAGCGACACAGCAGATGTATCGATATCCAATGGTTAACATGACGGCCTTTGTCTACTTATACTCATGATCTAGTTCCTCTTTTATCTGTGTTGTTTCTTCATCTTTGTACAGTTCTTGAGCTTGGTTCCTTTTGGATTATAAATGGCGTCTTTCTAAGACATAATGAAGGAAGAGATATATACTAGCCGCCATTAAAAACGCATCGAAATCATGACATGTTTTCACTGTTTATGCAAGTGAGCGATTTTCAAACCCCGAAAGTGTGCAAGTGATGAAGTTCATGTATTCCCACTTTACTGTCGATGTGATGTTTACTTCAAATTTTGCGTGCTTCACGTGCAAAACAAGGTTTTTGATAATTCTGGCTTTATCAAAAGTCGAATCACATTGAAATTTGGCACATGCATTAATCAAGTTTCAGCGAGTAAAACGCCATCATCTGTTTTCATCGAAAGAAAGTCTGTTAATGTTTTTGTCATGCCTCGATTATCGTCACAAGAGCGATGGCAAGCTGTTGGTATGCTCGGCAGTGAAATGGCGACCAGAGAAGTTGCCAGACATTTCAATTGTGACCGATCCACTATAGTGAGGCTGAACCAGCGATTTCGGGCGACAGGTACCACCAATGATACGGTATTAATGATGGCTGTGACAGAATGACAGTGAGTGCTACTTTTGTTTTTACACCTAGGGTTGACAACTGCTTAGGAGCCGGTTCTGAATTGTCTCATGTTTAATAATACAGCAAATTTGGGTTAGTAAATGGATCAAAAATGTAAAATCAGTGGTTTCATGTATTTTAAATTTAGCACAACGAGTTGCGGTTCATAAACTAATGCGATGCGTTTTTAATGGCGGCTAGTATATATAGGCCTATCTTTCGCCTTCCGTCTACAAATGTAAAAGCTGGCAAAATGGTTCCATCACTTGCTTTTCAAGGTATCGTTATCCAGTTTAAAACCAGATAGCGACACTCTTGCGTCTACCCAACTGTAAATGGGCAACGTGACTGTCCTCTTAAAAGCTAAACATGACAAAGATACAATAGATGAGAACCTGTCTGACAACACAACTTCGGCATTTAAAGTAAGGAGTGACTGAATGACCTCCCCTTTTGGGAGCATTCGTTGTCTGTCAGGTATTTTTAATTTTGAAATATTGAAAGTATTTTTCACATGCAAATATTATAGAAAACACACAGAGAAACAAACCAAAAAGAGTACAACGTCATACAAATGCACATAGGTTGTTTGCATCTTTGGCTATAAATTACCAAAATACATATCTGTTAGAGGCCACATGACTTTTCTTCGTAATCTTCCCCTTCTTCCTTTAGTACAATGCGTAGTGGCGTAGGAGATCATACCTCTGCACAACTACCTGTTTCCAGTACAATTTATCAATTCTGTTGTTGATCTCTTTCCATGCCACGATATCAAACTGTCCAGTATTCGCTCTCATCTAACTGTTTTGATTCTATTTCTTTTTCTGTCAATCTTACCTGTTGTTACGATATATTAAAGATTTCCTCTCCCGATATCATTGCCCAAAAGATGGATTACTTGTTTCTAATTTGTAAAATAATTTTCATGTTCACACTGGCCTCCCTCCGGGCATCTTATTACTCGATTTGGCTGTCCATAATATTTGTAACATTCTTCTGTAAAACCACATCTCTGTGGCCTCTAGTTCCTTCCCTTCTTGTTTACTAACTGTCTGTGACTCACTCTTATATGACAGGATTGGTTCTACATAACATTAAAGAACTCTCTATCTTACTTCCATTGACAAAATGTTGTTGCATAAAATACTCATCATTTTATTGAATGATGTTTTTGCCTGAGCTATTCTGCTCTTTAGTTTTGAGATTTTCTTTCATCCGTTGTTATTAATGTGCTTAGGTGTTTGAATCTATTGACTCGTGTTAAGATTGTTTCATTTACTTTGATAGTGCATTCTGGGGAAGTCCTTTTCTTTGAGACGATGATGGGTTTGAAAAAAAATCGAAAAAAGGTGATTCGTCTTACGAGGACAAAAGACAAAGAAAAGGTAGAATGATATGTCGTCCTTTAGAGGGTTGAAAGGAGGTAATTTGACTTTATAAGAACTCTCCTTTATCTTACTCGAAGTCGCTTGAGGAGCACTCATATTCATCAACTTTAATTTCTCTAACTCCAAAGATAAGAGTTTTTCCTCATGTTTCATATTTGCTTTTCTTTCTTCAGCAGCAGCTTGAAGTTTCCTCTCTTCAGCAGCAGCTTGAAGTTTCCTCTCTTCAGCAGCAGCTTGAAGTTTCCTTTCTTCAGCAGCAGCTTGAAGTTTCCTCTCTTCAGCAGCAGCTTCTCTGTCTAATCTTTTATTCTCAGCTTCAGCAGCAGCTTGTAGTTTTCTCTCTTCAGCAGCAGCTTGCAGTTTTTTCTCTTCCATCTTGAATTTCCTTTCATCTGCCTGCATTTGCAATCTTAAATTCTCAGCTTCTGTTTTCTGTCTTTCATTTTCCATTTTCTGTCTCTTTTCTTCCGACTTCAGTGCCTTGGCATATTGAACAGTCGCAAATTCTTCCAATTTCTCACCAGTCTTGCCAAGGGATTTCCCTTGCTCAATAAAGAAATCTAATGTGGACATTCTGTCTAATAATGTGAGATCAGACCTGAAAAATTAAATAAATTACCTTATCCCAACCTCAATGGGAGACAAGTCTGTAATACTAGACTTGTATACTCACTTCACTTTATTCTATCACAATCTCCGTGGGAGACAAGTCTTTTAATAAAAAACTTGTATAATCACCTTGTTTCTCTATAATAATATCATCATAAATAACCTCTATCTGAAAAGTGCATCATATTAATAATAATAGTCCATGACCAAGTATATATATATATATATATATATATATATATATATATATATATATATATATATATATATATATATATATATATAGATAGACTGTGTATGATAAACATGTATACGATAACAATACAAAGACAAGAATATAGAACCACCGAAAACGTTCGCAGAAGTCAAATAAACACTACAGCGAAACTAAAGAAAATATCACAAAACATGTGATGATAACTGCGAGTAATCAACAAAAACAAAGGACGCCACAATGTATAAACATAAGTTTGTATAAAACTTAATGAAAGGAAGAGGAGGCGGACAAATACCAACAAAACCACTGAAAACTAAAGAACAGAAAAAATATTCCAAAAACAACGAAAGGTACACTTCGTCACAACTAAACGAAAATAGCAATAAATGTTGCTAGCAATTTCCAGTGAAGGAAATTTGCAAAGTCCCTACAGAACACTTACAATAGGTCCTCTGTTACGTGGAATATCCTATTATAAGACACGCAGAAACACACACACCATTTTAAACCTGAGACAAAAAGACAGTCAATGGAGTTGCATCATCCGCAATCACCAAGAAGAAAGAAATTCAAGACAATTCCTTCAGCTGGAAAGGTCATGATCACTGTCTTTTGGGACATTGAAGGTGTGATTCTTGTGGACGTTATGCCAAGAGGAGAGACAATCAATTCGCAAGCTTACATTAAGACATTGAAAAAACTCAATCAACGTTTTCGCAGAGTTCGGCCGCACAAGAATCCAGCAGACCTGCTTCTCATTCACGACAATGCGTGCCCTCACACAGATCTAGAAACACGGGAAGCAATCACCAAATTGGGTTGGACTGTACTACCCCATCCACCCTATAGTCCCGATTTGGCATCCTCTGATTTTCATCTATTTGGTCCACTTAAAGATGCACTCCGTGGGACAAGGTTTGAAGATGATGAAGGAGTGATTCATGCAGCGAAGAAATGGCTACATGATCAAGACAAAATCTGGTACGGGCTAGGAATACATGCCCTTGTTTCGCGCCGGCATAAAGCCATATAAGTTGATGTGGATTATGTTGAATAATACCGATGTTTACATGACATATCCATGTATATTGTATATAAATGTCATGCTTTTTGAATAAACAGCTCCTGAGAAAAACGATGTGGTGCACTACTTTCTGAACGCCCCTCGTACATAAAATAATGGTATCATTACAATATCATACTTTCAAAACCGTAAAACACAGCAATATATTAACACTATAGCAAAGAAGTTATACCACTTCATAATACAATATCTTCTAATATAATATCATATAGTAATGTACAATGTTGATAACAATCTCTAACAAGTACACTTGAAAGATGAGTTTCGAAGTCTCAGACCATTCTGTACGCAACAAGGCACCAAAGACATCTAAAGTAGCGTCAAATGCCGAAAGAAAAACTGGAACAGTCTTGATAAATCTGGTCAACGGTTGAGACTCTCAAAATAACAGCGCTAACTCTCATGGAACAGCATACGCTGAGAAAAAATACAAATGAACATCTCTGTTTGATAACCGTAAGATTTTATAATATATTACAGTTAATGTTAATCTTTAGCTATCAAATGTGGCCGTGCAAACTTCTGGCCCCTGTATGGCTATAATCAAACCTTCCTCCGTTACTCTAAAACGGTAACAGAGAAAGATACAAACTAATTTTAGAGTCATGACTAAACAGGGTCATACAAATGTACTAATAAAGTGTTAATGTCTAACAATGTCGTGGGTATATAAATAAACCCGAAATCTACAAGAAAATCGAGAAATGTTAGAGAGAAATCTCTCAAACGAACAAATGGAAAGTCAAGGGAGATAACAACTAAATCTGACCTGACATGCAAAAAATATTAATGTTTAAATCCCCTTGCTTAAAAACTGACTTTAACACTCAGTGTCGAGTGTTACGAGAAATAAATTATATTTAGAACTAAGGGACAGCGTTCCTGACTTGAACTGACTGCTTACGGTGCATCGTTTACTGCATTTTATCTGCCATTATATGTTGGCATGAACTGTATTGTATGTGGAGCTGCGTGCAGTCCTAACAAAATTGTATATCGTCCATTTCGTCCATTGTAGCTCAATTAATTCAAATTTATATTGGCTGGTTGCGGTGTCTTCTTGCTTACTAAAGTTATCTTGGCCACAGGAACCATCCTGTTACTAAATATTTGCATTCACAATATATAAAAGACACGTAACATATGTTATATGTATGTTGGTATTTACATGTTTGTGCGATAGGCGGGTTAGTTGGCGAGGGAAAAATTAATTCACAATACCAATCCCATGGTCGTGAATTATTGGTTGTTCTGTAGGCTTTGGTTCATGATTTTCTCAGATAGTGGGGCCGGCATTACAAAGCTGTATGTTTACTGCTACTACTGAGCTTATCATCATCATTTCTGTTAGCTTTTTTGCCCTGTTTATTTGGAAATGTGTAGTTGTTGTCAGGTTCATTGTATTTTATTTGGTTTATTCTCCATTATTGTTTGTAAATTTGTTTATCTAATCATGCTATCATTCAGTTATTAGATGTATTATATATTGTGATGCCTCTTGTCTCCATTTCTTTTTTTGCTGGCAATAGATTGGGTTATGAGATCATCGACAACACACAACAGAAATGGAATCCAGTGGACTCTGACTAAGCAGTTGGATGATCTGGATTTTGCTGATGACTTGGCTCTTCTGTCCCATAGCCGTAATCAGATGCAGGACAAATTGAAAACACTCGATGAGAGGTCACAGCAATTGGGTCTGAAAATACACAGGGAAAAGACAAAAATAATGCGAATAAATGCAGGTAATGATAACAGGGTTGAACTTGAAGAAACACCAATACAAGATGTAGAATCATACACATATCTTGGCAGTAATATAGACAAAGTTGGAGGGACAGACAGCGATATCAAAATAAGAATACAAAAGGCAAGAGGAGCTTTCATTGCATTGGGAAATATATGGAGATCAAGAGAAATAGGATCCAACACGAAAATAAGAATCTTCAACTCAAATGTGAAGTCAGTCCTATTGTATGGCTCAGAGACATGGAGAACAACAAAGACAACAACCAAAAAGCTACAGACTTTCATAAATGGGTGCTTGCGTAGAATCGAGGGATTAAAATGGTATGACAAGGTTACCAACGTGGAACTGATGACAAGAACTAGACAAGTGCCAGTGGAACAAGAAATGAGAAGAAGACGATGGCGATGGATAGGACACACACTGAGGAAACCTGTTGATAGCATTACAAGGCAGTCCTTGTTCTGGAACCCCCAGGGCAAGAGAGGCAGAGGAAGACCAAGAAGTACATGGAAAAGAAAACTGGAAACAGAGGTGAAAATGGTGAGGAGAACATGGAAAGAACTTGAGATGATGGCACGTGACAGGAGGACTTGGCATGTGTTTGTTGAAGGTCTATGCTCCTTTGGGAGTGGAGGGTTATGAATGAATGAATGAATATTGTGAAATTGTGCTTGTATTGTCATAAGTGTCACTTTTTTTTCATTCTTCTACAATTCATAAATTTCTGCCTTGGTTTATTCATTAGTATTATCTTGATTTGGCTCTTTCTACTGTAATCATTTATACTGTTATTTTGTTGGTATCTCTATTTATTTTTGCTCCTAAAAGAACATTTATAATTTCATGCAGTTGATTGAAATTGGGTGTTGAAATATTTGTTTCTAATATTGATCACTGATTATATATATATATATATATATATATATATATATATATATATATATATATATATATAATTTAAATTATTACTGGACAATTTGGAGTCACAATATTACTGAATTATGGCTACTGTGGAATATTTTACCAAGCTTAAAAAAGACTATTTTTTGGAGGGTGAAGCTTTAAAACATTTGCATTCAATGAGCATGCAAAGGAAATAGAGAGGTCAGAAGACGTAGCAAGAGATCAGAGAATCGTGGCTAAGGAGAAGAGAGATGAGGATTTAGATGAGAAGAGAAGACAAGAAGAATTAATTGACAAGAGTAGACAAGAAGAATTAGCTGACAAGAGAAGACAAGAAGAATTAGCTCTTGAGCAAGAGAATAAAAGTAGAGAATATAAACTTGACAAGAAAAAATTAGCATATGGTCAAAGAATGGCAGAACATGAGTTGGAAACATTAAAAGTCCAACTTAAACAGACTAATCCAGCAGGTGAGGAGGCTGGAAAAAGACCGTGCCTCTACTTTTTAACTAAATTTGCACAAATTTAATTCTAATATCGACGATATTTCATGCTTCTTAAATAGGTATGAGACATGTTGCCAAGAGTTTAAGATTGATAGAGCTACATGACCTAGCAGGTTGATGAGTTTGTTGATAGGTGAGGCTCTTATTGCAGTCTGCACCATGGATAATCATTCTAGAAATGATTATGATGATGTTAAGGCTTTGTTGATTAAAATGTATAAACTGGAGGAAAATGGTTACAGATTGAAACTGAAATCCTTGTTACCGGATTCAGCTAAAGATTTTGCTGAATTTATTTCATCAATTAAGCTTTGCTTTTCTAGATGGGTTGATTTGTCAAAAATGTATAAAACTTTTGATGGCTGGCTCACTTAACTTTAAGAGACAAAGTGCTGTCCTCAGTCAGTGGTTACTTTTGTCCTTTTTGCAGGAGAGAAAGCATGAGACGTTGGCTGCTGTAGAAAATCTAGGACGACAGTACCAAATTGCACATCCTGGAAGAAATCTTCGCACGAATAACATAAAGGATTTATTGCCAGTGGAATCAGCTAGAACTATGTAGTATAATCCCTCCAGACAAAGATCTTATAGATGGACAGAGATTTTCGATTACATCGAGATAATAATACTGGATCTTTCAGAGGGAGGTATAATTTTAATAATAGGTCACAACAACCTCAAAGGAATTTCTATTCAAATAATGATGGATATATACCTCATTAATCATCTTTCAGACCGAACAGGGATTGAAACAGAGGTGGATATAATTACCAATCAAACAGAGACCAAAGGTCAGTTTGCAGAAACAATGACAATTATTACAACAACAGAAGTTCTCAACATAACAATAACTTTCGACGTTCTAGAAATCCTGAACTTTCCAATTACAGTTGTGCATCACAGTGACAATCATACAGGCCAAAATAACAATGTCGTTTCTCATGCAAATGCATGTAGTGTGGACTTATCCAATAGTACAAATTGTTCTGAATGTAATTCTTTGTTTCAACTACAGGGAGTTCCTAGACTCTTGTATGGACATCCTTTGCCAGTCATGTTCTCTTATGATGGAACAGAGTCACTTGGGTTTGATAGGGGTTTTGTTAACAACCAACTTGTGTCAGTGCTCAGAAACACTGGATGCACTACGGTTGGAGTGCGGAAGTCATTGGTGGACAAATCTGATTATACAGGCAAATACGTCAAGTGCATTACATTCGGGGGCACAGTTGAATATTATCCAACTGCTGAAGTATTCCTAGATACCCTTTATTTTACTGGAAGGATTCTTGTCTGCCTGGTGGAAAAACAAATTGCTGGATTAACCTTGGGAAATATTCATGGACTTCATGAATGCACTAATGATGATACTTTAACATTGGAGCAGCAACACTTGCTTATGGCAAATACTGTCACGACTAGA
The DNA here is from genome assembly GCA_024509875.1 of Oreohelix idahoensis. Classification (NCBI taxonomy): domain Eukaryota; kingdom Metazoa; phylum Mollusca; class Gastropoda; order Stylommatophora; family Oreohelicidae; genus Oreohelix; species Oreohelix idahoensis. The sequence goes on from JAMPIV010018531.1 coordinate 469,052, forward strand.
GATCAGTCTCGGGCAGAATTGAATGAACATGTCCAAAACGAGAATGTTGCTGATGAGGTAATGAATGATGAGATGGTGACTGAAGAGGTGGTAACTGTTGACGTAATGAATCATGAGGAAGCGGTAGATGAGAATGATTTACATGTTGATCTTATTGACAAAGAATCATTCATACAGATGCAGAATAATGATGATTCATTAAAAAAACTTTTTCATGTTGTCAATTCTGATGATGTGGTGGTTGGTGATAATTATGTACATTGGTACACATTAAAGAATGGGATCTTGATTTGGAATTTCCAAGATTCCACGTCAGTAAAAAAACAAATTATGGTACCTACTAGTTTCCGCCCATTTGTCTTACGGTATGCTCATGATGTTAATTGTGCAGGACATTTAGGGATTGCCAGGACAAAACAGAGGGTTTTGTCTCATTTCTTTAGGCCTGAGGTGACAAGAGATGTAAAAATCTGTTGTCGCACGTGCAAAACTTGCCAAGATGTGGCAGCTAAACGACCCACGCATAATGCGCCTATCCAAGTGACTGACATATCAGTGCGTCCTTTCGCAAAGATGGCAATTGACCTTATAGGCCCACTACCAGTCACGTCAGCTAAAGGTAATCGTTATGTCCTAACATGCATTGATATGTGCACACGCTGGCCACAGGCTATTCCTCTCAAAATAATGTCCACTATAGATGTTGGTGACGCACTATTTTAAATTTTCAGTTGATTAGGGTTTCCAAAAAACATATTATCGGATCGGGGAACTCAGTTTATTTCTGACGTTATGACTCAGGTTATGAGGGAGTTTGAGATAAATAGATCTCTTATTAGCATATATCATTCCATTGCAAACGGAAAAATTGAGAGGCTCAACCGCTCTCTTAAACAAATGCTAGGCAAGATAACTTCGAAATACCCGCAGGATTGGGATAGAGTACTCCCTGCAGTATTGTTCGCTTATCGGGAAATACCTAATGAACATACTGGATATGGGCCGTTTGAATTAGTCTTCGGTGCCAAACCAAGAGGACCTATGTCCATATTGAAACATTTATTGGTTTGCGCTGACATGCCTGAGGATGTTCAAACCTCCTACCAATACGTGGTTAATTTAAGGAAACAAATTATTGACGCATACCAGATAGCTGTAGAAGAATCAGAAAAAGCTAAACGTAACGCAAATTGTTTGTTAATCAAAACAGAAAACTGCGCCAATTATGGCCGGGTGATGAGACCTATGTGTTGTTACCAAATAAAGACAATGAATTACTTGTATCTTGGAGAGGACCATATACTGTGCTTGAAAGATTGTCAGATGTTGACTACATTATATCTGTTAAAGGAAATGAAAAATCCTTTCATATTAACATGCTGCAACAATTTCATTCTCGTCAACCAATGTCGCTAGCAAATTCCACTAAGGGAAATTTGCAAAGTCCCTACAGAACGCTGTTATAGGCCCTCTGCAACGTGGGATATTTCCTATAGCAGACAGTACCCAACCGGAAATCCGCAGAAATATAACGTATAAATAACATGTAACACAACATGAAATATATAGACAAAGATTGTGTAACGAGGAAGGTTCCATTACACAATATAATGGCACAGATCACAACGATTAACATGCCACTTAACTTAAGATGCACTCCTATCGTCAACAAGATCAATGAAGAAGTACAGTGTTCAGCATTCTAAGGAACGAGAAGATCCAACGCTGAAATGGACTTCTGAACTTGCTTCGTAAAGACAACAACTATGCTTCAACCGGAACTTGGCCTTCACCACAACGTCGACAATAAGGGTACCAGCACTTGACCTTCTAAACTGCAGCAGTAACGATAAATCGGCACTTGACCTTCTGATTACACGGGCTCAGGACACGTTGAACTGTCCGTTATCACGCAGTTGACAACAGAAAGCCAATAGCCCCATCAGCTGGTTCCACCATAAATGTTAAGACCAAAACTGGCCATTATAAATGTTAAGGTCAGTTCCTCCATAAGTGTAATAGTCCAACTTCATAGTGTTAGTGTCATGTGTAGTGTTGGAAGCCAACATGAAAGGTTACAGCGCAGTGTAGGTGTGAGTAAGGGGTCAGGTCAACCCAGGCAGTACAGTACAGGTGAATGTAGGTCACCAGGCATTGAGGCACTGACAGGGTGCAATGAAGACTCTCTTAAGGTACATGCTCTCAGATATGTAGTAATGATCGTAGCAATATGTGGTTGACAGTATGTGTGGGTGAGTAGACCTCATTATAAGGTGTAGTACGCGAATGTGTATAGGTTCTGGACATTGGCACAATACCCACTCAACCACAAGTAGAAAGTCAGAGAAGGTTGGTAACAGCAGCTGACTTTTACAATGGTTTAATGCAATACGATATGAGAGACGCCGACAGCAGGACATAGTCATTTGACAATACTCAGGAACATTGTAGACATGACGATAGTACAATACAGTTACAGCATCAACAGTTCATCAATCAGTAAGCTGGGCATATATACGATTGCTGACTTCAATCGAACTCCCTTCCAAAAGCCACAGTATAAATACCCCGCATTACCAGCGGGTATTGATATATGAGTTTAACAACTCTATTCTGACACAAGTACATCAGTTACATTGCCTAGCATGCAGCAGGCCGCAAGATATGGCAGGCGTCTAGGTCCAATGGCCTCTGTGGTATTCCTTAGCAAACAAGGTGGGTCAGACCCTGTTCAATATGATACCGCTGAACTAGCGGGATGCATCAAATATAATGTTCTCTGGGCATACACAGGCCCTTAAGCAAATAATATCAGCATAGTTCAAGAGCTCAACCCTCGCATACTTGATAGACTCCTTCCCGCCCAGGGAAGAGTCGCTGAGCTGGTAAATACATGTGATACGTGATTCTGATGGTAAAGGAAAATAAATCGAAGGATAATTTACCTTATCAGTCCCTCAAAATAACACTAATAAACACACTCGTCTCCTAGACGCATAGAAATATATCATGGGGAAAATATCTTCAGACTTTTAAGTTCACACACAGAGGGCTTTCTTTCCCCAGGCTTGAAGCCATAACAGAGACGTCGAAAGCACGTCTTGACACTCTGAAAATTCACAGCTCGACTCCCAGATCGGAAGTCTTTCTTAACAGCCACAAAAGCTTGCGCATGCGTTGTTAGACGCTACACCCTCTGAGCTAAACTCAGGTAGGCAATGTTCAACACATACCAGGAAAAGACTGACCATTCAAGCCTTATATGGTCATGAAATAAGACATCAGCTCTAGTTGCAAACATTCCTAGAAAGGTTGACCAATCAAGCCATATGTGGACATGCAACCAGACCTCGGTTCTAATATTAGACCGGAGGTACCAACAAGTGGGCAAACAACCACTGTAAAATTCAACCCCCAGTAAATCATTAGTAATACCCCTTAGATCAGGAATCAAAAATAATATCTCCAACTAGACAGGTACATTTAAAAGATTATACACACAGCGAAAACTGACCGCAACATACACCTATGGGATTGTTCCAATTTAATTGTATGTCTTTTGGTCTCTTTAATGCTCCTGCAACTTTTATTCGCATAATGCGAAAGATTTTCTCTAATCGTGATGACATAATTACCTATATTGATGATATTTGTCTTTTTTCATCAGTCTTGGGATGAACATATTCTTGGAATTCAGTCTTTGTTGACTACTCTTCGTTTCCATCACCTTACAGCTAGACCTTCGAAAACTAAATTAGGATTCACAGAAATTACTTTTGTTGGTCATAAAGTAGGAGTCGGTTTTTTTAAGCCTGAAGATTCCACTATCTCCAGGATCTTGAATTTAGAAATTCCGTAGACAAAACAAAAAAACAAGTTCGCAGTCTTTTGGGTCTTGTAGGATTCTATAGGAAATTTTTGCCTAATGTTTCAGAAATTTCTTTAGTTCTGTCTTCGCTATTAAGATTGTTTGGTCACATTCGTGTAATGTAGCATTAAATGTACTGAAAGTGTATTTTTTCAAAATCACCAATTTTAAGATTGCCTGATGCTCGATTTCCTTTTATCCTTAGAGTCGACGCCTTTGGGTCAGTAATCAGTGGTACACTTATGCAGGAATTCGATGATTGTCTACATCCAATCCTGTATGTCAGTCGTAAATTGACACCCACGGAGAAGAGATACCCAATCGTAGAGTGAGAGTTACTCGCTGTGGTATATTGTTTCACCAAACTTCAGCGCTACCTCATTGGCGCAAAATTTGTCTTGGAGACAGATCAGAAAGCCTTGTCATATCTGAAAACTGCAAAATTTTGTAATGAGAGGGCTGCCAGAGCATCACTTGGACTCCAACCCTACAAGTATGATATTTGGGCCATCAAGGGCAAAAAAACGTTGTCGCGGATGTGTTGTCACGTTGTGTAAAAGACTCACTATCACCTGACAACACGGCAAATGCAAGTACCTTATGAGGTTACAGCTAGCCTATTAACTGACTTCTTCCCGTGTTTACCTATGGAACATTGCTCTCTTTTTTAACTGTTTTGCTGACAATGCTGATGCTTACGGGAATTTCCAGATTTATTGCTGCTGTGCAAAGATAAAATATACAAAGACTCGGTGATGAATGCCACGGCTGAGGATTATCGTCCTTTTCCATTTTCATATGACTCTTATGACAGTACTTACAGATTTTGATCGCTTCACTCGGCACCTGATGATGATGAATGCTGATATCGCCGATTTCAAGTTGGACCTCATTGTACTCAGCACATTACGTGGATGTTTTGTACCTTATTAACAGTTGTCATACTCAGTTTATATGCATAAACACTTACATTCATTGATGGTCTAACAATAAGGGGACATTTGAATATTTTGAATGCAGAATCTTGGTTTATTCTATTATTGGAACTACGTCTAAAGAGTAAGAGACTTAACTCAAGAATGCTTCGCTTGGTCAAAGGGATGTAACCACTGTAATCCTATTGTGCCTTTTGGCAGACATTGAACATTCGTACTTGAAGTTACCTCATAATGCGACTCATACGATAATGTAGCAGATTATCATGGCCATGGACTTGGTAATCGACTGGACATATTATCGCTGGACTTTAGTTATTTATTATTCCACTTGTTTGTATAATACTATGATATTATAACTGTTAATCAAGAAACAAGACACAAATTTGCGGTCACAATATCCAACAAATTCCAAGTGCTCCAACAGCTGGAAGATGTAGAGAATATAAAAGACTATTGGCTGCAAATCAAAACTGTATGGAATGAGACATGTGAAGAAATACTGGGGGAAAGGGAACGACAACAAAAAGCAAGGATAACAACAGAAACTATCAATAAGATAAAAGACAGAAAACACTAGAAAGCAGGCTTAAACACAAGCAAAACCACAAGTTTGTGATGATGTCCAAATGATACAACGTTAAAATATCTCCAAAATTAACGATCAAATGTAGGGTTAAAAATAATGCGTAAGATACTAGGAGACATGATTGCCCACGCCCGACTTTCCCACCACCATTTAAAACTAACGAGTTAAAAGTGCAGACGGAACGTTTACCCTTGTAGACGGGAGAGAACGGAGGACACAAAAAAAGGAACATATGACTGAACCGTGTTTGACGTTCGATCGGCAAAAAGACGCAAGGAGGGGGGTGAAAGGAAAAAAATTCACGTCCCGAGTTGACATAAAAGTAAGGAAATGGACAAGAAATGGACATTAGCGCTGGATCGAGACAGTCATTTCTTGGACGATTTTTCGATACTTGGTCTTTATTTGAATGCCGCGGCAAAACACATGATGGAAGAATCTCGAACTAAATTCAAAATTTAAACTTGAGAAAAAAAATAAGTTTTTCTTAATAATAGAGTTATGAAAAAAAACCTAGCTAGCTTGATAGCCCATCTTGAGCAGAGAAATAATATGCTTTCAATTATACAGACGGATAGATAATAAGGAAGATATTGACAAAAGACTGTATTGATTATAACAGACAAGCGACTGCACTGATAAACCCATGTCACTAAATGTAACCAAAATCTTGGCCTTGAGTCTGCAACATAAATTCAAACTGTAATTAAGGAGAGGGACTGTGGTGGAGCATTGTCGCTAAAAATAACTTAGACAGCAGATTCGTGTAGGAAATGCATGTAAAATCAAGTGTGTTTTTATGAAAAAACAAGTAGAGGCAGACGGACTAACAGACCGTAATACCTACTTGACTGAGATTTGACTGAAGTGACTTTTGGTTGCCTATTTGAATGTTAGGGGGGAAGGCGGCGATTGGTCAACGCAATTAATAGTAGTGTGATAGAGAGGTGAAAGTTTGCCATTTGCCATAGTCTGTTCATAGAAGCAGTTCACATCTACAGTGGTGCTGATTCCCGAAGAATATAAATTTTATAAGTGGGACGCCATCATACAGCCAGCAGCTCAGCTGAGTTTTGCTAGCAAATGTAACTGTGTTCTCAATTCTGAATTCTGGTAAGAATGAATAATACTTATTCTGTATATTTTAATAATTCGAGTGATTGATACTGCCATATCATAAAAATGATTACGACAAGTAAGTGTTCGCTCTAGATCCCCAGCCCTAGATCAGGGTCTAGAGATATACATACAAAGGAAATACATGGGCACGCCTAAATAAAACTAGGAAAAAGATCTGGTGTTGAGATCAGTGGAACATATCACCTATCTTATTTAATAGCAGGAAGCTATTAACCATATCTCAGATGTAAGGTAGTCTTGGGAACTGATACTATGTGAAACCAACTTGGTAAGATGTGCTGTGTGATCAGAGAGATCTGACCTAGTCTATGTGGTGTGGTTGTGTGTAGTGTTGTGTGCAGAAATGGTTAGAGGATGGAATTCTGACACATGACCAATACTTTTATTTCAGAACTGTGAGTTTTTATTTGGCACCAAAGCGGTGTCAAATGCTGTATTAACATATATACAAGTGTGGACCAGAGCAGTCCGTCATTGTGTCTGAGCAGCCGTATATTGCCCCCTGCACGGAGAGGTGGGGCCACCAGACTTCTGTACCGGATCGATGCAGGCAGATAAGTCACATCTGGCCTGCTGGATTTTCACCAACTACATTTTCACAAAATTATTCCTAATTTAACATTAACTAACGCCTTGACAGTGGGGAACTTAAAGTATATATTTATCCCTCAAGTCAACGAACAATGTTGGGCTTTCATAGACTAGGAGTGATGACACCATCCCAACAGCATATCTAAAACGTTCTCCAGTGACTATCTTAATATATTTATTATTAACTAGTTATTTGAAATAAGTAATTACACATTTTCATCTATTATGTAACATGATTTTGCATTCAATTTATGACTCCATAATATTTCTCATGTTCTGACCAACTAAACATTTGGTTCAGAACAAAATAAATTTATCAAAAAGATTAATTTGTAAAAAACTAAAACAGCCTGAGTTAGTTCAGTGTGTCATAAATTTATTAATATTATTAGAATTCTTAATTATCTGTGTGTGTGTGTATATACATTACCACAACACATTGCATATCAGTACCCTAGACATTTAACGTAGCCACATTCATTAGAAAAAAAGATATGTGTGAGGTCGTAAGTGGTAGCAAGAAGGGCCTTCTGTAATTCACATCTACATTTATCTCAGGAGCCTTCACAGCTGACCTCATACATCACACTAGGTGACATCAACCATACAATACCATCAAAATCCACTACATATATTGGGGTCTCTTGTCCCGGGATAATTAGCTTATCAATAATAGTAGGATCTCCTGGTGGGAGAATTAAAATTAGGGGAACACATTGTAAAAATTAAAAGTGTCCATTAAAAGTAAAAGTGAAAATAAAAGTTGGTGAATCTTCACAGCCAGTGGTAATTGATTAGTTAACTGGCTAATTAGAATTACTTTAGACTATAGCAATTAGAATTACTTTAGTTGTTTAGTAGTTGGATTTTTACCTTAATCATTGTTATTTTGTGTGATGGCGGAGCTAGCTAAGTTCAGATCAGCTGCTGTGCTAACGGCGAAGGATATGGGAATGGATGGTCAGGTTTTAATTCAATATGTAACGGCTGAATGTGATAAGTATATTGAACGGGAAGAAAGAAGATTAGAAAAAGAGGCCGAAAGAAAATTAGAGTCTGAAAGGGTAGCTGAAGAGAAGAGGCTACAAATTGAGGCTGATAGAGAACTTAAGAGGCTGCAGATTGAGGCTGAGGCTAAGAGGTTGCAGATTGAGGCTGACAAAGAGGCTAAAGCCTTAGAGGCAGAAAAAAACGACAGCTAAGGGAGGCAGAAGATAAAAAGGCCGAAAGGGAGGCAGAAGATAGAAGGTTGCAAAGGGAGCACGAATTACGACTAAGGGAGCTGGAGTTACAAGGCCAGGCTCCTGAAAATGGTGCCAGCCCTTTTGCCTCAGATGCTGCAGCTAGTCAGGGTGCCTCAAACTCAGCTATGGGGTTTCATTTAGACCATTTTGTTGAAAAAGACGATGACATCGAGGGGTACCTCGGACGTTTTGAGTTATTAGCTACTACATATGGGTTAGAGAGAGAGAGGTGGAGTTTAAAGTTATCACAGGGACTGAGAGGTACTTCTTATGAAGTCTTCGCAAAAATGAACAGAGAAGACCAAGACAATTATGACATGTTAAAGCAGGCTTTGTTATTGAGGTACGAAAAAAAAAATGGGGAATTTTATCGTAAGAAATTTAGAAATGCCAAACTGTTGTCTGGGGAGACATACCACCAATTCTCTGCCAGACTGGAAACCTATTTGGAGAAATGGACTGCTCTGGGGAAGACCCAAGATCTTAAAGAGATGATCATGATAGAGCAATTGAGAGAGTCCATGGCTCCAGACATGAGAAAATTTCTCATGGAACAAGGTGCAGAGAAGTTGGGGGAGGTTTTAAATGTCGCTGAGAGGTATCAGGCAGCCCAGGCAGAGGTAAGTGGCAATAAAAAGAAGCACATAGAAACCTTTAAAGCTCCACAGCCATTTAATAAATTTGAAAATAGAGAACAGGGTAATAAAGGTAGGACAAACTTTGAACGGCCAAGAAATGACTATCGAGACAGAAACTCACAGTTCAATGACCAAAAATACAATGAAAGAAAACCGTTTAACCAAGGAAAAAGATGGTGTAAATGGTGCAAGAAAGATAACCATAACACCGAATTTGTAGAAGGAAACCTTCAAACATTGCTGCAATGAAGTCGGGGACTCAAAGATTAAAGGTTAATCCTAATGGACAGCAGGAACCTTATCACCCCCCAGTTTGTGAGGATGTTATTTGTAATGGGGTCACCATAAGGTGCCTTTATGATACAGGTTTGGATTATGATTCAGTTGTGAAGTCTAGCCTAGTGGACCCAAGTCAGTATACCACAGAAACAGTGGAAATACAAGGGGCGACTAAGGACATACCACTCATGACACTTCCCATCGCAAGGATAACGGTGAAAACTCGCTATGTGGAAGGAGAAATCAGAGCAGCAGTGATAGATGAACCAATCTACCCTCTGATATTGGGGTGTAGATACGTCTTCTTGGGGAATCCCGAGAGACCTGTGATCATGGCGACAGTGCAGACCAGGTCACAGAAGAAGGAGGAAGAAGGTGAACCTATAAATGCTCATCCAGAGGAGATGAGGAAGGCGCAGGCTGAGGATAGGACACTCAAGCCATGTTTTAAAAAATTGCCCAAATGCCACACACCTCCAAGCAAGGGGGAATATTTTATGAAGGACAGATTGCTATATAGGAAGACAGGAACTAGATCCACTGGTCACGGACAGTTGGTTCTTCCCAAGGTATATAGGGCAAATTTGATAAGGAGCTTACATGTTGGAAAAGATGGTGACCATGAGAAAGTCGGTACCATCTGCCAAAAGGTTGCTCAAAAATACTATTGGCCCGACGTAAATGTCGATATTGAAAACTTTGTAGAAGCATGTGGCATATTTCATGAGGGAACACCCACAAGGGGAAAATATGTGCAGGACCTAGAAACGCCACGGGGCAAATTTAGGCCTGGGAGGAAAACTAATTATACTCAGGTAGACAAAGTGGAATGGGAGCCCCCTTTTCACACCCAGTCTTCACTTGAATGGATTAACATGGCCACTATGCGACGAGTACAAAGAAGAAATTTAACCCAGAATAAGCTGACAATCCCTCGGTCAGGATTATATAAACTGGATGAAACTAAAAGAGAGCGAAGATCTCTCATAAGCAATCTAAAGTGGGGAGATAAACCCAAGAAAAAAATTGGTAGTGGTCGATTTGTGAGTGGTGATTCTAGGAAGAAAAGTCCTCATTATAAAGCTTCTAATGGAAGGGACCCGACGGGTTCCATGAAAAATAAGTATGATAAACTAAAAGTCCAGATGTAGACTATTAAGGACCTGGACAGATGAGAAGGCGGAAGAGACTGTTACCTCATCTTATCAATACGTGAACGAACTGACAACACGTCTGAAAGCTGGATGGAAACTGGCAAATGATAATTTGAGACAAGCCAGGAAGAAACATGCAGCATATTTTAATAGGAAGGCAAAGGACAGAGAACTAGCTGTGGGAGAGAAGGTGCTTCTTCTACTACCCGGCAGCCAGAATAAATTACAAATTGGATGGCAAGGTCCATATACGGTTCTAGAGAAGGTGTCTAGAACAAACTATAAAATTGAAAAAAAGGGGAAGGAGAAAGTTTATCATGTAAACCTGTTAAAGAAATATCTGGACAGACCACTCCAGGAAAGCACCCCCTTACTGACCCTGGCTATCGCAACTCAAATGCAAAAGGAACCACTCACCTCGCATGAATACCCATTACATCCTTGTGAAACAGCGGCACAAGTAAAAGTCAGTAAGCACCTGACTAAAACTCAGAGGGAGAGAGTTCAACAGGTTCTGGAGGAACATACAGATGTATTAACAGATAAACCAGGACATACAAATTTGCTACAGTATGACATGAAACTGGTAGACTCAAACCCAATCTGTATGAGAGCCTATTCTATTCCGTTCGCGAAGGAGAAGGCATTAAAGGAAGAAATAGATTATTTGTTGAAGGAGGGGATTATTTCACACAGTGAATCATCTTTTAGTTCCAGTGTCGTTTTGTTGAGGAAACCGTCTGGGGAACACAGACTGTGCATAGATTACAGGAAACTGAATGCTGTCACAGAAGGACAAGTGGATCCATTACCAGACACAAAACAGTTATTTGCCAGATTAAACAAGGCAAAATACTTTTCAAAGGTGGATCTTAGTAAAGGCTATTACCAGATTCCAGTGAAGCCTGAAGTGAGACCTTATTTAGCGTTTAGCACATCGGAAGGACATTATGAATTCAACATGCTACCATTCGGATTTAAAAATGCTCCGACTGTATTTTCAAGGATGATGCGCAAATTGTTGGATCCCCTGAATAACCCATGTATCACGAATTTCATGGATGATATTCTCGTCGCCACAAAGACATTTGAAGAACACATTGACGCTCTAAAAATGTTATTTAATAGGCTTAGGGAGGCGAACTTAGCTGCTAGGCCAACAAAATGTTGTATTGGATGCAAAGAGTTGGAATTCTTGGGACACACTGTATATCAGGGTAACATGACCCCTGACCCCAAGAACTTGGAGAAATTGCAGAGAGCACCTAGACCACAAACAAAAAAGGACGTGCGATCATTCGTGTCGTTATGCGGATTTTATCAAAAATACATCAAAAATTTTAACTCTATTTGTGCTCCTCTGACTGATCTGACTCGCAAGGGACTTCCAGATAAAATTATTTGGACTGCGCAAAGTGAATTAGCTTTCCAAGAATTAAAGGAAAAACTCACTAGCAAGCCTATTCTCAAATTGCCTGATTTGACACAGGACTTTGTGGTGAGAACAGATGCAAGTAATGTAGGCCTCGGGGCGGCCTTTTTGCAGAAGTCATCTTCATCAGATGAGGAACTGAACCCAGTCGCTTATGCAAGCCGCAAATTGAATAAAGCGGAACAAGGATATTCCACAAGCGAAAAGGAATGTTTAGCGTTAATCTGGGCAATAAAGAAGTTTTAAATCTATCTGTATGGTAGGACTTTTGTGGTCCAGACGGATCATCAGCCACTCGTATTCTTATCTCAGGCTAAGCATGAAAACGCAAGATTGCTGAGGTGGTCTTTATTGTTGCAACCTTATCAGTTTAGTATCCAATATATCCCAGGCAAATTAAATGTCGGTGCAGATTTTCTCAGTCGGCACCCCTGTGATCAAGATTAGATAGTGGTAGGCGTGAGGAGAGATTTTATCTATGTGTATCACTGGTTTTGGAACTTGCCGTAGTGCATGTTCTCAGGTGGCGACATATGTGATGATGTCCAAATGATACAACGTTAAAATATCTCCAAAATTAACGATCAAATGTAGGGTTAAAAATAATGCGTAAGATACTAGGAGACATGATCGCCCACGCCCGACTTTCCCACCACCATTTAAAACTAACGAGTTAAAAGTGCAGACGGAACGTTTACCCTTGTAGACGGGAGAGAACGGAGGACACAAAAAAAGGAACATATGACTGAACCGTGTTTGAAGTTCGATCGGCAAAAAGACGCAAGGAGGGGGGTGAAAGGAAAAAAATTCACGTCCCGAGTTGACATAAAAGTAAGGAAATGGACAAGAAATGGAAATTAGCGCTGGATCGAGACAGTCATTTCTTGGACGATTTTTTGATACTTGGTCTTTATTTGAATGCCGCGGCAAAACACATGATGGAAGAATCTCGAACTAAATTCAAAATTTAAACTTGAGAAAAAAAATAAGTTTTTCTTAATAATAGAGTTATGAAAATAAAACCTAGCTAGTTTGATAGCCCATCTTGAGCAGAGAAATAATATGCTTTCAATTATACATACGGATAGATAATAAGGAAGATATTGACAAAAGACTGTATTGATTATAACAGACAAGCGACTGCACTGATAAACCCATGTCACTAAATGTAACCAAAATCTTGGCCTTGAGTCTGCAACATAAATTCAAACTGTAATTAAGGAGAGGGACTGTGGTGGAGCATTGTCGCTAAAAATAACTTAGACAGCAGATTCGTGTAGGAAATGCATGTAAAATCAAGTGTGTTTTTATGAAAAAACAAGTAGAGGCAGACGGACTAACAGACCGTAATACCTACTTGACTGAGATTTGACTGAAGTGACTTTTGGTTGCCAATTTGAATGTTAGGGGGAAGGCGGCGATTGGTCAACGCAATTAATAGTAGTGTGATAGAGAGGTGAAAGTTTGCCATTTGCCATAGTCTGTTCATAGAAGCAGTTCACATCTACAGTGGTGCTGATTCCCGAAGAATATAAATTATATAAGTGGGACGCCATCATACAGCCAGCAGCTCAGCTGAGTTTTGCTAGCAAATGTAACTGTGTTCTCAATTCTGAATTCTGGTAAGAATGAATAATACTTATTCTGTATATTTTAATAATTCGAGTGATTGATACTGCCATATCATAAAAATGATTACGACAAGTAAGTGTTCGCTCTAGATCCCCAGCCCTAGATCAGGGTCTAGAGATATACATACAAAGGAAATACATGGGCACGCCTAAATAAAACTAGGAAAAAGATCTGGTGTTGAGATCAGTGGAACATATCACCTATCTTATTTAATAGCAGGAAGCTATTAACCATATCTCAGATGTAAGGTAGTCTTGGGAACTGATACTATGGGAAACCAACTTGGTAAGATGTGCTGTGTGGTCAGAGAGATCTGACCTAGTCTATGTGGTGTGGTTGTGTGTAGTGTTGTGTGCAGAAATGGTTAGAGGATGGAATTCTGACACATGACCAATACTTTTATTTCAGAACTGTGAGTTTTTATTTGGCACCAAAGCGGTGTCAAATGCTATATTAACATATATACAAGTGTGGACCAGAGCAGTCCGTCATTGTGTCTGAGCAGCCGTATATTGCCCCCTGCACGGAGAGGTGGGGGCCACCAGACTTCTGTACCGAATCGATGCAGGCAGATAAGTCACATCTGGCCTGCTGGATTTTCACCAACAACATTTTCACAAAATTATTCCTAATTTAACATTAACTAACACCTTGACAGTGGGGAACTTAAAGTATATATTTATCCCTCAAGTCAACGAACAATGTTGGGCTTTCATAGACTAGGAGTGATGACACCATCCCAACAGCATATCTATCAAAACGTTCTCCAGTGACTATCTTAATATATTTATTATTAACTAGTTATTTGAAATAAGTAATTACACATTTTCATCTAGTATGTAACATGATTTTGCATTCAATTTATGACTCCATATTATTTCTCATGTTCTGACCAACTAAACATTTGGTTCAGAACAAAATAAATTTATCAAAAAGATTAATTTGTAAAAAAACTAAAACAGCCTGAGTTAGTTCAGTGTGTCATAAATTTATTAATATTATTAGAATTCTTAATTATCTGTATGTGTGTGTATATACATTACCACAACACATTGCATATCAGTACCCTAGACATTTAACGTAGCCACATTCATTAGAAAAAAAGATATGTGTGAGGTCGTAAGTGGTAGCAAGAAGGGCCTTCTGTAATTCTTCTTCTTCTTCTTCCATCCTTAGCCACCAACCGGCAAAGCAGTATGTGGCCAGTACGCCTAGTGGCGTCTTAGGGCAACAACAAATTGATCAATCTATCGCTGTTTCCACCACGCCTGGTGGCGTCTTTGTGGAACAAAAACAGACCAAACAATCTATCATTGTTTCCGTAATCAGATTGGTTGGCAAGCAGGTGATCAGCCCACTGTGCGAAGTTTTTACGGGATGGGGTAAACAGCCCCATGCCCATACCCTCCTTAGTCGCTTTTTACGACATGCGTGGTAGGGTGCAGTGTTACTATTCTTTGCTCCCCTTTCGGGCCCCGGTAACACATGGGTGTTTCTGTAATTCACATCTACATTTATCTCAGGAGCCTTCACAGCTGACCTCATACATCACACTAGGTGACATCAACCATACAATACCATCAAAATCCACTACAAAGTTCCAAAGCCAAGACTCAAGAAGTGTATACAGAAGAAAAAAAGAAGTAAAAAGAAGTATTAAAAGAGAACAGAGGAAGCATATTGAGGAGTTGGCAAGAGAGGCAGAAGATGCTGCAGCCAATTGAAATATGAGAGAACTGTCTAACAGCACAAAGAAGCTAACAGGGAAATACAAGCAAACAAGTTGCCTCATAAAAGACAAGAATGGAAAACTGCTCAGCAATATACAAGAGCAAATGAACAGGTGGACAGAATATTTTGAGGACCTTCTTAATAGACAAGCTCCATAAAACCCCCCGGACATCCAGCCAGCAGAAGTAGAGCTACAAATTAACGGTGAAAGACCGACAAAGGAAGAAATAAAGAAAGCCATAGAGCTTCTAAGAGATGGGAAAGCGTCTGGACCTGATGGCATTCCAGCAGAGGCCATCAAAGCAGATATCAACACGGCTACTGAGATGTTATATAAATTATTTGGTAAAGTCTGGGAAAAGGAAGAGATACCAGAGAACGGAAGGAAGGATATCTGGTAAGTTGCCTAAGAAGGGAAATTTACAAAAGTGCACAAATTATAGAGGAAAAATGTTACTATCAGTGCCAGGAAAAGTGTTAAACAGGATTATCTTCGAGAGATTGTTAAAAGAGTCCATAGACAAGAAACTGAGAGATGAACAAGCAGGTTTTCGACAAAACTGATCCTGTACAGACCAGATAGCCACTTTGAGAATAATAGTTGAACAAAGTCTGGAATGGAATTCACCACTATACATCGGATTTGTGGACTACGAAAAGGCATTTGACAGTGTAGACAGAGAATCACTTTGGAAATTGATGAGGCATTATGGAGTTCCCCTGAAGATCATTAATTTAATAAAGAAAACATACGAAGACATGACATGCAGAGTTCTTCATGAAGGACAGCTTACAGAACCGTTTGGGATAAGAACAGGAGTGCGACAGGGATGCCTCTTGTCTCCATTTCTTTTCTTACTAGCAATAGACTGGGTTATGAGAACATCGACAACTTACAACAGAAATGGAATCCAGTGGAATCTGATTAACCAAGCAAGTGATATAGATTTTGCTGATGACTTGTCTCTTCTGTCCCATAACCCTAATCAGACACAGAACAAAATGAAAACACTCGGTGAGAGTTCATAGCAATAGGGTCTGAACACACACATGGAAAAGACAAAGATAGCGAGACTAAAAGCAGGAAATGATAACAGGGTTGAACTTAAAGAAACACCAATACAAGATGTAGAATCGTACCCATATCTTGGCAGCAATATAGACAAAGTTGGAGAGACAGACAGTGATATCAAAATAAGAATACAAAAAGCAACAGGAGCTTTCACTGCGTTGGGAAATATAAGGAGATCAAGAGAAATCAGATCCAACACGAAAATAAGAATCTTCAACTCAAATGTGAAGTCAGTCCTATTGTATGGCTCTGAGACATGGAGAACAACAAAGACAACAACCAAAAAGCTACAGATTTTCATAAATGGGTGCTTGCGTAGAATAGAGGGATTAAAATTGCATGACTTGGTACCAACGTTGAACTGAGGACAAGAACTTGACAAGTGCCAGTGGAACAAGAGTGTTACCGTATATTTACGGTCACCACAAATGTTAAGGAGGGATTTACGTTAGGTGATGTAGGAACGTAACCATCTCTTTCCTGTGTACTGTTGTAGTCAGTCCGACCTGGTCCAAACAGCTTTGTTATGCATGAATAGCTCACCAGGCTTTAGGCGCTGAAAGGGTGTCATGTTGACATCCAAACATCAGACATTTCTTGTATGTAAGGTACTCGAAGATTGTGTGGTTGACAAGTGATGTGGGTGTGTAGAGACACGAATGCGTTTAGGCTCTTTGATATACAAACAAGGCACCCACTCACTCACATGCAGTAGTCAGTAATTGTAGAAAACTGCTGGAACTTTCAACCATATAATTACGTGACACAGTGACATCAACAGTTACAGTCAAATGGACGAGAATCAAGAACATCATGTATATTGGATATGACTGGCAAAACATCTGGTATTATAAAGCTTGAACCACTCATCTATAAGGACGTTATTGACAATGGTCTGTCCTTTAACAACTGTTCATAGGTGGTAATAATTAGGAACATCGAACATCATCAGTTCTGTATAGCTCGTAGGTATGATGCTAATAACGCTGGCTTGACAACCCATTCTTTTCCTATTGTAGCTCGGGGCCCCTGACTGAACGCGTCAGGTAGTCCTTAAACAAATATAGTTGCTTAATATAGAAGTCTGTGAACTTGTAAATAAAGTCAAGACTTCATCTGGCTTCACCTTTCAGGTACTTCTTCTTCTGCTCAAAGTTATATGCCGTAATGACGGGCCTTATAATGGTTGATAAACAACTGTACATTTTTCCATAGGCGTGTATTATCTTTCATGCTGAAACATACCGCCATCCTGCGGGTTTCATAACAATATACTTTTATTGTGCTTCTGTAAAGTACTTCAACGAATAGACCTAACTGGCTACGTCAAGCACACATAATGGACTCTGGATCACAAGAACTGTGAGCGCTACTCACAGGTTCATACTAAATGTTCTGCAAACTTTGCGTAATAATAAAGTAATTTTACCTTGGACAGAATTCCAAACAATACAAATAACACCTGTCGTCATTCCAGACGAACAGAATAACTCTGGGGAAATCACTAATATGACAAGACTATCTTTTCCCCAGATAATGCAGAGAAGAAACAACGGACATCTTCGTCTGTCAGAAAACCAGCTCATAACTCACAGACGGAAGTCTGCTCGGTTCGCGCTAAAAGCTAGCGCATGCGTAGACAGAACAGATTTGAGAACAGTTAACTATCCCGTCTTAAGAAAGAATAAACACAGAGAAGGTAACCCCTAATCAACCTGTGTCAGGGAGTTAACATACAGTTCTGTACCTTAGATTATCAAAAATATAAAATAGCTTTACATCTTCTGGAACCGACACAAATGACGGTAACAAAGAGATGAGAAGAAGACGATGGCGATGGATAGGACACACTCTGAGGAAACCTGTTGATAGCATTACAAGGCAGTCCTTGTTCTGGAACCGCCAGGGCAATAGAAGCAGTGGTAGACCAAGAAACACACGGAGAAGAAAGCTGGAAACAGAGGGGAAAATGATGAGGAGAACGTGGAAAGAACTTGCCATGATGGCACGTGACAGGAGGACTTGGCGTGTGTTTGTTGAAGGCATATGCTCCTTTAGGAGTGGACGGTTATGAATGAATGAATAACGGTTAATACAGTGCTTTAATTAGCGGTTAATTAGTTTTAAGTCGCGGGATAACATTCGGTCTGTGGCACGTGGCATTAATACACTCACACTAATTATTGAGTGAACATGTTGATGGTTCTCAATACTATTTTCTATTTGTACCATACATCAGCGTATTCTTGCCTGGTTGGACACACAACTTTGTTAGGTGCAAGACAACTTTTTTCCTCCTTGACACCACAATACGCTTTTTTTTTGGATAAGTACTTAATATGTACACAGGACTTTCATCTCTTAGCGTACGATATGGCATTCATCCACTTTACTAATATGATTGTCTCCCTCAATTCATTTATTTACGCTGTTGCATATTTGTTTATTCTTTATTTTGAAGTTGATCATGAATTAATTAATTGACAACTGATACTGGACTTGACTGATAGGCGTTATTGGACGGTTTGAGATTCATGAGTGCATGTATTGCTACCATTATTTTTTTTAATATGTTGAGTACTATTAGTTATGGCGACCTCACATGACTCTTAAAATGGAATTTGTCCAAAGGAGACATTGGCTTTGGTATTAACCATCGACCACACTTTTAGTGTTAAATTGCCTACCCTATGGCAGAAACCTGGGTCTTATACTAGTTCTTACTTATAGTGAAATTTGATGTTACCATATTTTACTCTGGTGATGTTATACTCACACCACAGAAATAATGAAAACTTTGTTTCCTTTATTTTGCGGGGTGGGGGAGGGGGGGGGGGTAATGTAATGATTAAAATTCATAACGATTGTGTCTATATAATATTTAGCTCAACAGGGCTTCTTGTTTGTATATTTTATGCGGGGTCACCTATTAATACGGGTAGTAACGTCATGCCGATGTGCTTGGCTGGCTCACGTGAAACTAGAGAAGCAGAAGTGCGGGGCCTTCTACTATTGTATGTCATGACGAGTGGACGTATGTGTTTGAGCTCCTAAATTGAAGTGGTTATCAAAGAGTTATTTCGTTACTAATGCATCACGATCTTTTGTGAGGTGTATATAGTTATCTGCATTCTCGGGGATTATAGTTTCTCAGTGTTGAGTGTGAAGAGATAGAAATTATATTGAAAACAAAAGGACAGCGTTCCTGACATGAACTGACTGCCTAGAGAGATATCAATTGCTGCATATTATCTGCCATTATATCTTGGCCTGAACTATTGTATGTGGAGCTGCGTGCAGTCTTCAATAAATTGTTTATCGTCCACTTCCTCAGTTATAACTGAAATAATTCTGAGTGGCGTTGGCTGATTGCGGTGTCTGAGAGTTTTACTACCCTAGATGTGATCTTGTCCACAGGAAACCATCCTGTTCTTAAATATTAACATTACAAATATATAAAAGACACGTAACAGTTTGTTTGTGTTTGTTTTCCATAATATTTACATTTTTTAAAAATTAGTGATGAAAAATACCCAATTCAGCATCTGGTGGGGTATAATTAGGATATATATTATTTTATATTTCCAAATAATATGTAGAACTACCGATATGGAAATGTGGAATCACACCTGTCAAATCACTGTAAATAGGGCAAATCGCAATTACCAATTATGCTTGTATATTAAAAAAAAACCCAAACAAACACGAGATAAACCTGAACAAAATCAAACAAAAACTCTAAACAAGAACAATATTGAAGGGGGGATGGGGGTTTAAAGGCCTTGTGGTTCCAGTTACATAACTGACTTTAACAGATATTTAATTGACTTTCACCTGTTAACTCTTAGTCATACGTACTGTAAGAAACATTAGATCTACACATTCCCAATTACTATATTTAAACTTTTGTTCTTGTTAAATACTGTTTGACTATATTATGCATATTTACATATGCATAAAAAACATTCAATATTTCAAAATTAAACATGTCTGACATACAACGAATGCTCCCATAAGGGGAGGTCACTCATAGTCACTCTTTACTTTAAAATTGCCGTAGTTGTGTTGTCTGATCTATTGTATCTTTGTCATTTTTAGCTTAAGAGGAGAATCAGGTTACCCATTTACAGCTGGGTAGACATAAAAGTGTCGCTATTTGGCTTTAAACTGGATAACTCTGCCTTTAGAAGCAAGCGCTGTAACTATTTTGCCAGCTCGAGTGTTTACATTTGTAGACGGAAGACGAAAGATTTTTTTTTTTTAATCTTCCCTTCGTTAAGTCTGAGAAAGACGCCGTTTATAATCCAAAAGGAACCATGCTCAGGAACTGTACAAAGATGAAGAAATTTGAAGAAACAACACAGATAAAACAGGAACTAGATTGTGAGGTACGGTAGAGTTAAGTAAAGTAGACAAAGGCCGCCATGTTGGCCATTGGATTTCCATACATCTGCTGTGTCGCTTCGATAATTAAAAAAAAAAACAAAGCATCTAACGCTAAACTTAACCTTAACAAAACCACTGAATTAGATTTACTTCCAAATTATAAAATAAAAATACTCAAGAAAGTACTAACCTTAACACAAACCCAGTTTGTAATGAAGAACAGTCTTTCATCTTTTCAATAAGGCCTATGGCTTTGGAACTGAATTCAGAGACGCAGTTAAAAAGAGCTGTGGCTAGTTTTAGGAATCTTAAACCTAACCCTAATAGCGGCGTGGAGAATAGAAAAAAAGTAGCATTTAACCCATGTGCAGCGTTGCTACTCTGAATTTTGAAGAAAAAAAAAAAAACCTTGATATTATATGTCAACTTGGACTGTTTTAAGAAATATTTGGGCTATTTTTGGGGAAATCTATTTGGCATTCTTCAATGAAAAAAAAATGACATCTAGGTGGAACCAAAAAAACCTAGATCTGGGTTAATCTACCTAGGAGTGGCAATGCTACCCATGAGTAGGGTTTGAGTTGATGCAAGGGCATGGTCCACTCACCGATGGGTATTGTGCCTGCACCATAGGGGTGTCCCAAACTACTCTCAACCTGGCTATACTGCCATTCACTCAGTTGCTCCTGTAGCAAACAATGTGACTTATTTTGATGGCATTGAAAGTGTCCTACTATACTTCATTTCATACCATACCCATACACTCATGTCTGTTTACTATATTACTGGTTACAATAGATCTCTAACACCTTCTGTCTCTTGTTTAAATGTTTATTATACTAGACTATTTTTCATTAATTTCTTGGTGTTATCTTCCTACTAACAACACTGTTTTCCTCTTGTACATATGCCTTCAAATTTTCCTTCCATTATGGGTTTCTTCAAAGTGGTAAGGTAGCCTATGTATTTTAAATGATCAAAATTTTTTGACTTAAATCTCAGTCATTATTTCTTTTTCATTCCTTGCTGTTTCAGAATTCTAACTTATTGTGCGAGCGCGGGCCCATTTTTTTTGGGTCACCCAGTATTATTACACTATTTTCTATATAAGGCTATGTAAAAAAAACTATTGCTGTCTAGTCCTTTACAAAAGAAAACTGCTTGTTTACTCTCAGTTTCAGTTTTCCAAGAATCTTCCCAGAATTGCCTTTTTTTAGATTTTAAGCCACTGCATGCATGTTAGTATGCTACTTATTTTATTACACACGGGCCCGTTTTTTTTGGGTCACCCTGTATTATTACAATATTTTCTATATAAGGCTATGTAAAAAAAACTATTGCTGTCTAGTCCTTTACAAAAGAAAACTGCTTGTTTACTCTCAGTTTCAGTTTTCCAAGAATCTTCCCAGAATTGCCTTTTTTAGATTTTAAGCCACTGCATGCATGTTAGTATGCTACTTATTTTATTACACTTCTAACTGAGAATGGCATCATCTTCAAGAAGAGCATGTTTTCTTTCACCGCATTTATTTTGTTATATTTGTGGAGAGTACACTTTCAAAGAAGAACATAGGAAGCATATTACTGTTTTTGTGAAAAAGGCATACTTTGCTTACTTTAAAGTAAAACTAGGTGACCAGGACAAGTCTTGGGCTCCTCATATTGTTTGCAAAACATGTGTTGAACACTTGCGACAGTGGACTTGTGGGAAAAGAAAATGTTTAAAATTTGGAATTCCAATGGTTTAGAGAGAGCCCAAGAACCACTATGATGACTGTTATTTCTGTGTTGTGAATATTAAGGGAATTAATGGAAAAAATCACAAAAAGTGGAAATATCCAGATTTAGATTCTGCTAGGCGACCTGTTCCACACGGAGATGACATACCAATTCCAACTTTCAGTCAGATTTCGGATTCCCTGCTAGAAGATGAGACAACAGTGGCATGTGGAACGACAAGTGACAGTGATAGTGATTTCGAAGATGATTTTTCAGATGCTCAATGCTTCGACCAGCTTGAACTAAATGATCTAATCCAAGATCTATATCTCTCCAAGGAATCTTCAGAACTTTTGGCTTCAAGATTAAAAGAAAAAAAATTACTGACTGCTGAAACAAAGGTTACATTTTATCGCAGCAGAGAGCAAGGTTTTATTCCATTCTTTTGTAAAGAAAACAACCTTGTGTTTTGTACTAATGTAGGAGATCTTGTTAACAAAATGGGTATAAGTTATACACCAGATGAGTGGCGACTTTTCATTGACAGCTCTAAAAGAAGTTTGAAGGGTGTTCTCTTACACAATGGTAACAAATATAGCTCAATTCCAATTGCTCATTCTACTACAATGAAGGAGGAGTATGCTACAATTAAGCACAGTTCTGGAAAAATTGAAGTATTTAGAACATAACTGGATGGTTTGTGTAGATCTTAAAATATGAACTTCTTGCTTGGCCAGCAAATGGGATTCACCAAATATCCATGCTTTATATGTTTGTGGGATAGCAGGGCAAAAGATATGCACTGGACAAAGAAACAGTGGCCATTGAGGGATGAATTTAAAGTTGGAGAAAAAAATATTGTCAATAAGCCTCTCATTGATCGAAAAAGAGTTCTACTGCCACCATTACATATAAAGCTTGGCTTGATGAAGCAATTTGTTAAGGCACTGAACAAAGATGGTACCTATTTTAATTACTTATGCAGAAAGTTTCCAGAATTGAGCATAGACAAACTTAAAGCTGGAATTTTTGATGGACCTCAAATTAGAAAGTTAATAAACGATCCAAATTTTATTGATTCAATGAACAAAACAGAGTCCACAGCCTGGTCATCATTTGTTTTAGTTGTGCAAAACTTTCTGGGTAACTTTAAAGCAGACAATTATTCTGAATTAGTTGGAAACATGCTGTCGAGTTTTTGTGAACTTGGATGCAACATGAGCATAAAATTGCACTACCTCCATAACCATTTACATTTATTTCTGGAGAATCTTGGCGACTTTAGTGAGGAGCAAGGTGAAAGATTTCACCAAGATATAAAAACAATGGAAGAGAGATACCAGGGACTTTGGGATGCCCACATGATGGCAGATTACTGTTGGACCCTTAAGCGTGACTGTCTGGGCATATCACATTCCAGGAAGTCCTCGAAAAGATCCTTTGTGTGTGTTGACGAAACAAGTGCTAGTGATAAAGTTTTATTACATTTTTGGTAATATATGCACAGTAATTACATATAATATGAATGCAGACTAAAGTCAAAATGCCACTGATAGCACCTAACTCTTGGATTGTACATAACAATTGCCCTACTAATATGGTCATTCTTAATTATCTCAAAAACTAGAGCTGATAGAAAAAATCTGATTACATTTTTGGAATCAGCAACCCAAAATTACCCAAGAACAGCTATAAAATTTAAGGCACCAAAATGTGTGTATACCAGTGTTATTGGTCTAATGAAGGCTTTATGCAAACTCCCTGGTACAGACATATGATTACACGGGATAGGTTTCAGATGTTATATCACACAATGTTTTATGTGAGTGATGTAGACGCACAAGGTAAAGCAAAGATCGAACCATTTCTACAGAAAATTTTATCTAGATTCCAGGAAGCATTTTACCATTACAAGGAGCTGTCTTTGGATGAAATGGTAATTGGGTGGAAAGGCATATGGGCTCACAAAATGTTCAATGCCTCTAAACCCCCAAAAATATCATGTGAAGACATTCGGTCTTTGCGACAGTAGCACTAGGTATGTAGTAAATTTGTTGATATACTTTGGGGCCAATACTTCTTACAGTCCAGAAGTTGATGTAAATAGCCAGCAAGCCATTAAAGTAGTTGACACTTTGCTACAACCATGTGGAAAAGGTCATCACATCTATGCTGATAGATATTACACAAGTGTGCCATTGCTTCAATATCTGAATAACAGGAGTCATTATTTCACTGGGACTGTCAACGTTAATCGAAAGAACTTCCCAAAAGAGCTGAAAACTACACAGCTAATGCATATGGAAATGAAATGGTATATGGAGCAAGAAAAAAGATTTTTATGTGCAATGTTTAGGGACAAAAAAGCGAAAAAACCATGCATTCTTGTATCAAGCTGAGCAACAGTGGAAAGCAAGGACATCACCAATCGCTCTGGTGAAACAAAAAATAAACCACTGATGATTGATGATTACAATCAATGCATGAATGGATGTGACAGAGTGGACCAAAGCATTGTAACATATGGCACATTCAGCAGAAGAACAAAAAAGTTGTCAAAAAAAATTTTCTTCTGGATTTTTGAAATAGCTCAGCTCAATGCATATAAATTATTTGCACTGTCAAGAACAGCAAATGCCAAAAAACAAAGCCTTCTTCAATTTAAACGGCAACTTGTCAGTGAGCTCTCTCTTGTTGCTGCTGTGAATTTCCAGCAAATTCCTCCCAGGATTGGACATGGCAATCAAGTGAACAATCCAGTTAACAGACTAGGAGGAACAAACCATATTATTAAAAAATCAAAATTTAATCGCAACTGTGTCGTTTGCAGCACCCCTCAGGTAAGGGTCAGGACATCCTTTTATTGTGAAGGATGCACAAATAATCCCCATTTACATCCAAATAACTGTTTTGCTAATTATCATGAAAGAAAATAGTTTTTGGCAAATGGTATATATCAGTTGTGTATAAAGTTGTGTACATAGTTTATTTTCATCATGATTTTTCAATATGTGAACTGAACATTTCAAAAGGACACACAATTTTCATTTATTATCCAAAACAATGAAACTTGTCTGTGTTCTGTATAATTGGATGAAAGTGGTTCTAGGAGTTCCAGGCTTCCAAATTGGATTATTTTTGTGGGTAAGTACTACTTTTTTCCAAAATTGTTTTTAATGTTTCAATTTTTCTGCATTCATTACTGCATATGTTGCATGCATGTTTAAAACCACTGGACAGTAGTTAGGTGCATGTCAAAGGGGTTTCATTTCTCTACATTTTGATATATAATGCTTTATGTTATCATTATAAATAACTTATTTAATGCAAAATGAGTAACGGTGGTCATGTCTGTAAATATAGGCTCAAAATATGTGTGCGCTTTGTCTAAATATGCCAACAAATTTCAAATTGTGATAAAAGTTTTATTTGTGCTCAAAAACAACTGCAACTTTCCTACATTATGTGAAAATGGATGTACTTTAAAATGAAAGTAGGTTTAGGGTTTAAAGTTTACCAGAATTAATTATACATATTGATAAGTACAATTTGTTTTTGAATTTTTTCAATTTTAAAATTGTTCTGCACTCATTACTGTATATGTTGCATGCATGTTTAACACCACTTAACAATTAAGTTAAGTGCTTGTATTAGATGTTTCATTTCTCCACATTTTTATATATAACACTTTAAGTTATAATTCATCATCAGTTGCCATCTCCACAACGGAGGTTGGCTGTAATGGATCTCCAACGTCTTCTGTCTCTTGTCTTGGTGGTACACTCTGATAGACTCTTTCCCGTCCATCTCTTGATGTTATCTTCCCACTTATAGCGCTGTCTTCCCCTTGCACGTTTACCTTCAACTCTCCCTTCTGTTATGGTCTTCTGCAAGGTGTTATGCCTTTTTATGTGGCCAAAGTATTTTAGCTGCCGAACTTTGACCTCTCTCATTAGTTCTCTTTTCATACCTAGATTTTCTAGGACCTCCTTATTTGTTTTCATCTCTTTCCATGAGATACGCCCCATTCTTCTATATATCCACTTTTCAAGAGCCTCAATTCTTTCTTCCAAATGCTTATTCATCGTCCATGTTTCTGCACCATACAGAAATGCAGAATATATATAACACTTTATGATTCTCAGTTTTAATTTATGAGATAACTGTTTGGATGTCAGTATATGTTTCATGTTGTTGAATGTAGCTTTGGCCATTCCTATTCTCTTCTTGATTTCTGTTTCACATCTGCCATCTTCTGTTATTATATGACCAAGATATACGTAGCTCTTGACTTGTTCCAGGATTTTCCCATTTACGCTTATCTTTAATGTGGGTTTATCGTCTGTTTTGCTAATTATCATAGTTTTAGTTTTCTCAATATTAATGTCGAGTCCATATTCATGACTTATACTGTTCACTTGCTTCACTAGTTCTTGTAACTCCTGTTCGCTTTCAGCTAACAACACGGTATCATCTGCATATCTAAGGTTGTTTATTGATCTTCCACTGATGTTCAGTCCTGGTATTTCCTGTATCTGTTTGAAAATTTTTTCGGTGTATAAATTAAATAGGCAGGGGGACAGCACACAACCTTGTCTGACACCTCTTTTTATGTCTATGTATGGTGAATAATTCCTTCCCGATCTTACTGTGGCAGTTTGCTCCCAATAAAGGTTACTGAGTATTCTTATATCTTTTCCATCAATACCTATGTCTTTGAGGCATTCAATTATTTTCTCATGATGGATTCTGTCAAAAGCCTTCTTATATCAATGAAGCACATATACATACTTTTTTGGACCTCTGTATATTTTTCTGCTAATCTTCTTAGGCAAAATATTGCCTCTCTTGTTCCACTGTTCCGTCTAAAACCAAACTGTTCTTCTTGGATTTCGCTGTCTACTTTACTTTTTATTCTTTCCTGTATGATTTTGAGCAGTATCTTAATTGCATGACTCATCAGGCTGATTGTTCTGAAGTCTGAACATTCTGTTGCATTTGGTTTTTTGGGCAATGTTATAAAAACTGATGTCTTCATGTCGTGTGGTAAATATCCTGTATTGTATATATCATTGCATATTTCTGTGATTGTATCTATACCAAAGCTCTCCAGAGCTTCTATCATTTCAATGTTTATGTTATCCATGCCTGCTGATCTTCCTTTTTGTATCATATGAATGGCATTCTCTACTTCTGATCTGAGAATGTGTGGGCCTTCATTAGAATCTGGTGATGGTTTTTTACCTCTGTTGTCCTCGAATAGTTCTTTTACGTATTCTGCCCATCTGTTTGATATGTCTTTCTCATCAAGTAATATTACACCATTTTT
This sequence comes from Oreohelix idahoensis, assembly GCA_024509875.1. Lineage (NCBI taxonomy): Eukaryota > Metazoa > Mollusca > Gastropoda > Stylommatophora > Oreohelicidae > Oreohelix > Oreohelix idahoensis. Next base: position 496,791 of record JAMPIV010018531.1, read on the forward strand.
GTTCTTGATACAGCTTCCTCCTTGTGCAAACCACGACCGATTTGATAATTTCTTTATTTCTTCATGCATATCTCTTGTCATGTGCTTCGCTTCCAAGTCTTCTATTTCCTTACATTTTGTTTCTATCCACCGTTCTTTTGCTTCTCTACACATAGTACGTATGTCATTGTCTATTGTTTTATATTCTGGAGTATTTTTTGCTTTCTTTCTTTCTGCCATTTTATTCAAGATGTCATCTGTCATCCAAATTTGATTTTTCTTAGACTCCTTTTTAGGTAAATTTAGGTAAAGTTATAATTATAAATCAGTTATTTAATGCAAAATCAGTAAAGGCAGCTATGTCTAAAAAATGTACTCTCTGAAATCAGCCCGTAAAAACATGGTTTTTGAGCACGTATACTAAGAGTTAATACTACTAATAAAATGCTTAATTTAAATGACAAGAATTCCATTAATTTTGTTAAATTAATTAGACATTAATATTTCTAAAAAATACATACACCATAAGGAGATTGGGAAACAAAAATGTAGTTATTGTCAGGGGCATGCAATTTAATTTCCAAGCCATAATGTGCAGCTTTGCCATAATTTCCCAAACATGCACCTTGGAAAGATTGCAAGTTGGTATAAATTTGTTATAAATGGATGGGACATTTTAGAAAATTACAAAGTGTAACAAGATAAGTAATAATTGCCAGATCTTACTGTTACAGTTTGTTCTTAGTTTTGATTGATGAGTAATCTTATGTCTTTTCTATCAGTGCCTATTTCTTCAAGGCATTAAATTAATTTATCATTATGAGCTATTTCAAACCTTATAGTTAAAAACCACATGTAAATACTTGTGGGACCTCTTTATATATGTTGTTTGTATCATAACACACAGCATGCCTTTATTGTTCTACTGTGTTGAATAAAACTAGTGTTATTGAAGTTCAGTTTTCTTAAAAGTAATTTTAAACATTTTTTTAAAAATCTGTGTCTTGTGGCTGTGAATTCTAAGTATAAACATATTAACTTTCTATTGAGTTAATGTTGGTGTCATTTTATGAAGCCTAAATATAAAAATATAGACTTTCTATTGAGTTGATGATTGGTGTCATTGTAGCCGTGTACATCGTTGTTTCGTTGGAAACAGGCTATTTTCTAACCAAAGAAAAATAAAACCCAGATTAGCATATAAATTTCTACTTTCCTAGAAACAGATTATAAAGTAATTCAGTGGCATAAATTTTAATTAGGCTAAGAGTCGCGTCACGTGTCAAAAAGTAGTCACGTGATTTTTTTACCCAATTAGGGAGCTCAGAAGCTTTTCCCCAGCCAGAACGAACGCCATAATTAGGCAGTCTTGATTCGAACCGCAATGTAGAAAGATGTATTCTTTCGGTTCAATAATTCTTTGTTCGAGAACTCGACAAAAAGTATGAAGGTTTATTCAGTATTTTATTCTGGATCATCATGTGGTTATATGATTATTGTGATTTCAAAACCCTTGTAAGTATGAACAAACTTTCATGCATTTGACTTGCCAAGGTATTTGGTTAGACCATGTCTCTGAACGACGACATGCACTTAGATTGAAGAAAAGTGGAAACATGATACATCTCCCTACGGACCAAGGAAAATATGGAGAGATATATAAAGCAAAAAGAAACCCAGTAGCATAAGAAGTGCTAACCCCTGGTACAGGATCACAGAAGGAAAATATATAGGAGATAAAATATGAACTTTCAATCAGCAATAACACATTGCCTGATTATGAATATAAATGCCGCCGGCATATATGTCTGTACAAACTGATGAACTGCATTTTGTATATAGATTGTGAATTGACTTGTTGCATTGTTGAAAGCAAACAAATAAACCTTTGACAAGTACCAGCTGTTGATGATTTTAATACAGTTGACTATTGTAAGGAATATGTTCCATTTACACCCAACTTATAAGACTCTTAACAAATAAAACAACATCAGCAATTGAGAGGACTTTAAAGAAATAACATACGAACCTGGTCCACTATCACCCGTGTGTTACCGGGGCCCGAAAGGGGAGCAAAGAATAGTAACACTGTCCCCTACCAAGCATGTCGTAAAAAGCGACTAAGGAGGGTTGGGCATGGGGCCGGTTACACCATCCTGTAAAAAAATTTAAACCACAAAAAACTTCAACAAATATGGACAAGTCAAATAAAGAAAATAAAACACAGCCATCCAAGACAGGGGAAGGTCCTCTCGCGGGGAGGCGTATGATGCAACACAGAGAAAGCCGAAAGGAGTCTGTGTTGCTGACTAACCTTCTTTCTTCTAGGAGAACTTCCAGATTTGGCACCTGGAATGTTCGGACATTAAACGAACAAGGGAAAGTGGCGCAAGTAGCAGCAGAAATGAGGGAATACAAAATCGAGGTTCTGGGAATGTGTGAAACAAAGTGGAAGGGGGTAGACAGGAAGAAACTCATCACAGGTGAATTGGTGCTGTCCTCAGGACATGAAGACAAAAGTTCACACCACAGTGAAGGGGTAGCTCTTTTGTTATCTAAAGAAGCACAGAAAGCACTAATTGAATGGGAAGCTGTTGGACCCAGAATAATAACAGCTTCTTTCAAAACAGCTAAAAAGAAAATTCATGTAAATGTCATCCAATGTTATGCACCAACTAATGACAAAGAAGAGTCTGTGAAAGAAGCATTTTATACTAAACTACAGGAAATTATGGATAAAGTAAAAAGAAGAGACATCACAATTTTGATGGGTGACATGAATGCAAAGATAGGTACAGTCAACACTGGATTCGAAGAAGTCATGGGAAAACATGGGCTAGGAGTAATGAATGAAAATGGAGAGCTATTCGCAAACTTCTGTGCATCATATCAACTGGCTATAGGAGGAAGCATGTTTCCACATAAGAGAATACACAAGGCAACATGGATATCACCAGACCATAGAACAGAAAATCAGATTGATCATATATGCATAAACAAGAAAGCAGAGTTAAACACAAGCAAAACTAGAAGCTCCAAAGCCAAGGCTCAAGAAGTGTACACAGAAGCAAACAAAGAAGTAAAAAGAAGTATCAAAAGAGACAAGAGGAAGTATATTGAGGAGTTGGCAAGAGAGGCAGAAGATGCTGCAGCCAAAGGAAATATGAGAGAACTGTATAGCAGCACAAAGAAGCTAACAGGGAAATACAAGCAAACAAGTTGCCTCATAAAAGACAAGAATGGGAAACTGCTCAGCAATATACAAGAGCAAATGAAGAGGTGGACAGAATATTTTGGGGACCTTCTCAATAGACCAGCTCCACAAAACCCGCCGGACATCCAGCCAGCAGAAGAAGAGCTACAAATTAACGGTGAAAGACCAACGAAGGAAGAAATAAAGAAAGCCATAAAGCTTCTAAGAGAGGGAAAAGCGTCTGGACCTGATGGCATTCCAGCAGAGGCCATCAAAGCAGATATCGACACGGCTACAGAGATGTTATATAAATTACTTGGTAAAGTCTGGGAAAAGGAAGAGATACCAGCAGAATGGAAGGAGGGATATCTGGTTAAGTTGCCTAAGAAGGGAAATTTACAAGAGTGCACAAATTATAGAGGAATAATGTTACTATCAATGCCAGGAAAAGTATTAAACAGGATTATCCTTGAGAGATTAAAAGAGTCCATAGACAAGAAACTGAGAGATGAACAAGCAGGTTTTCGACAAAACAGATCATGTACAGACCAGATAGCCACTTTGAGAATAATAGTTGAACAAAGTCTGGAATGGAATTCACCACTATACATCGGATTTGTGGACTACGAAAAGGCATTTGACAGTGTAGACAGAGAATCACTTTGGAAATTGATGAGGCATTATGGAGTTCCCCTGAAGATCATTAATTTAATATAGAAAACATATGAAGACATGACATGCAGAGTTCTTCACGAAGGACAGCTTACAGAACCGTTTGGGATAAGAACAGGAGTGCGACAGGGATGCCTCTTGTCTCCATTTCTTTTCTTGCTGGCAATAGATTGGGTTATGAGATCATCGACAACACACAACAGAAATGGAATCCAGTGGACTCTGACTAAGCAGTTGGATGATCTGGATTTTGCTGATGACTTGGCTCTTCTGTCCCATAACCATAATCAGATGCAGGACAAATTGAAAACACTCGATGAGAGGTCACAGCAATTGGGTCTGAAAATACACAGGGAAAAGACAAAAATAATGAGAATAAATGCAGGTAATGATAACAAGGTTGAACTTGAAGAAACACCAATTCAAGATGTAGAATCATACACATATCTTGGCAGTAATATAGACAAAGTTGGAGGGACAGACAGCGATATCAAAATAAGAATACAAAAGGCAAGAGGAGCTTTCATTGCATTGGGAAATATATGGAGATCAAGAGAAATCGGATCCAACACGAAAATAAGAATCTTCAACTCAAATGTGAAGTCAGTCCTATTGTATGGCTCGGAGACATGGAGAACAACAAAGACAACAACCAAAAAGCTACAGACTTTCATAAATGGGTGCTTGCGTAGAATAGAGGGATTAAAATGGTATGACAAGGTTACCAACGTGGAACTGATGACAAGAACTAGACAAGTGCCAGTGGAACAAGAGATGAGAAGAAGACGATGGCGATGGATAGGACACACACTGAGGAAACCTGTTGATAGCATTACAAGGCAGTCCTTGTTCTGGAACCCCCAGGGCAAGAGAGGCAGAGGAAGACCAAGAAGTACATGGAGAAGAGAGTTGGAGACAGAGGTGAAAATGATGAGGAGAACATGGAAAGAACTTGAGATGATGGCACGGGACAGGAGGACTTGGCATGTGTTTGTTGAAGGCCTATGCTCCTTTGGGAGTGGAGGGTTATGAAGAAGCTGGTCCACTATACCTAAGTGAGTTAAGAAACACCTCTGGCGAATGGCCAGTTAAACAAACTCACTTGAAAAACATAGAACACTATCTAGTGCCGTGCCGGTACTAACAAGAAACCTACACCCCGGCCACATCATTTTGTGTTGTTCTAGAGCAGGAATTATAATGCTATGGTCTATGGCCCCCTTTGGGGTCCATAAACGGAATCTAGGGAGTCTGTATATGTAACCTAAAATTTGAATTTTATTTTCATCAGTATTTTTACTCCAAAAGTAATCGTAGATTGTTGTATTTAAAGAAGGATATTCTTTTGTTGATAGATTTTGTTTGTATCTGAGCTAAGTGATTTTTTTCTTTTTAATAAAATGTATTATGTGTGTGCAAAAATGTTAGTCATGCATCTGTGTATATTTTTTCTAACAATTGGTCCATAACCTGTGAGTTATAATCAAAGCATTGGTACAACAAAAAATTAGATAGCAAGAATATTTGATGGGATGAATACTACAACTTGCTAGGTAGTGGTATTTTGTTCTACAATATAATGTTTGCAATTATCACCACTTACATCTACTTTTTGGTTATTTTTAGGATTTTAAACTTTGTATTTATATAAAACATATTTTTGTTCAGCCTCAAATAAAAAGTCAAACACAGTTCTCATTTTTGGATGAAAAACTTAAGCTAGAACCAGATTGTAAGGTGAGTTATTTTACCCAACTGAACAGACATAATAATAATAATAATAATAAATTCTTTAAGCACCAAACACCTTTGATAAGGCAGAAACCAGTGCTCTCCAGGTTGTTCATTGTGACGCCACTCCTCTTAGCTCTTGCACATTATTTAGGCCCAACGTTCTTCCTTCTCTTATTATTGTTCTTCTGAGTGTTTCTTTTGGTCTTCCTTTTTTCCTCTTACCCTCAGGAACCCAAGTGAGCGCCTGTAGTGGTATTCTGTTGTTTTGCATTCGTAGGACATGACCGATATATGACCATCGTCTTTTCCTTATATAGTCGGAGACATTTTTCTGCCTAGAGTCTTCTCTTATTTGTCGATTAGTCTTGAATTCTTTCCAACTGATGTTCATGAGTTTTCTAAGACATTTGTTCTCGAATGTATTCAGCTTGTTCTTCAATGATTTTGTTATTTTCCAACTCTCACAGCCGTATGTTAACACTGAGATAACATTTGAATTAAACAGACGAAGCTTGGTATGTATATTCAATGATCGTAATTTCCAAATGTTAGATAATCTATTGAAGGCGCTAGCTGCCAAAGCAATTCTAGTATGGATTTCTCTTGTTGTGTCACCATCCTGAGTCATTTTACTGCCTAAATAATTGAAACTTTCAACTTTCTGTAGTATTTCCCCGTTCAAGATGATATCAAAGGTCTCGTTAGAAAAGTTCATAGCTTTAGTTTTAGAGGCATTTATTTGGAGACCTATTTTAACCGAGAGATGACACAAATTATTTACTGCTTCTTGGGATTGTCTGGGTGTTGAACTTAAGAATGCTAAATCATCTGCGAAATCCAGGTCCCCCAGGAATTTTCCATTTGTCCATTTTATACCTAATTGTTCATTGTGGGTATAGTTTCTCATAACCCAATCAATAGCTATTCCAAAAAGTAGTGGTGACATAATACAGCCTTGTTTCACCCCTGTTTCTACTGTAAACCATTCTGTATTCCCTTTATTTGTTCTAACACAACATCTTGCATTGTCATATAGCGCTTTGATTATATTCACATATTTTGTTGGAAAACCATAGATTGTAAGTATCTTCCACAATGATGGGCGGTGTAGACTATCAAAGGCTTTTTGAAAATCGACGAAGGTGATAATAAGTGGCGATTGCATTTCCACTGATTCTTCTATAATTGTTCTTAGTGTGAATATTTGACCCAAATAGAACAGTCCCAACTGAGATGGTTTGGCCATGTCTGCAGAATGGGAGAAGATCGGCTACCACGACAAGCATGGGAAACAAAGAGCCAGGGATCCAGACCTCCAGGACGACCCAGAGTCCGCTGGGAGGACAACATTAGACAATCTTTGAAGGACCGAGGACTAGAATGGAACCAGGCCAGGAAGAAGACAGCTGATAGAATGGTCTGGCGCTCTCTCTTCCAAACCTCTACACCTCACGATGGAAGGGGAACAACTAAGTAAGTAAGTAAGTGAATATTTGATCAATACATGATCGTTTCGGCCTGAAACCCGCTTGTTCTTCTCTGATCTTTTCGTCAGCATGCAATTTAAGTCTTTCTAACATCATGCAACATAATAATTTTCCAGGTACTGATAATAGAGATATACCACGCCAGTTATTACAGTCTGATAGATCACCTTTCTTCGGTAACTTTACAATAATACTGTCTTTCCATTGTTGTGGTGGTTGTTCTTCTCTCCATACTTCATTTATAATATCTAAAATTCTCAATAGGTTGTTGTCATTAACTGCTTTAATCATTTCCCCTGAAATTTCGTCAACTCCAGCAGCTTTAAAATTTTTTAATCTTTTAACGGCTTGTTTGATCTCGTCCAGCGTGAATTCATCGCAAGTTATTGGCAAGGTGGTTGTGGGTGTTTCATTATTAAAATCAGGTGTTACTGTTGGTGGTGGTCTGTTTAGCACCTCCATGAAGTGCTCAGCCCATCTCTTCATTTGTTCTTTTTCTGTTGGTATTGAATTCCCTAATTTACCTTTAACAGGTGTTTCCATAGCAGTAGGCTGGTGACATAGTTGTTTTGTAATTTGATAAAGGCACCTACTATTACCAGTTCTTACAGCATTTTCAGCTTCTACGGCCAGTTCATTGATGAAATGTCTTTTATCTCTTCGAGTTTTTGTCTTCACTTCTTTATTTAGCAAGTTATAAGTTAGTTTGCAAGATTCAACTGCATTATGTGTACTTGCCGCTAGTAGTTTAAGTTTTGCTGTTTTCCTTTCTTGTATTTTATCCCAAGTATCTTCTCTCATCCATTTTTTCTTTTTATGTACTAGGTATCCGGTGGTCGCTACAGCTGCTTCTGTCATTGCTGTTCTCAGTTGTTCCCATTTAGTATCGATTGTCTTGGTGGTGATATCGTTGTCAATTTTGCCTAAAGCATCAAGATAGTTGTTCATTTTGACATTATATTCCTCCTTTATATCATTTGATTGTAGTCTGTGTACATCTATTCTTCTATTTTTATTCGGTTGGTATAACTTCTTCAGTTTAATTCTTAGTTTAGCTATGCAGAGGTTATGATCGCTTCCAATCTCTGCACCTCTGTATGCTCTGACGTCTTGAACTGATGAGCGAAATTTTGCGCTTATGCAGAAGTGATCTATCTGGTTCTTAGTTCTGCCATCAGGTGAATTCCATGTTATCTTGTGGATATTCTTATGTGGAAAGATGGTGTCTGCCACAACAAGGTTTGATATTTCACAAAGTTCTAGAAGTCTTTCGCCATTTTGATTCATACAGCCTATGCCATGAGTACCGAGATATCTTTGTACTCCATCGTTGTTGTCACCTACTTTGGCGTTAAAATCGCCCATGACTGCTATTATGTCATGCTTGGGTATTGTGTTGATGGTACTTAGAAGTGCTTCATAGAAGTCATCTTTTGTGGTATCAAGAGCGTCGTTAGTTGGTGCATAACATTGTACAATTGAGAGCTTGAAAAATCTTGTCTGAAATCTAGCTAATATTAGCCTCTCATTAATAGGCACCCAGCTGATAAGCGATGCTGCTGCTTTCTGTGTCATTAAGATGGCTACTCCCTCTGTGTGACGATTATCATTACTACCAGAGTATATAATTTGCTTTTTTTCTTCTGAAATATATTTTATGCCCTTCCCCGTCCATCTACACTCGCTGACACCCAATATATGGAAGTGAAATTCTTTTCTCACCTTAGACACCGAAAGAAAAACACCAGGAATGTGTATATTTTGATGGATAGTACCATGTTATGTTAAATTATAGAATAACAGATACATCAGAGTATCTAGTGGTGTAGATATTTTCCTATAACTGACCTCAAAACCCTCGAATCGGTCAGTTGGATAGGAGGGTTGATCAGAGAGTTAACAAGTCACTATCGTAAAACAAGCGATTGTTACCGAAACAGAACCAGGCTCGACAGTAAACATGACTCATTCTAATATCTTGGGGGCTAAGGAGATTTTCAAAATTGGATACTGGAATGTAAGAACTATGTATCAAGATGGAAAATTGGAAGAAGTAATTAAAGAAATGGATAATTATAAGTTGGACACAGACATACCTTTCCTAATATTGGCCCAGACGCCTACCTCCAATTAATTCAACACTACATTTTAGGCTTCACTAAATTACTTTTGAAAATGATAAAAGATGCAGAATGCAGAAATGACAATTTAAAATCAAAATTGATTTTTCCTAATGGTTAAAATAAATTCTTAATGCTTTACCCCTTATTCAGACATAAATGTTCGTTTTGAGTAAAATTCAGACAAGCAGAATTTTGGGTAAGTAGAAGTATTTTATAAGGTCCCAGTGACTTCTGCTGCCATCAATGGTACTTATACCTTGTAGCGGTATGGCAGCTTGCGTACCCTGACAATCCCCAGAGCTATGCCAGTGGGAGTTTTACTCCTGGTAGGTTCAACCAAGCTGGACTGGTCTGTGTGGGTAGGGGTCAGACAAAAGCTGGTACCCTGGTCCTCCAGGTTGGGGGTTTTAGCATAGGGCTGACACCCCTGTCTGTGTAAAAAAAACAATGAAGTTACGGAAACAACAATAAATGAACAAACTTTGCTGCAGGATGGACATTCGGAGTCTGTGGCTCGTATGACTGTCAGTGGCGAAAGCCGAAATGAAGCCACTGACATGAAAACGGATGTCCTGACCGCAAAACAGGATACAAGAATAGGTTTTTGGAATGTCAGGACAATGTATGAGACAGGTAAACTAAGACAGGTCACGGCAGAAATGAGAAACTATAGGTTACACATTCTAGGGATAAGCGAGAGCAGATGGACAGGGGCAGGAAAAGTTAAAACAGCAACAGGAGAAACAGTACTCTACTCTGGAAGAGAGGATGGACAGCACAATGAAGGTGTAGCCATTATTCTACAGAAAGGAATAGAAAGAACATTACTGGAATGGAAACCCATCAACAACAGACTGATAAGATTGAGATTGAGAGGGAGATTCACCAACACTACAATAATACAATGCTACGCACTAACGAATGATAGCGATGAGGAGGTCAAGGATGAATTCTATCAACAACTGCAGAAAGAAATGGAAGACACACCTAGATATGATCTTGTTATAGTAATGGGAGACCTCAATGCGAAAGTTGGTACACACAATACATATAACAAAAGAACAATGGGGAAATGCGGCAGCGGAACAGCAAACGAAAATGGGGATAAACTAATAAGTTTCTGTAGCATTAACAACCTGGTCATTGGAAGAACACTCTTCCCACATAAAGAAATTCACAAATTAACATGGGAATAACCAAATGGTTGGTACAGAAACCAGATACACCACATCATGGTTAACGGTAGATGGAGACATGCATTACAAGATGTGAAGGTAAGAAGAGGTGCAGATGTGGGAAGTGATCACCATTTAGTAGTAGCAAAACTGAAAGTGAAACTAAGAAGGGCTGCACCAACTGTAACTACACAGAAAAGGTTTGACATCAGCAAATTGAAGGACTCCCTTACCAGAAAAGCTTTTGCGGCTGACATAAAGAAACGATATCAATTTGCCAAAAGTTAGGAAAAGACTGTCGGCGTCTGTGGCCTAATGGATATGAACGCAGTTTCATAATCCAGATATACCAGGTTCGAAACCTGCTGCAGGCAGTTTGGTAGCAAATTGCTTTGTGTGGATTTTTAACAATGGTATAAGCGCCGTACCATTCAGAAAGCAATGGCAAACTACTGAATGAAAAAATTGCCTAGAAAAATCACAAACAGCCAATAAAAGCTGGGGTTGATTGCCACGTCCTGTAAAGGATAAGCAACTAACTTTAGGAAAAGACTTTGACTGATGATATAGACCAGAATTTCAACACCATTTCAACAATATACAAAGAAAGCAGCAAATCATGCTTGGGATTCCAGGAAAGGAAGAAGCAAGACTGGATAACACCAGAAACATTAAACACCATAACGATGAGAAAGGAAATTAAAAGAAAGAAAACAGAAGCGAAGTCCCCCAGGTTAAAGCAACTATATAGTGAACAGTACAGTCAGCTGGACAAGGAAGTTAAACGCCAAACCCGAGCCAACAAAAGGAATTTCCTAGACGATCTTGCAAGACAGGCAGAGGAGGCAGCACTGAGAAATGAACAAAGCACAGTATACAAAATAACTAAATTCATCAGCGGAAAACGAGGTGCAAACAATATTACATTAGTAAGAGATAAGCAAGGTAATCTCATCACGACAGCAGAGGGACAGGAAACAAGATGGGCAGAGCACTTCAGAGAAACTCTGAACAAGGAACCACCAGAGACACAATTGAATGTTCCTGAAGCTGAAAACGATCTAGATGTGAATACAGACATTCCACGCAAAGAAGAAATCACAGCAATCAAAGGGTTAAAGAACGGCAAAGCTCCGGGCCATGATAACTTAAATGCAGAGCTATTTAAGACAGACCCTGGGCTAGCAGCAGAACTATTAGAACCACTATTTGCACAAGTCTGGAAAACGGGGACAACACCATCAGAGTGGAACAAAGGAATAATTGTCAAATTGCCCAAGAAGGGAGATCTTGCAGACTGCAATAATTGGAGAGGAATCACTCTTCTCTCAGTTCCCAGCAAAATACTAGGCAGGATAATTATACAGTGAATTTCAAAGGCAGTAGACCACAAACTGAGGAAAGAACAAGCAGGATTTAGAAAGAACAAGAGATGTGTAGATCATATATTCACTCTCAGGAACATTATGGAGCAGTGCTCAGAATGGCAAAGACAGCTTTACATTAATTTTGTTGATTTTGAAAAGGCTTTCGACAGCATACATAGGGACAGTTTATGGAAAATACTGAGGGCTTATGGAATTCCAAGCTGCATAGTGTCAATCATAAAAAGCCTCTATGCCAACTTTACGTGTAGTGTTGGTCAGAGCAACCTAACCTTTGAGGTGAAGACAGGAGTACGACAGGGATGCCCCTTATCAACCACTCTATTTTTAACAGTCATAGACTGGATGATGCGCCAGACAACAGAGGGCAGTCCAAGAGGAATAAGATGGACAACATTTTCTACATTGGAAGATCTGGAATATGCAGATGACATTGCACTACTAGCACATTCACATCAACACATCCAGGAAAAAACGGATAGACTTAATAAGTTTAGCCAGCAGGTGGGCTTGAACATCAATTTAAAGAAGTCTGAGGTCATTACGCTCAATGTGAGCAACCCTGAGCCCATATCAGTAAGGAATCAGCAATTGGTACAGACAGATACCTTCACATACCTAGGAAGCATAGTAACACCAGACGGCGGGGCAGGCAAAGACATCAACATCAGAATGAATAAGGCAAGAACAGCCTTTTTTAGCCTAAACAACATCTGGAAGTCCTCCCAATACAGCACAAGCACAAAATTAAGATTATATCAGAGCTGTTTGCTTTCTGTACTTGGTGCGGAATGCTGGAGAGTTACAGAGAAGGAAATGTCGAAATTGTCCTCTTTTCACACAACATGCCTAAGAAAAATTCACCGAATCTTTTGGCCAAATACCATCACTAACCAAGATCTGCTTACTCGTAGCAAGCAAGAGGACATGCACACCATCATAGCTGGCAGACGCTGGAGCTGGGTTGGTCATGTCCTCAGAAGAGACCCCGATGCCATCACAAGAACAGCTATGCTTTGGACCCCTGAAGGAAAACGAAAGAGAGGCCGACCAAAAACAACCTGGCGGAGGACTGTGGAGGCTGAGATGCAAAGAATGAACCAGAGTTGGGGCACTGTACGAAGGATGGCCACCGACCGAGCAAAGTGGAATCAATTTGTTGTTGCCCTACAAGACGCCACTAGGCGTGATGGCCACTGACTGCTTTGATGGTCGGCGGCTAAGGATCAAAGAAGAAGAAGTGACTTCTGCTTGTTGACACTGCACTGTATAATGTTTGCAATTCTTACCACTTACATCTTGCATCATCTTCTACCCCGTTAGAGTTTTTTAAGTTGTTTTTTCGATTTCAAACTTTGTTGTATATTTTTATGGAACATAATTTTTTTTCTTTCCAGCCTCAAAGAAATAGCCAAACACAGTTCCCATTTATGGATGAAAAAATTAAACTGGAGCAGGATTGTAAAGTGAGTTTTTATTTTTGTATTTTTAGACTTGTTAAAATGAAATAATTCATCTTCCTACTGTTGGTCCCTTTCCCTAGTTGGGATCAAGTTGCTAAAAAATGTGAACTAGATTAAATGTTTTTAATTATTCTCAGAAAAATATTGTGTATTTTTTTAAATATAACATCTTTTGATGCTCTTTTCTGATTTTTTTTCCCAGCCAGGATGAAACAAATATTAAAAATGGCATCTCTGGTCTGGCTGTCAGGGTGAAACATGAACAAGATAATGAGGTGACATTTTAATTTAATGTTTTATATATATATACATTAAATGAAGCTTAATTAATTATTATCTAGTTTAATTAACCTCCATTATATATACATTTAAAGTAGAAAATATTTGTAAGTTGTCTGTTATGTGTACAGCTTTGATGTGAACAATAGTTTTACTGCCATAATGCAGTGTAAGATATCCTGCTATATTCCATCACTATTTCTTCTCAGACTTCAAGACATGTTGAGACTACACCTGCATTCAGTGGTGAAAAGATAAAACTGGAACTAGGTTATGAAGTGTGTAGTTTATTTGTTAATTATTTTAGTAAACTATCAGTGTGCCTTGGCATACTCATTTATTTAACAGATCTACACGTGTAATAATGCATTAAACAGCTTAAACTTTATCACGACTATGTGAGACCACACATACTGTCATTGAAACTGATAAACAGTACAGTTTGTTTCTCATTTTCTAGAATTGTGCTTTGCTGGGGTTGTTCTATGAATTAGATTATACTTTGTGTTAGCTCTTAATATCCAACCAGCCTATTAGGTAGGCCGATGATCGGTCACCATTTTACAACTGGCTTTTTAAGTAGGCCATTCTGTGTCCGTGTCAATAACTGTGGTTTAAACATTATTTACATAATTTTCTTCCCATGAAAGAGTTCTAATGCCTTTTCCGGTAAACCTCGTGCTTGAAGATACTGGAATACTCACATTTGTGACATATTGTTTGATTTTTATTAAATAACGTAGGGCTCAGTAGTTAAAAAAAAAAATTTTTTTTGTCTGTCTGAGAATGGCTTCATGTTCAAATGGTCGTTCAAAAAGATTATCGGCTGAACATGCATCGCAGCTCATTCAGTCATGGATTTCTAATGACAGTGATGAGTTTTTGAGCATTGATAGTTCCAATGAAGATGAATCTAGCGATAAATTAAGAGATTCTGAGGCTGAAGGAGCGTGTCCCATGGATGGACCTAGTTATAGAACTGGTATGGGATTGCTAAAAGGGAAAGGTAAATGCCATAAAAAGAAAAGAGAAGATAGATCTAGATCACAGCTGAGATTGGTAATCATTGAATCTGGTAATGCTGAGCTTCAGGACAACAATATTATTGAACAGGAGGTTGGATGGAATGAAATTGATAAGGGTTCAACTCAGAATGCATTTCGCTTTGTTCCACCTCAGGGCAGGACTCCTGGTGTGAATCCAGATAATGTCCCAGAAGACTCACCAGCACTTTTTTGTCTCAAAGCTATTTTAACATAAGAAATATTGGAAGAACTTGTGTCAGTCAATGATTATGCTGATCAATGCTGTCAATTAAAAGCTGCAACAGCGAGCACAAGGTCTGTTTATCACAGCTGGCATCAAATAACACTACATGAACTTTACAAGTTTTTTTCTGTTAACTTAGCCATCGGTATTGTCAACAAACCAAAAGAAAGTGATTCCTGGTCTCAGGAGCCTTACATACAGACTCCCTGGTTCAGGCAGATATTTACAAGGGACAGGTTTCAAGCATTGTATCACACAATGTTCCATGTAAGTACTGTTGACGCACAGGGAAAAGAAAAAATTGAGCCGTTTCTGCAGAAACTCCTTGTACGATTTCAGGAGGCATTTTATCCCTACAAAGAGCTATCTTTAGATGAAATGGTGATTGGGTAGAACGGTAAGTGGGCACATAAAATGTTCAATGCCTCAAAGCCTAAGAAATATCATATCAAGACCTTCAGCCTTTGCGACAGAAGTACTGGTTACGTTGTCAATTTGTTGATTTACTTTGGTGCCAGTAAGTCATACAGCCCTGTGCTAGATGTAAAGAGCCAACAAGCCATCAAAGTATTCAATACACTGCTAAAACCATGTGGAAAAGGTCATCGTATTTATGCAGATCATTACTGCACAAGTTTTGCATTGCTGCAGTATCTTACTGACAACAATCAGTATTTTACTGGAACTGTAAATGTAAGTCATAAAAATGTTCCAAAGGCACTGAAGACTACACAACTGATGCATCTCAAGATGACATGGTTTCTGGATCTAGAAAGTAAATTTCTTTGTGTAATTTTTAGAGATAAAAAGTCATGCATTCCAGTGTCAAGTTCTGCAACTGTGGAAACCAAAGAATTCACAAATCATTTCGGTGAAAGATAGCACAAACCCACTAGTATTTATTCTTCTTCTTCCGTCCTTAGCCACCGACCGTCAAAGCAGTCAGTGGCCATTACGCCTAGTGGCGTCTTAGGGCAACAGCAGATAGGTTTTCTTTGCCATTGTTTCCCATCACGCCTATTGGCGTCTTTAGGGCAATGGCAAATCAATCCATTTGCTGTTGTTTCCGTAATTGAAGTGACTGGCAAACGGGTGATCAGCCCGTTGGTTAGTATTTATGACTACAACCAATAAGTGAATGGATGTGACAAGGTTGACCAGTGTGTAACAACCTATGGAACATTCAACAGAAGAACCAGAAAGTGGTGGAAGAAAATTTTCTTTAGGATCTACCCAGTTGAAAGCTTTCGTGTTGTTTACACTCACCAGATCAGATAATTCAAAGAAGCAGATCCTACTGCAGTTCAAGAATCAATTAATTACAGAACTTTGTCTTGTTCCTTCTGATATTATCCAAAATATCCCGCAAAGAGTAACCCATGCAAATCAACACAACAGTCTGTTGAACCGTCTCTGTGGAACCAGACCTAATGTAAAAAAATCAAAATTTCATCACAGGTGCATGATTTGTAGCACCCCTGAAGTTAGAGTGAGAACAACGTTTTATTGTGAGCAGTGCACATATCATCTGTGACAGGATGAAGAAAAGAAGGGCAGTACTTTTTGTTAGTTATCTTCTGTTGTGTAACTGGCTACCGCCAGAGATGGTGGTTACAGAAGTATCTTGTAAAACCCAGGTTGACTTTGGGTGACTCGTATAAGTTGGTGTGGTGGCTGTGTGATGGTATGGTAGAGAATCAAATATCTTATTTTTCCAATAATTTGGCGTCAAACAAAAACTTCCAGTTGGAGTTCAAGGAATAAGTCCAATCTCATCTTAGTATAATTCCTTTATTTAGTTGTTGTATTTTCTGGCAACTCTATGCTGGTTCATAGATTACATATCACCAGACGTGTACAAAACCAGCAATACAAAAATCAAGAAGAATGGTGTCGTGCAAGATGGTGCAACTGCTACTGCTAGCCTCGTGGTAAATAAAATAAAAGGCTTCTGCTTACTATAGCCAAGAATATTACATGTCACATGTTCTGTGGAACTGAGGAAAGAACAAGCATTATTTAGAAAGAACAGAAGATGTGTGGATCATATATTCACTCTCAGGAACATTATAGAGCAGTGCTCAGAATGGGAAAGACAGCTGTACATTAATTTCGTTGATTTTGAAAAGGCTTTTGACAGCATACATAGGGACAGTTTATGGAAAATACTGAGGGCTTATGGCATTCCAAGCTGCATAGTGTCAATCATAAAAAGCCTCTATGCCAACTTTACATGTAGTGTTGGGCAGAGCAACCTAACCTTTGAGGTGAAGACAGGAGTATGACAGGGATGCCCCTTATCAACAACTCTATTTTTAACAGTCATAGACTGGGTGATGTGCCAGACAACAGAGGGCAGTCCAAGAGGAATAAGATGGACTACATTTTCTACATTGGAAGATCTGGAATATGCAGATGACATTGCACTACTAGCACATTCACATCAACACATCCAGGAAAAAACGGATAGACTTAATAAGTATAGCCAGCAGGTGGGCTTGAACATCAATTTAAAGAAGTCAGAGGTCATGATGCTCAATGTGAGCAACCCTGAGCCCATATCAGTAAGGAATCAGCAACTGGTACAGACAGACACCTTCACATACCTAGGATGCATTTTAACACCAGACGGCGGGGCAGGCAAAGACATCAACATCAGAATGAATAAAGCAAGAACAGCCTTTTTTAGTCTAAACAACATCTGGAAGTCCTCTCAATACAGCACAAGCACAAAATTAAAATTATATCAGAGCTGTGTGCTCTCTGTGCTTCTCTATGGTGCAGAATGCTGGAGAGTTACAGAGAAGGAAATGTTGAAATTGTCCTCTTTTCACACAACATGCCTAAGAAAAATTAACCGCATCTTTTTGCCGAATACCAACACCAACCAAGATCTGCTTACTCGGAGCAAGCAGGAGAACATGCACACCATCATAGCTGGCAGACGCTGGAGCTGGGTTGGCCATGTCCTCAGAAGAGATCCCGATGCCATCACAAGAACAGCTATGCTTTGGACCCCTGAAGGAAAACAAAAGAGAGGCCGACCAAAAACAACCTGGCGGAGGACTGTGGAGGCTGAGATGCAAAGAATGAACCAGAGTTGGGGCACTGTACAAAGTATGGTCACTGATTGAGCAAAGTGGAATCAATTTTTTGTTGCCCTACAAGACGCTACTAGGTGTAATGGCCACTGACTGCTTTGACAGTCGGTGGTTAAGGATCTAAGAAGAAGAAGAATGTTCTGTGGATTCCTAATGAAATAAAAATGTTTGATCAAGACTTTTAAAAATGATACCCACAGTAGTATCTGCTCTAAGAGCAGAGGGACTACTGAAGAAATTGTAGCAGGGTGCAGCGCTGGTTTGCTGAACTCCCTGGTTGGTAGGGGATTTCTAGAAGAATAGGAAATACACAGTTCTTGTTCAAACATGTAGGAACCTTAGGCTTGTGTTACCACCCGAGGGGAATGCGCCACAGTTGCAGGTGGATAACGCTTAATATGCAATGGTTCTCTCACTGACTGACTGGACCCACAATGTCCTGTCTCTATATCCCATCATCCGGTGATCAGCTGACCGGATGTCATTTCCTATTCCAGGATATACCGGAAACAATCTATTCTAAAAGGCTTATGTTCTAACTTGTATGGATTGCACGCGAGGTTTGATGACGTTATGAGTTCATGTACACCATGATTGAATGACATCATAGGTTTGTGACTAGTGTTTTGTTTACTAACTAGTCGCGCTCAAATACTTAGTGTTTAAATCTTGCTTAAGTATTCTTACCCTCTCTAATAAGTGGCAGCACCCTAGTGCTAAAACAACGTAGTAGGCCATACAGTCACACATCCACACCAAATACCATGAGGCAAAGTAGTTTAATTTAAGAATGAAGGGAAAATTTACATTTCATAAAGTATACTTTCAGTTTTTGAGTGTGTCTTCAAAATGTGCCAACAAATGTCCAGTTGTAATAAAAACTGTATTTATGATAAGAAGCAACTGAAACGTTTCTACATTATGTGAATATGGATGATTATGGATATAATTTGAAAAGAAATTAGTTCTTGGAGTTCCAGGCTTCCAAATTGGATTATTTTTGTGGGTAAGTACAACTTGTTTCCAAATTTTTTTTAATGTTTCAACTTTTCTGCACTCAGCACTGCATAGGCTGCATGCATGTTTAAAACCATTGAACAATTCAGTTAGGTGCCTGTCAAAGGGGTTTAATTTTTCTACATTTTGATATATAACACTTTATGTTATCATTATAAATAAATTATTAAATGCAAAATCAGTAACGGTTGTCATGTCTGTAAATATAGGCTTAAAATATTTGTGCGCTTTGTCTAAATATAAAAAAAAAAATTTCAAATTGTGATAAAAGTATTTTCAGTTACCAGCTGGCTGGACATGGACGACTGAATTTTAAAAAAAAAATACATAACATTTTTTTTTAATTTCAACTGCAAATCTCTACAGTTTATGTACTGTCTTTACAAACAACATGACATTAACAGAATGGTTTAGTCACATGCAGTGATCAATATTCCCACTTACCGGTACACTCTCATTTGTATGATTGAAAATGAATAAAAAACACAAATTAAAAAAATAATGTACCAAACATTGAATACAGATTATTTTATTAGAAGGCAAACATTCTCACCACTTAACCACCAAAGCACCTTGATATATGTGGTCTTTTTGTGTCTTTTAACAATTGTTAGTAATTGCCTGTCTCATTAAACATGCTGTTTATGTTGTTAGGTTGAGATGTGCTAACAAAATTATAAAGAACTCATAATTTTCAAAGTGTTCTTCAAAATCCCTGTTAATAATGCCTGTTTAAGGTTTTTGTTTTAAACATTAAACCTGTGTATGATGCCATAATTGTTTGTCTGTGTGACTGCTAAAAATGTGAATTAAGGTGTTATATATAAAAGTAATATTTAATACTGCAGAGATATCACTTCTACAAGGGAACCATTCATTGCATGACAAACTTCAGATTTGTGATTATCAAACCACCACTGCTCAGAACGTTCATCTGCATGTACCATGACTGCTACTTATTTGCCACTGAATTATTTTGTTTCATAGATGGATCACAACTTTCACCACATTTTTCATATACTCAGCTTAGCAAATGTATGTACCAGTTTTTAGTCTCACTAAGTAATTCTCATGTGTCGTTTTTCTGCCAGAATTATGATGGTCATAACTACACTGAAGGCTGTGATACTCATGATCAGATAGTTGACATTATGGATACAAACACACCAATAATTAAGAAAGTAGAATAACCTGGCTTATGTAAAGATGAAGGTAATAAAATGTTAGTCATATAGATGTAATAATGTTTATTTATTTATTTATTTTCTTAAGTTTTTTATTAATTTCTGGGAATTTAACTTTGCACTCTTAGTGAAAAAAAGTCTGTAAGATCAGAACATCACTTAGGATACTATATATATGCCTTGTCTGGCATTCCCTTTTATTATCATGCATCATTACTAACACACACAAAAATAATAGAAGTCAGTAAGATAAATCAAAATCCACACATTGTGTAATAGTTCATGTAATAATAAATGTATAATGATTTCATTGTTCTACGCCTTAGAAGTTACACACAATAACAAAGAAGCGATTTACAGTATTTTGTCCTCTTGTGGACAATCTTTTTAGGTGTCTGTGTATTTCAGTCTGTGTGAGTCTTTTAGATTAGACAATCTTTGAAGGATCGAGGACTAGAATGGAACCAGGCCAGGAGGAAGACAGCCGATAGGATAGTCTGGCGCTCTCTCTTCCAAACCTCTACACCTCACGGTAGAAATGGAACGACTAAGTAAGTAAGTGAGTCTTTTAGATGTTCATATATTTTTAGTGTGCATGTATAAAAGTATTATATATTTATATTGAGTGCTGTGTTTGTTTGATAGAAACTGCCTGAACTCGTTTTCATGAATATTGAATAACAAATGGTCGCTGTAATTAAAATAATGTATAATTATTGAAGAATTATTGCACCACAAAAATATACATTATGGATGTATTATTCCACCACAAGATATAGATATGGGTAGATTTTTGCACCACAAAATATACATTAGGGATATAGTATTCCATCACATCATGCAGATAGGGATATATTATTGCAGAACATAATTTACATTAGGGATATATTATTACATTACATCAGACAGTTGCTTTTTCTTTGATGTAAATGTGTGAGAAGTGCAGTGTAATCTGCATATTCTAGGTCTTCCAGTGTAGAAAATGTTGTCCATCTATTCCTCTTGGACTGCCCTCTGTTGTATGACATATCACCCAGTTTATGACTGTTAAAAGTAAAATTATTGAAAAGGGGCATCCCTTTTGAACTCTTGTCTTCATCTCAAAAGTTAGGTTGCTCTGCCCAACACTACATGTAAAGTTAGCATAGAGGCTTTTTATGATGGAAACAATGCAGCTAGTATTCAAAAGCACTCAGTATTTTCCATAGGTTGTCCCAGTGTATGCTGTCAAAAGCCTTTTCAAAATCAACAAAGTTAATGTATCCCTCTTGCCATTCTGAACACTGCTCTATAATGTTCCTGATCTGCAGAACTTCTGTTTTTTCTGAAACTTGCTTGTTCTTTCCTAAGTTTATGGTCTACTCCTTTTGAAATTCTCTGGATAATTATACTGCCTAGTATTTTACTGGAAACTGAGAGAACAAATTCCATCTCTGGTGATTCATTATTCAGTGTTTCCCCGAAGAGCTCTGCTCATTTTTTTTCTCCTGACCCTGTGTTGTGGGAGATTTTCTTGCTTGTTTCTTACTAACATAATATTGTTTGCACCCCAGTTGCCACTGACAGTTTTATACCATAATAATAATAGCCCCTTAAATCATAACTGAATATGGGAATGTGCCACTGAGGTGACAGCCTTAAGCTGTTTATTTTCCTGATGTTCCTTTCGATGTTTTCTCCTCTCTTCTGCTTATTCTTTGAGCTTTGTTTCACCCAATCTGAGGTGGCGCTGAAGATAGCATCACCACTTGGTGCAATCAGCAGCTTCATCCTCCCAGGTTGCTAGTTTTATGCCCAATGCTCTCATGTCTCTTTTGCACACATCTTTGAATCTCAGCTTTGGTCACCCTAATGTTCTTTTGCCATCTAACAGTTGTCCATAAAGATATCTTTCTGGGTGCGACCATCTTCAATGTAGCGGATATGGCTAAGCCAGTGTAGTCTGCGCTGTCTAAACAGTGTATACATGCTTTGAAGACCAGCACGTGACACCACCTCGACATTTGTCACTTTGTCTTTCTACGAAATACCAAGGATTTCTTGCTTAGCATAGTTTGTCCATGTCTTGCTGCCATATAGAAGTGTGGTGGTGATGCAGGCATTATATACCGCAGCTTTGGTCTTCGTTGTGAGTTTGGAGCTACCCCAAACATGCGATGTGAGGCAGGCAAAGGTAGCTGCAGCTTTGTCATTGCAGCTGTCAATTTCTTTGTCCAGAGAGAGTTTGTCATTAATGGTAGATCCCAGGTATATGAAGTGGTGCATCACCGCCAATTCATAGTTATTGATAGTAATTACTGGTGCAACATTCACATCCTGACACAGCACATTTGTTTTCTTTAGACTTATTGTGAGGCCAAAGTCCTTGTATGCTTGGGTGAAGTGATTCATCAAGCTCTGAAGCTCCTGTTGCCTTTGAGTGATGATTGCAGCATCGACAGCAAATAACAAGTCTCTTATAGTGACCCTTCCGATTTTTTATTTTGCCTTCAGCATTGCAAGATTAAACGGTTGGCCATCTGACCTAGTGTGAAAGCATATTCCTTCAGTTGTATCTCTTAATGCATGTTTCAAGAGTAAGGCAATGGCCTTGCTGAGTTCTTCTAATGTTGGTTCAGCATCCAGCTCCTCCATAGCTGGCAGACATTTGACAGTGTCAAGCGCTGCAGGCATGATAGTATTTTCTCTTGCATAAAGCTCAGAGTAGTGCTTGACCCACCTCTCCATCTGCTTACCCTTTACGGTTAGCTTCTCTCAGCTGATGGATTTTAGCGGTGCCATCTTACTTTTGTGGGGTCCAAGGGTTTTCTTTATACTGTCATACATTTGTCTAATGATGCCTGTTTGCGCTGTGGTCTGGTTGCTGTCACTGAGCTGAAGCCAATAGTCATTTGCACAGCGTCGAGCAGTTTGTTGGACTTTGCTTCTTGTAGCCTTCAGGATCTGTAGGGTTCTATCACTTGGTGAACATTTGTATTCACTCGCAGCACTGCGCTTAGCATCAGTGACAGGTGTCATCCCATCTGATGAAGCATCAAACCAGTAATTTGACTTTGCTATCTTCTTACCAAAGGTGTCAAGTGCAGTTCTCTGAATGGTGTTCTGCAGGTACTCCCAATTTTCTATAACAGTGTCACCATGCTGTGGGCCACTGAGCACATTCTTGAAGGTCATCGTAAATTGAGTGATCATGACAGGGTCTGACATCTTGCTGGTATCAATGCATGGTTTCCCTTCATGTCTGTTATGATCGAGTTTTCTTGGTTGTGCTCTGACTGTGCAGCAAACCAAGGAGTGATCTTTCTCAGTCTGCACTGTGGTACAAGCACATGGAGAGCATAGACCTGAGAAGTGGTCTTCTGTCAAGGATCAGATCTAGTTGGTGCCAATGCTTGGATAGTAGGTGTCTGCAGGACACCTTATGCTGGTGTTTTGTCTGAAGGTAGGTGTTGGTCACGCAGAGGTCTTGTTGGACACTCAACTCCAAGAGCCATTGTCAATTTCCATTCATCTTGCCAATACCAAACCTGCCTAGACATGAAGGCCATGAAATATTATCTGCACCTACTCTAGCATTGAATTCGCCAAGGAGAACAAGCTGTTCTTGCTTAGGTGTGCTTTTGATGGCTGCTGCTTGATTCTCATAGAACTCGTTCTTACCTTCTGAGGCAGATGTTCCTGAGGCTCTGCTCACCATATTTACTAGGCAAGGTTTTCCATCACAGATCCTGACAGATAATGGTTTGCGATTCTGAGGAAAACTCACAGAGGAAGTGTTCAGAATTTTTCAGGCTAGACATATCCACACCTCTCCATATCAAATGGTCAAGTAGAGCAGTTTAAGAAGACTCTTATTTCCTTCCTCCGGAAACTTGTGCAGCAAAAACCAGAGATCTGTGATCAGTACTTACCTGAAGCTCAATTTACTTTTCATGAAGTACCCCACAATTCTAGTGAAATGCAGTTCCTTCTTTTTGCGATCGCATTGTTGATGTTTATACCGTCAGATGAGTTCTCATGATGAATTCGACTGTTGTTTGAAGTTCCTCTTTAGCTCCATATAGTTTTGAGTTTAGTGTTGAGTCATTGGGCCAGTATATCTTTCTTAACTGGTCATACAGAGGACAGTCCTGTAGAACATGCTCAGCAGTTTGTGCGTTTAATCCACATGTGCACAGTGGTGAAGCAGACAATCGTAGCTTGTGCATGTGTTTATTCAGTTTGTTATGCCCTGTCCTGAGGCGAAAAATGGTTATCTGTCCCTGCCGGTCAAAAATGTGGTAGTCATCATTGGGTTGATTCTGTTCTCTTCTAATAGTCTGGATAGCTCTCTTTTTCTCAGTGTATGTGATTTCATTATCTTCTTGTTCGCATTCTCCTCCCTTTTTTGCAAGTTTATCTGCCTTTTCATTTCTGGGTACACCACAATAAGATAGTACCCACTGAAGTATGGTTCTCTTTTTGGCAGCTACCATGTTTAGTTCATTTCTCAGATGTGGGAGTTTACCACCCTTGAGAGCTTGCAGGACAGACAGTGCATCTGTGAGGATTACTGCCTGGTAACAGTCAGAGTTGGTGTTATAAATCATATTTGCAGCTTGCTCTAGAGCTTGAACCTCAGCTGTATAGTTAGAACAGAATTTACCAGTGGGAATGTGCCTAGTCTCATAGTGGTTGTCAGGATATGAGATAAAGATACCGGAACCTCCATTCCTAACAGCATTTGTTGCTGATCCATCTGTATAGGCATGTATCCATGATTGATCAGGATAGCTTTCTTGGATCATACTCAATGTAGCAGTTTGTTTTTGCAGATCATTATACTCACATCCACTTGTGAGACCACTGACTGATGTATTAATTTGGAGGGCACTGCTGGCCTGTTCCCATGGTACAGGGTATCGGTTGGGCTTCAGTGGTGTTGTCTTCATGGATAGGTCTTCTTGATGCTGTCTTTTAAGTCTTTTTCCCCAATGCACAAAGCTGCTACGTTTTAGATGTCCCAATGCCAGATCATTTAGTCTTGCCTTCATTGGGTGCGTTGGCATACTGTTGTACTTTTCCATCTGGATCATGCTTTTGGTGTCTCTTCTATAGGACAATGTCTGTAATCCAGCAGCTTTCTGCATCTCTGATATTGGTGTAGTTTTCATGGCTCCTGTAATGAGCCTGAGAGCTTGATTTTGCACCTTGTCCAAAGACTGCAGATGTGAGTTAGCAGCTGATGACTATGCTGCTGAGCCTAATTCTAAGTGTGGTCTTATTACTCCATTAAAAATCTTTTTTAGAGTTCATTCATTTGCTCCCCAGTTGGTACTTGCTAATTTTCTGAGTATGCCTAGTCGTCTTTGGGCCTTTCCCTCTGCATTTTCAATATGCTTATTTCATGTAAGCCTTTGGTCAAACGTCACACCAAGATAGGTGGGGTAGCTTTCTTCTTTGATCATGGTTGTCCCTAGGTGTATGTTAGCTACTTTGTCCTTGGGGGCGAGGGAGAACAGTGTTGTGGAAGTTTTATCTGTTTATTGTAATAAGCCATTTCTCTGCCCATGACACTAGTGTGTCTGCTGCCCGCTGCATTCTATAATTTGGTGTGGTGACATTTTCATCAGCACACCAGAGTACAGTTGACATTCAAAAATCCAGCCATCGATTATCCGGTTCCTTCAGATTTCCGGCATGGATTTCGGAGCGCATTTTTAAATTTACCGCGTTGGCGCGCCACTGTTTTCTGGAGCAGTTTATGTTTTGATGCAGCTGTTGGGTTTTGCTTGCACGTGTTAACAGGCATTCCTGCTCATTCCTTCTCATTTTATCATTTATTTGCTGCTGTATAGCCCCATTATGGATTCAGCAAATAAAAGAAGTGGTGTAAAACGTAAACATCGTGCATTGTCGATCGCAGATAAAGTGTACAGGTAGTCATTTTCTGTTAAATATATACAGAATATATAACCATAAAAAATCCGGCATTTTCAAAAATCCGGCACTCCTCAGGTCCGGAGGTTGCCGGATTTTTGAATGTCTACTGTACTAGGTCATCTGCATATAAGGCAGCTTTCACTCCAGGAGGGAGATCTTTCACCAGGTCATTGATGTAAACAAGGAAGAGTGTTGGGGAAATTACTCCTCCTTGAGGTACCCCCTGATAGAGCAACACTTTTCTGCTCTGCAGACCATCAAGAGTGACTCTAGTTCTCCTGTTGTGCAAGTATGACTGGATCCATTTTATCACGTTGCCTTGAATTCCACTTCTCCTAAGTTTTGCAATAAGGCCATCTTTCCACACCTTGTCAAAGGCCTGCTTGAAGTCGACCCAGATCGTTAGGACCTTTTTCTTCTCCTGGAAGGCATCTTATACTGCTTGAGACAAGTAAGTAACTTGGTCTTCTATACTGTAGCATTCTCTAAATCCAGCTTGTTCCGGCACGAGGATCTGCTCAGACTCTAAATACCATTTCAATCTGTGGTTGACTATTTGCTCCATAGTCTTATCAACACAGCTTGTGAGACTGATTGGCTGGTAACTTGCAGCCTCGGTCTTACATTTCCCTTTCTTTAGTATGGGTATTGTGATGGCTCTTCTCCATACTTGGGGTAGCATTCCTTTCAACCAGTTGTGGTTGAATATCTCAAGCACTTTTGTCTTTCCTGCTGAGCTCAGATTTACTAGCATTTCGTTGCCAATTTTGTCTGGGCCGGGTGACTGTTAAGTCATATTTTAATTAAGGGGAGTAAAGTGTTAAAGACTTGTATGTACGGGTCGGATTTTTGTTCACGCTAGTAAGCACGCTTTTTGTGATGAGATGATTTTTTAGTTGGGGGTTTTGGGCTCAGTAATTTTTGTACATAACTCAACTGAGTAGTCGTTAGTTTGTTTTTGCGAATATGATAAAGAAACTGTTCGAATGTTCCTAGTTCCTAGTTCAGAGACGGTTGGCTGTAGTCTGTGAGTTTGCGCATGGGAGATTTTTACTGAGCTGGAAGCAGTATTCTCGAGACAGTAGTCTGGCAGGGCTTCGCGGTGAGTTTGCGCATGGGGGATTTTTACTGAGGCTTCGGGATGGTCGTTATATATATATATTGTAAGAATTCTGATGGATTTGTTATAGAGTTCTTTCCAGGAATGGATTGTTTTTCAAGAGATATTACCCAAATCGGTACCCGGCATTATATTATTTTGTGATTCATGTTCCTATGATGGATTTTTTCCCCTTTTATTAGAAGATATAGTGTGCCGCTGTGTAAGCGACCAGTGGGAGTTTTTTGATACGTTTGAGATTCTAGAGGCCATGGATTATACCGGCCACCATCATCATCATTTATAAAGATATTGATGTAAACCTTTATGAAACGTGAGCTGCTATGTTCGGCAGCCTATGTACTTTGGATTTTGTTACCTGTAACTAAGTTCTCATGGATTTACTTATCTGATGCGTCATGTTTATGCTGTGAACTGTGTTTTTCCATGATGTCTACATGACTGTGGCGTTAATAAACTGTATAGAATGTTATACTACGAGAGACGGTCAAAAAATAATGCCTCGTAATTTTTAATTTCATTCAATAGGCAAGAAAACAGATAAACTTCACATTGAAATGTAGCCCCAAGTCTGAACTTCAAAAATTTATTTCTCAATGTAGTCTCCGTTATTTGTTACAGTTTTTGTTCATCTTCTCACAAGGGCATGTATCCCCGCATGGTAAAAATTTGTGTCCTTTTTCCTAAACCACTGGCATACGGCGCATTTAATGGTCTCGGTGTCCTCAAAGTGATGTCTACGAAGATCTTCTTTCAGTGGTCCAAACAGATGGAAGTCAGAAGGTGCAAGATCGGGACTGTAAGGGGGATGTGGTAATAATGTCCAGCCAAATTCTACTATCGCATCAATGGTGCGTTTAGCGGTGTGTGGCGTGGTATTATCGTGCAACAGTAGTGCAGTTCTCTGATCTTTTAATGGGTAAAGTTGCTGAAGATGACCTCTAAGCTTCTTCAAAGTTTCAATGTAACGGTCTGCATTCACCGTGTTTCCCTGTTCCAAGAAGTCGAGAAGAATCACACCCTTCTCATCCCAAAACACGGAGGCCATAACTTTCCCTACAGATGGTGAACTTTTGAACTTCTTTCTTTACGGCAATGTTGTGTGATGCCATTCCATTGACTGCCTCTTGGATTCTGGTTAAAAAAAATGAACCCAAGTCTCATCACCTGTCACAATATTCGATAAAAACTCTTCTCCTTCAGTTTCGTCAAACGGTACCCACCGTGCACAGGACTTTTGAATAACCCAGGTCTTTATGATGTTCTGGACACTACGTCTTTGGCAGCCATTTTTAAACTGTTACAGTGGTGCCACCTGTTACTGAAACAGGTTGGTAATGCTATAAAGTGCAGAAGAGTGTTTGAGGAATCCTGCTAAATTTACAAATTGCACACTGATGCAATATTTACATACATAAAAAATAGGAGGCATTACTTTTTGACCTTCCCTCGTAGTTCCTACATTTCCTGATCTTACATTACAGTGGTGTGTGGTCGAAGTGTGTATAGGTATGCCAGAACCTTCTTACGACATTCACACTTACAGCGATACATATTTACACACCTGTCGGCCATCCGTAAGCCCTACCACAAGCTGATTTCCCTCATCAGCCGTAATATTAACATTGTCTTCCTACACAACTTACGTATCCATAACAGTGACTTTTGGAACTTAAGCTTGGAAATAGCGTTCTGTAGTTCTCCTAGTGTGATGGGTTCCCTCATTGAGGCAGGAGTATCTGTCTGTCCCATGGTTGCCAGTATTTCTTTTCTTATCTCTCTCTGATGGTCTATGTTAATGGATAAGTTGCTTTCTGAACTGTATCTTCTAGCAAACAGGTCTGCAGCTTGTTTTCCTCTGAGAAGTTTGCCAACTTCATCCAATGTGATAGTCTGCCTAGGCGAGGAACGCTCTTCATTTAGAGACTTGACTAATCTCCAAAGTTTCTTGCTGTCTTTCTCAAGGTTCAGTGATGCCGTTTTAGTTCTCCAGCTTTTCCGTTTTTCTTCTAGCTTTGTTCTCTGAAACTCTGCTACAGCCTTTTTCCATTTGTTGTGAGTTTCAAGTGAAGACTGAGACTCTATGTCATTTCTAGCCCTGTCCATAGCTTCCTGGCGTTCATGAGTATGCTGGACCAGTATGGTGTGTAGTTACACCGGCATGCTTTTTTTAATGGTTTCTTTTGCAGCCTGTAGTATGCATCTGTTGAAGTCTTTTACCACTTCATTAATGTCTCTGTTCTGTACCTTGAGGTCAGACAGCAGCGTGTTCACGTAATTCCATCTTTTAATGGCTGGGCCTGTACTGAGAGTTACACTCTGGACAGTAAGAAAGATTGGGCGATGGTCGCTTCCTCCTAGTTGGTTTCCTACTTCTCTACTAATAGATCCAGCTATATCTGGGGTAGCGAAGGCAAGATCTCGAGTTAAGGTTGTGTGCCATCCTCTGGACTAGAAGGAAGGAGTATCTGTGGCAGTATTGACTAGGATTAGGGAGTGGTCATCTTGCCATGTTTCAACCTCTTCACCTCTGTGATCTAGATGGTTATAGCCCCAGCTCTGGGAGTGGCTATTAACTCTTTCAGTCCCAAGCAAAAAATGGGTTTGGCCCAAGCAAAAATGGCCACCCCAGTGCGTTTTTATTGTTGTTGTTTGGAAATAATTTTTAAAAATGTTCATATGCATAAATAACTTTGTTGTTGTATATGAAACTGAAGGTAATTGGATGTACTTTACTCTTGTGCTACAAGTATAAAAGCTTTCATTGAAAAATGATTAGTTATTCAAGGTAAAATGGAGGATATGCGCTTAAAAAAATCGCTTTAACCCATTAAACCCTGGCCACCCAGCCCGTAAAACCCCATTCCCCTGGGCTCCTGAGCAAAAAACGCACAAAAAAGACACATAAGCAAAACTAGTTACTGCGACACAACCATATGGTCAGTTTTAACTATTCTATCTCAAATTGACTGACCTGATCATCTCCAATATTCCTGCTTATTGTGCCAGTCCTTCCAGCATGTAGACCCTTCCTTTAGGCACAGATAGCTTTTACAATATTTGCACCATAATTTAGTCTTCACTTTTTTGAATGGTCTGTTAGAGCTAGCTTGCTCATAGTCTGATTCACACGTTCCGTCACTTGATTCAATTTCAATGTCACTTTCAGAATCTTCTTCTCTTCTTTTTTTTTCTTTGATCCTTAGCCGCTGACCGTCAAAGCAGTCAGTGGCCATCACGCCTAGTGGCGTCTTGTAGGACAACAACAAATTGATTCCACTTTGCTCGGTCGGTGGCCATCCTTCATACAGTGCCCCAACTCTGGTTCACTCCCCGCATCCCAGCCTCCACAGCCCCCCCCCACCAGGCCGCTCTCGGCCGGCCTCTCTCCGGCTTTCCCCCAGGGGTCCAAAGCATAGCTGTTCCCGTGATGGCATCAGGGTCTCTTCTGAGGACATGACCAACCCAGCTCCAGCGTCTGCCAGCTATGATGGTGTGCATGTCCTCTTGCTTGCTACGAGTAAGCAGATCTTGGTTAGTGATGGCATTCGGCCAAAAGATTCGGTGAATTTTTCCTAGGCATGTTGTGTGAAAGGAGGACAATTTCGACACCTCCCTCTCTGCAACTCTCCAGCACTCTGCACCACAGAGAAGCACAGAAAGCACACAGCTCTGATATAATCTTAATTTTGTGCTTGTGCTGCACTGGGAGGACCTCCAGACGTTGTCTAGGCTAAAGAAGGCTGTTCTTGCCCTATTCATTCCGACGTTGATGTCCCCGCACGCCCCGCCGTCTGGTGCCACTATGCTTCCTAGGCATGTGAAGGTATCTGTCTGTACCAATTGCTGACTCCCTACTGACATGGGCCCAGGGTTGCTCACACCGAGCGCCATGACCCCAGACTTCCCTAAATTGATGTTCAAGCCCACCCGCTGGCTAGACTTGTTAAGTCCATCCGTCCCCTCCCGGACGTGCTGATGTGAATGCGCCAGTAGTGCAATGTCATCTGCACACTCCAGATCTTCCAACGTAGAAAATGCCATCCATCCCACTCCTCCCGGACCGCCCTCTGCCGCCCGGCGCACCACCAAGTCTACGACTGCCAAAAATAGAGTGGTCGACAAGGGGCATCCCCGCTGCACCCCCGTCCTCACCTCAAAGGCCAGGCCGCTCTGCCCAACACTACACGTAAAGTTGGCATAGAGGCTTTTTATGATTGACACTATGCAGCTTGGAATTCCATAAGCCCTCAGTATTTTCCATAAACTGTCCCTATGTATGCTGTCAAAAGCCTTTTCAAAATCAACGAAATTAATGTAAAGCTGTCTTTGCCAATCTGAGCACTGCTCTATAATGTTCCTGAGAGTGAATATATGATCTACACATCCTCTATTCTTTCTAAATCCTGCTTGTTCCTTCCTCAGTTTGTGGTCTACTGCCTTTGAAATTCTCTGTATAACTATCCTGCCCAGTACCCTGCTGGGAACTGAGAGAAGAGCGACTCCTCTCCAACTATTGCAGTCCGCAAGATCTCCCCTCTTGGGCAACCTGACAACCATTCCCCCATTCCACTCCAACGGTGCCGTCCCCGCCTTCCAGACCCGTGCAAACAGTGGTTCCAATAGTTCCGCCGCCAGCTCAGGGTCTGTCCCAAACAGCTCTGCACTTAAGCTATCATGGCCCGGAGCTTTGCCGTTCTCCAACCCCTTGATTGCTGTGATGACCTCTTCCCCTCGCGGAATGTCTGTATTCACATCTAGATCGCCTTCAGCCTCAGGAACATCCAATTGTGTCCCCGGTGGCCCCCCGCCCAGAGTCACTCCAAAGTGCTCTGCCCACCCCGCCTCCCGTCCCTCTGCTGTCGTGATGAGACCACCCCGCTCATCTCTTACTAATGTAATATTGCCTGCACCTCGCTCTCCGCTGATGAATTTAGCCATTTTGTACACTGTGCTCTGTTCATCTTTCAGCGCTGCCTCCTCTGCCTGTCCCGCAAGATCGTCTAGGAAATTCCCCCTGTTGGCTCGGGCCTGGCGTTCAACTTCCCTGTCCAGCTGACTGCACCGTTCGCCATATAGTTGCTTCAACCTGGGGGACCTCGCCTCTGTTTTCCCTCCCCTCACTTCCTTTCTCATCGTTATGGTGTTTAATGTTTCTGGTGCCATCCAGTCCCGCCTCCTCCCCTCCTGGAATCCCAAGCATGACTTGCCGCTTTCCCTGTATATTGTTGAAATGGTGTTGAAACTCTGGTCTACATCATCAGTCAATGTCTTTTCCTGACCCCTGGCAAACCGACATCGTTTCTCTACGTCGGCCACAAAAGCTTTTCTGGCAAGGGAGTCCTTCAATCCGCTGATGTCAAACCTTTTCTGTGTAGTTACAGTTGGTGCAGCCCTTCTTAGTTTCACTTTCAGTTTTGCTACTACTAAATGGTGATCACTTCCCACATCTGCACCTCTTCCTACCTTCACATCTTGTAATGCATGTCTCCATCTACCGTTAACCATGATGTGGTCTATCTGGTTTCTGTCCCGACCATTTGGTGATTCCCATGTTAATTTGTGAATTTCTTTATGTGGGAAGAGTGTTCCTCCAATGACCAGGTTGTTAATGCTACAGAAACTTATTAGTTTATCCCCATTTTCATTTGCTGTTCCGCTGCCGCATTTCCCCATTGTTCTTCCATTATATGTATTGTGTGTACCAACTTTCGCATTGAGGTCTCCCATTACTATAACAAGATCATATCTAGGTGTGTCTTCCATTTCTGTCTGCAGTTGTTGATAGAATTCATCCTTGACCTCCTCATCGCTATCATTCGTTGGTGCGTAGCATTGTATTATTGCAGTGTTGGTGAATCTCCCTCTCAATCTTAATCTTATCAGTCTGTTGTTGATGGGTTTCCATTCAGTAATGTCCTTTCTATTCCTTTCTGTAGAATAATGGCTACGCCTTCATTGTGCTGTCCATCCTCTCTTCCAGAGTAAAGTACTGTTTCTCCTGTTGCTGTTTTAACTTTTCCTGCCCCTGTCCATCTGCTCTCGCTTATCCCTAGAATGTGTAACCTATAGTTTCTCATTTCTGCCGTGACCTGTCTTAGTTTACCTGTCTCGTACATTGTCCTGACATTCCAAAAACCTATTCTTGTATCCAAAATTCGGCAATGAAAATGCCCCATTATCTCGGGCTCGGCTAAAACCAGTCTAAGCAACATCCCATGTATCGCGCTGTATAGAGTTTCCTATCATAGATTGTAAGTCTCTCTTTTACATGGATTATGTCATTTCTGTCTTTTATGTTTGTAATTGTAAAATAAACTCAAAACCTGTAGAGGCTTCTAGGAAAGCTTCAACCACATAGTAACCTACTGATTTTTAACATCAGAGAATGATGAAAAGAAATAATATGATATATAAACTTTACACAAGTCGTACTTGCTCCCATGCTGCATTTTCCGAGTCCTTCAGAAGAAAGAACTGTGCCAATAGTCTGATTGTCACAGTAGAAATTGGTGGCAGAGCAGGACGTCTGCCTCTTCCCATCATTGAAAAGTATGCTCACAATGCATCATAATGATCGTCCCCTGAAATGTGAAATAATGAGAGAAAAAAAAAGGTTAATTGAGAGAGGACATTTTTTTTTAATTAACGTTCACAAATGTGTAGCAAGCTAAAATCTAAACATGACCTTTGACATCCATAACTAGAATAAGATCTATCAAAAGGAGGTCAGTGACTTCACAAGCTGTTAGACCTTAAATCTGATACCGAATGTTTAGAAAGTAGTAATGGTCTGATAAAACAACCCGATAGGTACATTGTGAATCAAGCAGTCACATTTGGCTGTTCTTCTACTAATACATCCCCCCTCTATCACTTGCCATTGCTATATTGCAAATAAACAAAATAGGTCTGAAATGAATAGAAATAAAACAAAGTTCAAAACTTACTAAGAACACATATTGGTTCGACTTCCATTAGTGAAACTTTCAGTTCAGCGCAAGAGTCATTTTGAGCTGTGTCCCATACAGCCGGCCCATCGTGACCGGGATTGCCAGTTGCAACAGCTGCCATTGCTTTTCTTAGCCGAGACATGTCGGAGGTGTTCTCTTTTAATGTTCACTTGATCGTTCGCAAATAACTCTTTTGTTTGAAACTTTGATACGATTTTACCAGAATGGTTGCTCGTTTGTTTGGTGTAACACAAGTATAGGTAGGCCTCCCAGATGTGTATTAAAATATAAACTTTCTCATTCATTTCAAATTTAGTATATCTTCCTATAAAAAAATCTTTGCCTTGCGTTACATGTGTGTAAACCTCAGTTTCCGCTCTTTTCATTGGTGAAAACCATAACAATGTAGCCTTTTTACAGACTGAGCAGCACTGCTGTGAATGAGGTTGGGTCCTTTCTGGGAATTTCACACTCATGAGCAGGGGTCAGTCAGCATGCTACAAAGAATGTCTTTAATTGTGTTTTATTTTGTTGTCTTACTCAATTTCAATGGCAAGCAGAAAGTTACAATGGACATATTATGAAAGAAGAAAGGTCAAGGAACCAGATATAATTTTTATTTAGAAAAGGCAAATTAATTACAAGACAGAGCGAGGCTGAAAAGAGCCCAAACTGAGCCTGCTTGCCTGCCACATAATTCTTTGGCAGCGGCAAGGCTGTACTTTGTGATATCTATTAGTACAGAACTCTCCACATGGTTGATATATTTCTAGTTTGCTGCCATTTGGGTATTTCACATATGCACCAAGTCCAGCATTTGTGGTGGGCTTGAATGCTGATACATCTGTGTATGCATGTATTGCAGTGCTAGGGTAACTGTCTGTAGTCTCTAAAGTGGCTGTTTTAAGTATTGTTGGGTTCATGTCCCTTGTTAGTGTGCTATCCATGAGTTGGTTTTTTGGGAAGTTTTAACTCCTGTCCAGGATAAATGACTGGGTATTGTTCAATTATTTATCTTCTCTATGGGAGGTGGTGTTGTTCTGCTATAGCTAATGCTACTTGTAGTAGTGATTTTGTTTTAGTCTGCTAATGGGCTTCCAATTTTTAACCAGTTGTCTGTGTAGGTGATCTTTTCTCATTCTTATATAGTGTTCTGTTGCTTCTAGAACAGCACGTTAATTGCGTAGATCCGTCCATAGGTTCTATGTTTGCTTTGATTAAACAAGCAGGTGTTGGTGTGGTTCTCATTCCTCTGCATATGAACCTTACAGCTTGGTTTTAGACTTTGTCTCTGCTTGAGCAGATTTGTTCATTGCCGACTGCAGCAATATATATATATATATATATATATATATGGCACAGATTTTCAAGCAATCTTGACTTTTATGCTGCTTGTGGTGATGAATTAAAGTGTGTGCCTGTAAAATTAATACAACCTCAGAAGTGCCACCCTTCTTCCTATTTCTTCCTGTCTGCTAATGAGACTCAGCACAATAACACAATATATCATAGATGCATGTGCATTAATCTTTCTGATAATGGGAATATGTATTATCATGCAGTAGTTACTAATTTCTGTCTAAATCCCATATCATTTCAGATGTGTTATACCAAGCCCAGAGCATCAATACCAATAAAAGATTGTACAAGAATGGTTATACCAATGTTGTATTGTTGACAAATGACAATTATGATGAGTCTGGAACAACTGGAAGTGATGATGCTGTACATTCCAATATTTGTCAAGACAGATCAGCAGACATTGGTGATACCCAGAATGATTTCAAGGTCACAGTTCAAAATGAAAGTGGGTCAGATGACTCTGGAAAGAAAATTGATGAACATGATGGGGTTGACATGAGTTATGGACTTGTAAACAACATGCAAAGTAAGGAAATACAGAACCCTTATGAACATGATGTTTGTAGTGTAATGCTAATACACTGTTCTACTCTGAAAAAATTAAAAAGAATACATACTGGAGAAAAGTCTTACACGTTTGATATTTGTGGAGAAGGGATTATGCAATGTAGTATTCTTAATAAATACAAAAGCAAACATAGTGGAGAGAATCCATATAAATATGAAGTTTGTGGTATAGGGTTTAAAGATGATTCTAATCTCAAAGCACACAAAAGAACACATTCTGCAGAGAGTAAGCACACGTGTAATGTTTGTGGAGTAGGGTTTTCAAAGCAAAGTGATCTTAACTCTTTGACTCCACAGCAACGCTCTGAACGTTGCAAAATTTAACACGCTGTGCCACAGCAACGCTCACAGCGTGGTTTTTAGTTTATCACGCATAAACCTTAAAAATCGTCCGTTTAATGCAGTTCATATTATGAAATTCGTAGAATGACTTCCGCTACTATCTAAACAACTAATTTGACTGTAGTTAATCAGCACGTGTGCGTGTTTTGATGTTATTATCACAATTTTTGTGAAGATTTGCGTGTTTGCGTTTTTCGTCGTTATTGCTAGAGAAATATGTCACGCTTTATATTTACATTTTCTAAGTCTCCTAAGCAAATAATTGTGTCAAACTACTTTGAAACATTGCTGACATTGATGATGATTGTTTGGTAGTCACAGTTTGTTGTCAAAATACGGAATCTGTGCAGAAAAGCTAGACACACTAGGTTTAGTTGATGAGTTGCCGTAGTCGTATTTTGGCCGATCAAAAAGCAACAAAACTAAACCTAACGTAACATCTAATCACCAGTTCTTGGTAGAAGATGAAGCTAGGGATACTATTAAAACATTAAACAAGAATAAAAAAGTTTTTATATAACGTTATTCTTATTTATTTGTTTGAAAATTACGTAATGCACGATTGCATAATTTATATTTTTCTTACAAAGGACCACGGAAAAACTGGTGTGAATAACACTAAAGGTACTAATTGTGGCCATAAGCATGTTTTCTTTTACTTGTATATGGATTAACTTGATGTTTGAAGACTAAAAAGAAAGTTTTATTGTCTACAACAGTAATTTGTCTTTGGTTAGATCGTATTCTACAGTCAACTTTTTAGCGTTTTTCAATTTTACATGCAAAATGTTTTAAGTATACCGAACATACTTGTGTTAATACTACCAAAGACATTATATATTTGAATTCTCTATCAATTTCCCTACAGTTTGGTATATAATAAGTACATGTTCAAAGGAAAATTCACAAACAAATTTAGACTGAAAGATGAACACTTCACTCTATAAAATTCTGTCCACAAAAAAAGTCTGGCACAGCGTGCAAAATAACTCTGGAATGAATGAGTTAATAAACACAAAAGAATACATACAGGAGAGAAGCCTTACAAGTGTGATGATTGTGGAGTAGTGTTTAAATGGTATTCTACTCTGAAAGCACACAAAATAATACATACCGGAGAGAAGCCATATAAATGTGAAGTTTGTGGTGTTGCATTTACACACTCTGTTAATCTGAAAGCACACAAAAGAATACATACTGGAGAGAAGCCTTACAAGTGTGATGATTGTGGACTAGGGTTTACAGAGTCCTCTCTTCTGAAAAGACACAAATTAATACATACTGGAGAGAAGCCTTACAAGTGTGATGATTGTGGAGTAGGGTTTTCTCGGTCTTCTAATCTTAAAAGACACAAATCAATACATACTGGAGAGAAGTCATACAAGTGTGATGATTGTGGAGTAGTGTTTAAATGGTACTCTACTCTGAAAGGAAACAAAAGAATGCATACCGGAGAGAAGCCATACAAATGTGAAGTTTGTGGTGTTGCATTTACACAGTCTTCTACTTTGAAAGCACACAAAATAATACATACTGGAGAAAAGCCTTACAAGTGTGATGTTTGTGGAGCAGGGTTTGCATGGTCGTCTGATCTAAAAGTTCACAAAAGAATACATACTTTAGAAAAACCTTACAAGTTTGATGATTGTGGAGTAGGGTTTTCTCGGTCTTCTAATCTGAAAAGTCACAAATCAATACATACTGGAGAGAAGACTTACAAGTGTGATGATTGTGGAGTAGGGTTTTCTCGGTCTTCTAATCTGAAAAGTCACAAATCAATACATACTGGAGAGAAGACTTACATGTGTGATGTTTGTGGAGTATGGTTTAGAGAGTGTGTTAGTCTGGAAGCACACACAAAAATACATACCGGAGAGAAGCCATACAAGTGTGAAGTTTGTGGTGTTGCGTTTATACAGTCTTCTCATTTAAAAGTTCACAAAAGAGTACATACTGGAGAAACACCTTACAAGTGTGATGTTTGTGGAGTAAGGTTTACTTCCTCTGGTAGTCTGAAAGCACACAAAAGAATACATACTGGAGAGAAGCCTTACAAGTGTGATGTTTGTGAAGGAGAGTTCACATGGTCTTCTAGTCTGAAAAGACACAAAAGAATTCATACTGGAGAGAAGCCTTACAAGTGTGATGATTGTGGAGTAGGGTTTACATGGTCTTCTACTCTGAAAGCACACAAAACAATACATACTGGAGAAAAGCCTTAAAAGTGTGATGTTTGTGGAGTAGGGTTTACTCACTCTGTTAGTTTGAAAGCACACAAAACAATACATACTTGAGAGAAGCCATATACATGTAATGTTTATGGAGTTGGGTTTACATTGTCTTCTTCTCTAAAAGTTCACAAAAGAATAGATACTAGAGAGAAGCCCTATAAGTGTGAAGTTTGTGGTGTTGTGTTTACAGTCTTCTCATCTACAAGCTTACAAAATAATACATAGTGGAGAAAAGCCTTACAAGTGTGATGTTTGTGGAGTAAGGTTCATATGGTCTTCTCATCTGAAAATTCACATAGTAACACTTCTGAAGAAAAGCCTTACAAGTATGTTGTGTGAGGTTTGCTAGATGTTTCTGAAAAGACACCATAAAATATATGCATGAGAACAGTTTTGCTAGTGTGCTATTTGTGCTGTAGGGTTCACTCAGTTTGTTAGTGTGAAAAGAAATAGTAAAATACTTAAATACGAGAAGCCTTTAAAGTTTGATATATGTGGTATAGGGTTTACACATTGTTCTTGTCTGAGAAGACACAAAAATGCAGATGTGATGTAAGGTTTAACAGCTGTAATAGTCTGAGAACACACACAAGAGTACACTTATTGTAGAAGTAGTTTTAATTGTATGATGTATGTGATGTGTAGGTTACATAATATCTTAGTGTTGAAATGTAGAAAATATACCCAATGGAGAACGTTCTTACACGGTTAGTGTATTTTGTTATTTAAAAACATTTATTCATTACTTTTGTATTCCTTGAAGTATTTGTTCCCATCACTTGCTAGAATCAAGATAAAAACTTTTCTCTGTAATAATTAAATCAACTTTGAATTTGTAGATACATGTAACAAATTTAATAATCAATTATTGTTTAACATGAGTAAAAAAATAAGTGATGATAACGAATTAAACTATTGAGTTTTTCTTCATTGAAAATGGATGTGGTGGTGGTTTGGGTCGTGAGTTATTTTGCTTCGACCAGATTAAAATTGCTTAGTGGGGACAAAGGTTATGAATAAGGGAGAGATACTAGGGTTGATTAATGATCGCCTACTAGAAAATGACACACTAATGTACGAATCAACAAGGTGGAGACTGTTGGAGTTTGGCATCTAACGTGGAACTAGCAGACATGGACGTGAGAGAGGATGCATCCATCATATGTACAACCAGCGTGCTACAGGTACAATTAGCATTTATACTCTTCGACATTTGCTTAGGGAGACTGAGCACCTATGGGTTTGCCCCAAGTGCAGTGAGGTCGATTCTGATTAACAATAACAATTAAATGACTATAATTTTCAATTGCTGAGGTTGCCAGCCTCTTATGAACCTGTACAACCATCTGCAGTTTAAACATGTAAAATATAAAATTTTATAGGTTACAACTTAACCTGCATATTCGGGTTAATTTACCGATGTCTGGCATAAGTCGACTTCTGAATAATGCTGGGCTACAGTTTTTGAGGCTGTCTTACATATTGCAGAGTAGTACTCTAATTGTAATCCCACTATTATTCTGCATATAGGTACTGAGGACTTTGTTTTTTCCAGTGTAATAAAGTCGAGTTTTCTTGCTGGTTAATTTCAGAAAATCCTCAATACTTAGTCCAATCCTCTATATTAAAATCCTACTTTCTTTGGTCCTGGCTTGTCGTAAGTTGTCGTCTTGACTCAGTTGAACACAATGCTGGAGTCTAAACTTGTGCTACAATATAAATGACTTTTCGCCCATGTGATGAGTTACTGTTAATTTTATTTTCAACTCGCCCCATTTTTTTTTTCATTTTATTATTTTTGGTTCTTTAATTATTCTTAGGCGTTCGAGTTAGTTAGTTTTTAATTCTGGGTTATTTTTTTTTTTGGCGTTAAGATTACTCAGACAACCTTCACCAACCCTTTTATTTGTGGGGATGGGAGAAAGCCCCGACCCAGTGTTTCATTCTGGTAGATAGGAGGTCAGAAGCATTACAGAATATTACGTATAATTTCGGCGAGTGAGCAGAAATAATTTTGCAATTGCTCTGTCAACGATGAGTCAGAGGTTAAGATTATGATATCTTCTTCTTCTTCCTCGTTCGCCCTGAAAAGGACGGTGGTTGCGTTGTGTCTGTTTACAACGTAGCTGTGATATCTGCACCTTTCGGTCGACACATCCGACTTCTGCACGGCATTTTTTATGATATGGTCTTCTTTTGGTCACCACATTGATAAGTGCTATTTTGTGATATAGCTCGTCCAGTCACAATGTTAATACAGCTGGTATAGGTGTAGATGGTCAACTCAAAACCGGCACAGTGTTGGGCATCCAGGTCACCTTGTCCAAAAACGTAATGAGGCCCCGACAAGGATGTAATATTGACTATGAGTGTTAATGTGAGTGTCAGTACGCGAATGCATGGATTGTTCTGCAGAGTTGACTAGAAGATCAAACACTCACTCACACGTAGCTAGAAGTTAATGATGCAGACTACTGTGGTCGTTTCATACCGTTTAATTGGACGCACACACTTGGACAGGACGGGTATAGTTACAGGAAAACAGGTCGACATATATAATCATACTGTTGATCAATGGTCTACAATCTTAAGTTGGCATTCATGTTGAAGAACATTACAATGGAACGTCCGTAGACAAGCACTTAGATTTCCACTGTTTATAAATATAACCATCAGGCCTTACTGACTGATCATGTCAGTTGTCGTGAAACATTCTAAATCCACATATATAAATTAAAAGGTACATGTAAAGCCTAACACATAAGTCAATAAAAGGAAAGAGAAATGGTTAAAGACCCGTGCTTTCCAATAGCGTACGCCTGTGTTAATAGAACGTCATGCTAGTTGAACAATAAAAACCCCTTTTTTATGCTTCGTCTGCATATTCTCACGCTTTCACGTTGATAGTAAAGCCTACTGCATCAATACACGCTCTCTACAATAAAACGTGTACTGTATTTCTAAGAAAACCTTGAGATACGCATTCAT
This sequence comes from Oreohelix idahoensis, assembly GCA_024509875.1. NCBI lineage: Eukaryota > Metazoa > Mollusca > Gastropoda > Stylommatophora > Oreohelicidae > Oreohelix > Oreohelix idahoensis. The sequence continues at coordinate 538,337 of JAMPIV010018531.1, forward strand.
TCATTCATAACCCTCCACTCCCAAAGGAGCATAGGCCTTCAACAAACACATGCCAAGTCCTCCTGTCACGTGCCATCATCTCAAGTTCTTTCCATGTTCTCATCATTTTCACCTCTGTTTCCAACTCTCTTCTCCATGTACTTCTTGGTCTTCCTCTGCCTCTCTTGCCCTGGGGGTTCCAGAACAAGGACTGCCTTGTAATGCTATCAACAGGTTTTCTCAGTGTGTGTCCTATCCATCGCCATCGTCTTCTTCTCATTTCTTGTTCCACTGGCACTTGTCTAGTTCTTGTCATCAGTTCCACGTTGGTAACCTTGTCATACCATTTTAATCCCTCTATTCTACGCAAGCACCCATTTATGAAAGTCTGTAGCTTTTTGGTTGTTGTCTTTGTTGTTCTCCATGTCTCTGAGCCATACAATAGGACTGACTTCACATTTGAGTTGAAGATTCTTATTTTCGTGTTGGATCCTATTTCTCTTGATCTCCATATATTTCCCAATGCAATGAAAGCTCCTCTTGCCTTTTGTATTCTTATTTTGATATCGCTGTCTGTCCCTCCAACTTTGTCTATATTACTGCCAAGATATGTGTATGATTCTACATCTTGTATTGGTGTTTCTTCAAGTTCAACCCTGTTATCATTACCTGCATTTATTCGCATTATTTTTGTCTTTTCCCTGTGTATTTTCAGACCCAATTGCTGTGACCTCTCATCAAGTGTTTTCAATTTGTCCTGCATCTGATTACGGCTATGGGACAGAAGAGCCAAGTCATCAGCAAAATCCAGATCATCCAACTGCTTAGTCAGAGTCCACTGGATTCCATTTCTGTTGTGTGTTGCCGATGATCTCATAACCCAATCTATTGCCAGCAAGAAAAGAAATGGAGACAAGAGGCATCCCTGTCGCACTCCTGTTCTTATCCCAAACGGTTCTGTAAGCTGTCCTTCGTGAAGAACTCTGCATGTCATGTCTTCATATGTTTTCTTTATTAAATTAATGATCTTCAGGGGAACTCCATAATGCCTCAACAATTTCCAAAGTGATTCTCTGTCTACACTGTCAAATGCCTTTTCGTAGTCCACAAATCCGATGTATAGTGGTGAATTCCATTCCAGACTTTGTTCAACTATTATTCTCAAAGTGGCTATCTGGTCTGTACATGATCTGTTTTGTCGAAAACCTGCTTGTTCATCTCTCAGTTTCTTGTCTATGGACTCTTTTAATCTCTCAAGGATAATCCTGTTTAATACTTTTCCTGGCACTGATAGTAACATTATTCCTCTATAATTTGTGCACTCTTGTAAATTTCCCTTCTTAGGCAACTTAACCAGATATCCTTCCTTCCATTCTGCTGGTATCTCTTCCTTTTCCCAGACTTTACCAAGTAATTTATATAACATCTCTGTAGCCGTGTCGATATCTGCTTTGATGGCCTCTGCTGGAATGCCATCAGGTCCAGACGCTTTTCCATTTCTTAGAAGCTTTATGGCTTTCTTTATTTCTTCCTTCGTTGGTCTTTCACCGTTAATTTGTAGCTCTTCTTCTGCTGGCTGGATGTCCGGCGGGTTTTGTGGAGCTGGTCTATTGAGAAGGTCCCCAAAATATTCTGTCCACCTCTTCATTTGCTCTTGTATATTGCTGAGCAGTTTCCCATTCTTGTCTTTTATGAGGCAACTTGTTTGCTTGTATTTCCCTGTTAGCTTCTTTGTGCTGCTATACAGTTCTCTCATATTTCCTTTGGCTGCAGCATCTTCTGCCTCTCTTGCCAACTCCTCAATATACTTCCTCTTGTCTCTTTTGATACTTCTTTTTACTTCTTTGTTTGCTTCTGTGTACACTTCTTGAGCCTTGGCTTTGGAACTTCTGGTTTTGCTTGTGTTTAACTCTGCTTTCTTGTTTTTTCTGTCTTTTATCTTATTGATGGTTTCTGTTGTTATCCATGCTTTTTGTTGTCTTTCCCTTTTCCCCAGTATTTCTTCACATGTCTCCTTCCATACAGTTTTGACCTGCTGCCAATAGTCTTCTGTATTCTCTACATCTTCCAGCTGTTGGAGCACTTGGAATTTGTTGGATACTGTGACCGCAAATTTGTCTCTTGTTTCTTGATTTCTTAGCTGTCCTACATTATACTGTTGTCTATAATTTTGCATTGTTGCATATCTCTTGAGTTTCATTTTTATTTTGGCTATCAGAAGATGGTGATCTGATGCCACATCTGCTCCTCTATATACCTTTACATCCTGCAATGATGATCTAAACTTCTTGTTTATGCATATATGATCAATCTGATTTTCTGTTCTATGATCTGGTGATATCCATGTTGCCTTGTGTATTCTCTTATGTGGAAACATGCTTCCTCCTATAGCCAGTTGATTTGAAGCACAGAAGTTTGCGAATAGTTCTCCATTTTCATTCATTACTCCTAGCCCATGTTTTCCCATGACTTCTTCAAATCCGGTGTTGACTGTACCTATCTTTGCATTCATGTCACCCATCAAAATTGTGATGTCTCTTCTTTTTACTTTATCCATAATTTCCTGTAGTTTAGTATAAAATGCTTCTTTCACAGACTCTTCTTTGTCATTAGTTGGTGCATGACATTTACATGAATTTTCTTTTTAGCTGTTTTGAAAGTAGCTGTTATTATTCTGGGTCCAAAAGCTTCCCATTCAATGAGTGCTTTCTGTGCTTCTTTAGATAACATAAGAGCTACCCCTTCACTGTGGTATGAACTTTCGTCTTCATGTCCTGAGGACAGCACCAATTCACCTGTGATGAGTTTCTTCCTGTCTACCCCCTTCCACTTTGTTTCACACATTCCCAAAACCTCGATTTTGTATTCCCTCATTTCTGCTGCCACTTGCGCCACTTTCCCTTGTTCGTTTAATGTCCGAACATTCCAGGTGCCAAATCTGGAAGTTCTCCTAGAAGAAAGAAGGTTAGTCAGCAACACAGACTCCTTTTGGCTTTCTCTGTGTTGCATCATACGCCTCCCCGCGAGAGGACCTTCCCCTGTCTTGGATGGCTGTGTTTTATTTTCTTTATTTGACTTGTCCATATTTGTTGAAGTTTTTTGTGGTTTAAATTTTTTACAGGATGGGGTAACCGGCCCCATGCCCAACCCTCCTTAGTCGCTTTCTACGACATGCTTGGCAGGGGACAGTGTTACTATTCTTTGCTCCCCTTTCGGGCCCCGGTAACACATGGGTGCTTGAGATACGCAAGCTGATTAATGACCTAGATTAATCTTCCATTAATTTCATTTTATACACAACGTTAACATAAACGGAAGGACAGATGGAATTAGGAGAGAGAGAGAGAGGGCTGAAAGCAGGAACGCATGCAACACTAACACGCGTCTCGCGATATACAATTAATGCCACCCTCCCCGCGTAAGGCCAGAAGCACTAACTTTTTTTCAAATAGACAGTGATAAAAAACACTACAACTACGAGAGTTAGGTTTAAAAACCTGTAAAATTCTTATTAGGAAACATGACATTCTACTGTTTTATGTCTAAACTCCTGACATTAGTCTGACAGTACAGCAGACACCATAAAGTTTGGAAGTGAGGAGGTGGCAACAGCACGACTATCCTAGAAGAAAATACATATTTTGAACGCAGCCACTTAGCTCCCTTAAAACTTATATATTTGGGTGCCTTAGGACTTGCTGACAAAGAATATGTTAGGTACTAAGCAATTAGTCTAATATTTAACAAATTATAGCCAAAAGAAAATAGTGAGGGTGGCAGACAACACCAAATCAGAATCTCACAGTGGCATGTTTTGAAACCACCATTGTACGGGAAATAGGCCACCATGTTAAATCCTATTTGATTGGCGGGAATGATATGTAAGGCTAAACACGATTAGTCGGACTACAAATACTAATTTTGTTGTTAGGGGAAACAGTAGTAGGGGTACTTTTTTTTAAAAGCTGTGTAAACATGGCCCGATTGGTTAGACCCGCCAATATAGTCAATTAGGAGCGTCAGTTCAGTGCCACATTTTGAAATAAACTTACTAAGAAACAGTGCGTTGAGTTTCAGTGCATATTTTTTCTAAATAAAAGCCTGGGACAGCGGCAGATTGAAATTGTGCCATATTCATCGCCAGTCAACGTATTTGTGTATTATTTCCATGATTTGTGGTAAGCTTGACATATTTGATATCTTTTTAATGAATATTGAATGTAAATTGATAATTTATGTATGTATATGTGTGTGGTTCAGTAGCAAACGTGAGGCAAAGCCTAGATAGTGCTCCAACCTGAACAAAACTTGTCGGAGAGAAGTATATCTGCATGGGATCGCCAAGTAGTACACTGACACCTATCTTATTGACTAGAAGGAACTAATGCTGGAATTGCAGAGGCGTAGTAACCATTAGGGAGGAGTATACTGGTGTAAATTGTTTCAGATGAAGTTAGCAGTTGGCCTACCGCTCTGAACTCAGTGTTTGTTATGTATTGTGTTCAATCTGGAAATAGATTATAAATTAGTTCTGAAATAGGAGGTACAACCTTCTTGTTTCAGGGACCGTGGTCCTAAGTTATTGAAGCAGCACCTGGTCTGAGTTTTGCTGAATCCAGAGGCTGACAGCATACTCCTTGGTCCAGATAGAGACCAGTGAGGTGTCTCCAGAACACAGGGAAGCAATCGAGCAGAGGAGTCTTTTCCTGCCGCCATCACGAAAGATAAGCTTCTGTGGCCAGAGGAGCTCAACATTATGTGCCCCCCCCCCCCTCTAAAATTGACATTATATTAAACACAGAGGGACCATAAATTGTTTCAAATGACAGGAACTGTGAACTTTTCCCAATACTATTTCCACGATAATCAAACACTTGAAGTCATGATGACAAACAACAATCTAGCTTGAAAAACAAAACCAGTATTACCTCATATTACTACTTCACAACTTACACACATAGGATAAGAATAATCAAATATGTCAATACAAAGATTATATTTATAAACTGTGTACATACTACTTGTAATTACATTTGATTGTGATTCCTGGTTCACTGTGTAGTTGAATCAGGATATCCATTATTGAAAGGAATTATTACATATATATTTGAAACTTTACACTTGACTCATTTAAGATAGTCTTATAGAGTGTTATATGTGTGTGAGTGTCACAGTGTTGTAAAGTGTTGTGGAATAAAATAAATTGTTTATCTGTCTGTTGTTGTTGTGACTTACACTTCATCATTTTCATAACCCTAGACATTTAACGTAGTCATCACAATATTCCAGAATAATTCTGACTGAGGTATAAATGTGGTAGCAAGTAAGGTCATCTGTAATGCACCACACTTATTAGATACAGATACCTTCACAGCTGATCTCAGTCAGTACACTAAGTCCCCTATAATATTTATAACATCCCACTTTACCACATATATTGGGGTCTCGCTCCCGGGATATTGAACTTTCTCCTGTTATATATATTGGGAATAATAAGAATTAAAAGGTATCCTTGGGTGGAATTAAATAAGGTTGAGCTCTCAGTGCCTGTGGTTGTCCTTAGATAATTATTGATAGATTGAATTGTTTACATTTACCTGTTAGAAAATGGCGGACCTCTCCAAATTTCGATCTGCTGCTGTGCAGACTGCGAAAGAGTTAGGAATGGACGGGCAAGTTATGATTGCCTATGTCACTACGGAATGTGACAAATATATTGAACGTGAAGAAAGAAGATTTGAAAAAGAGGCCGAAAGAAAATTAGAATCTGAAAGATTGGCCGAAGATAAGAGAATAGAGGCTGAACAGGAAATTAAGAAGTTACAATTTGAGGCTGAGGCTGAGACTAAGAGGCTGCAGATTGAGGCTGAGGCTAAGAAATTGGAAGCAGAAGAAAAAAGATTAGCTGCAGAAAGGGAAGACAAGAGATTAGCTGCAGAAAGGGAAGCCGAGGAAAGAAGACAGGCTGCAGAGAGGGAAGCAGAAAAGGAGGAGAAGAGATTACAAAGGGAACATGAGTTACGACTAAGGGAGTTTGAGTTTCAAGGCCATGCTCCTGAAAATGGTGCCAGTCCCTTTACCTCCGATGCTACTGCTAGTCAGGGAGCCTCAACCTCAGCTATGAACTTTCAGTTAGATCATTTTGTTGAGAAAGACGATGATATTGAGAGCTATCTAAATAGATATGAACTATTAGCTACCACGTATGGGTTAGAGAGAGAAAGGTGGAGCTTAAAGTTATCTCAAGGGCTTCGTGGGGCAGCTTACGAAGTTTTTGCCAAAATGAGCAGAGGTGATCAAGAAAATTATGACATGCTAAAGCAGGCTCTTTTGTTAAGATATGAAAAGAACGCAGAATTTTATAGGAAAAAATGTAGGCATGCTAAACTACTGTCAGGTGAAACCTATCACCAGTTCTCTGCACGGTTAGAGACATACTTGGAGAAATGGACTTCTCTGGGGAAAACCCAAGATCTTAAGGAAATGGTCCTTATAGAACAACTAAGAGAGTCCATGGCTCCAGACCTGAGAAAGTTTCTCATGGAACAAGGTGCAGAGAGACTGGGTGAGTTACTAAATGTGGCAGAAAGGTATCAAGCAGCTCAGGCAGAAGTAACAGGTAATAAGAAGAGGCAGGTAGACAATTATCAGGCACCACAAAACTTTAAGGAATTTGATCATAGAGATCAAAACAAAGGTAAGCACCAGTTTGATAGGCCACGGTATGACCATAAAAATAAAACCCCACAATTCAATGAAAGGAAATATGATAACAGGAAACCCTTCAGACAGGAAGGAAAATATTGTCAAATATGCAGGATGCATAATCATAATACTAGTGAATGTGGTAAAAAAAGTTCCTCCATATCACGCGGCATGCATGATAACAGTGGACAAGGGGAAGAAGAAACTGACAGAGAATCATATAAATCTTCAACATCCCCCCATCTGAAAAGAAGTGACATGTAATGGGGCCAAGGTTAGGTGTCTTTACGATTCAGGTTTAGAATATGACTCAGTTGTGAGTGCAACCCTAGTGCACCCTGAACAGTATACCACAGAGAAAGTGGAGATACAAGGGGCCGTAAAGGGAATATCCACCATGACACTTCCCGTAGCCGAGATCAATGTAGAGACAAGGTACGTGGAAGGAGTGATTAGAGCAGCCGTGTGTGACGACCCTAATTACCCGCTGGTGTTAGGAAGCAAATATGTTTTTCTAGGAAGCCCTGTAAAACTGGTGGTAATGGCCATGCTTCAGGTCAGGTCGACCCCTAGTAGAACGGAGGAGAAACCACCACTAGTTTATTCTCATAAGCAGATGAGAAAGGCCCAGGCAAAAGATAAAACATTAAAACCTTGCTTTGGTAAATTGCCAACAAGCCATGCACACCCTAAGAAAGGACAATTTTATTTGAAGGAAGGACTGCTCTTCAGGAAAGCTAGAGCCGGATCCAAAGAACAGGGACAATTGGTATTGTCAACCCCCTACAGGGAAAAAGTGATGGCACAAGCTCATGTTGTACCAGACGGTGGACACCAGAGAAATGGGACTACCCGTCAAAGGACATCAGAAAAATTCTACTGGCCCCAAGTAGCTGCTGATATTTCACAATTTGTGGGGGCCTGTGAAAAATGTAGCAAGGTACAGTCCCCAAGTTGGGAAAATCATAATCAGATGCCAGTCAAGCATTCTGAAACATATGGGCCTAACATTAACAAGGAAAATAACAATAATACGGTTGACATAGAGGATAGGTATCCACCTTCCCCCCAACAGTGTTCACCAAAAATATTTAGATTCGCAACTCTGAGAAAGGCATCCAGAGAAAATAGAAACTCAGACCAGTCAACCCAGGAACAGTTTGAAGCCGCATTTAGGGAGCTGGCTGACATTGACATTGAAGATGATCCGCCTAAGTTAAAACCGAAACAAATTGTTAACATAAGAACAGTGGGCAGTGGACGAGTGAGCAATTCGGAAAATGCTCACAGCGCTTCACACTATGGCTATTAACTTAGCATTAAAAGGGCACTGGTGACATTGGTAGTCACCCAACCCTACGCCGTCCAAGGGAAAGTATTGTTCGGACCCTGGATGGAGATAACCCACACATCTTACAGCAATGCTAAGGGCGAATTGATTCTGATGCAGAAACTTATTTCCCCACATATTATCTTAATTCACCAAATTGTCGGTAGGCGAAACTATAGTTGGTGAATATGGCCTCCATTTGAGTGGCACATTATAGAACATTATAAATATATTATTAGAAGGGTGTTTCCACATTCAATCACGCCTGAGATCAGACCCAATTGTTGGCTGTGAACATTTCGGAGGAGCAGAGTGTCTCCATTGTTGCCTTTTTGAATTGAGGATAGTCCGAGTGTTTATTAAGGCTGATCAGGAAATTATTGGATCCACTACACAACTCAGATAGCACCATATAGATCAACTCCTCATAACGTACAATTTGAGGAACATCTAATCTTCTCTGGACATGTCGTTGAGCAGACTCAGCGAAAATAAATGGTGAATATTGATTGCTAAGCAGTAGTAAGACAAGCCGTAACACTTGCAGCTGTACAGTAACATATCTGAAATGGATTCTTGGCTTGCAGAGGTCTGGGGCAGATTTCTTGAGTCGTGCCTACTTTGAATTGACCCACCTGCATTAATCCATGATAAAAATAATAAAATCAGAGAAAAGATTTTTTAAGCCGCCACAAGAAGCCCAAAATAATAATAAATTTCTCTATGTGTATATAGAATTATAGACTGACGTATAACGTCTGTTTTAAGAGGGGAGAATTTGTCGTGTGAAACATTCTAAATCCACATATATAAATTAAAAGGTAAAGTGTAACAAAGCCTAACACATAAATTCAATAAAAAGGAAAAGAGAAATTTTAAAGACCCGCGCTTTCAAATAGCGAACGCCTGTCATACTAGAACGTCATGCTAGTTGAACAATAAAGACCGCGTGGTATGCTTCGTCTGCATATTCTCACGCTTTCACGTTGATAGTAAAGCCTACTGCATCAATACACGCTTTCTACAATAAAACGTGTACTGCATTTCTAAGAAAACCTTGAGATACGCAAGCTGATTAATGACCTAAATTAATACTTCCATTAATTTCATTTTATACACTACGTTAACATAAAACGGAAGGACAGATGGAATTAGGATAGGGAGAGAGAGGGCTGAAAGCAGGAACGCATGCAACACTAAACACGCGTCTCGCGATATAAACAATTAATGCCACCCTCATAACCCGCGTGAGGCCAGAAGCACTAACTTTTTTTTCAAATAGACACTGATAAAAAACACTACAACTACGAGAGTTAGGTTTAAAAACCTGTAAAATTCTTATTAGGAAACATGACATTCTACTGTTTTATGTCTAAACTCCTGACATTAGTCTGACAGTACAGCAGACACCATAAAGTTTGGAAGTGAGGAGGTGGCAACAGCACGACTATCCTAGAAGAAAATACATATTTTGAACGCAGCCACTTAGCTCCCTTAAAACTTATATATTTGGGTTCCTTAGGACTTGCTGACAAAGAATATGTTATGGTACTAAGCAATAGTCTAATATTTAACAAATTATAGCCAAAAGAAAATAGTGAGGGTGGCAGACAACACCAAATCAGAATCTCACAGTGGCATGTTTTGAAACCACCATTGTACGGGAAATAGGCCACCATGTTAAATCCTATTTGATTGGCGGGAATGATATGTAAGGCTAAACACGATTAGTCGGACTACAAATACTAATTTTGTTGTTAGGGGAAACAGTAGTAGGGGTACTTTTTTGAAAAGCTGTGTAAACATGGCCCGATTGGTTAGACCCGCCAATATAGTCAATTAGGAGCGTCAGTTCAGTGCCACATTTTGAAATAAACTTACTAAGAAACAGTGCGTTGAGTTTCAGTGCATATTTTTTCTAAATAAAAGCCTGGGACAGCGGCAGATTGAAATTGTGCCATATTCATCGCCAGTCAACGTCTTCTTCTTCTTCCATCCTTAGCCATCAACCGGCAAAGCAGTATGTGGCCAGTACGCCTAGTGGCGTCTTAGGGCAACAACAAATTGATCAATCTATCGCTGTTTCCACCACGCCAGTCAACGTATTTGTGTATTATTTCCATGATTTGTGGTAAGCTTGACATATTTGATATATTTTTAATGAATATTGAATGTAAATTGATAATTTATGTATGTATATGTGTGTGGTTCAGTAGCAAACGTGAGGCAAAGCCTAGATAGTGCTCCAACCTGAACAAAACTTGTCGGAGAGAAGTATATCTGCATGGGATCGCCAAGTAGTACACTGACACCTATCTTATTGACTAGAAGGAACTAATGCTGGAATTGCAGAGGCGTAGTAACCATTAGGGAGGAGTATACTGGTGTAAATTGTTTCAGATGAAGTTAGCAGTTGGCCTACCGCTCTGAACTCAGTGTTTGTTATGTATTGTGTTCAATCTGGAAATAGATTATAAATTAGTTCTGAAATAGGAGGTACAACCTTCTTGTTTCAGGGACCGTGGTCCTAAGTTATTGAAGCAGCACCTGGTCTGAGTTTTGCTGAATCCAGAGGCTGACAGCATACTCCTTGGTCCAGATAGCGACCAGTGAGGTGTCTCCAGAACACAGGGAAGCAATCGAGCAGAGGAGTCTTTTCCTGCCGCCATCACGAAAGATAAGCTTCTGTGGCCAGAGGAGCTCAACATTATGTGCCCCCCCCCCCCCCCCTCTAAAATTGACATTATATTAAACACAGAGGGACCATAAATTGTTTCAAACGACAGGAACTGTGAACTTTTCCCAATACTATTTCCACGATAATCAAACACTTGAAGTCATGATGACAAACAACAATCTAGCTTGAAAAACGAAACCAGTATTACCTCATATTACTACTTCACAACTTACACACATAGGATAAGAATAATCAAATATGTCAATACAAAGATTATATTTATAAACTGTGTACATACTACTTGTAATTACGTTTGATTGTGATTCCTGGTTCACTGTGTAGTTGAATCAGGATATCCATTATTGAAAGGAATTATTACATATATATTTGAAACTTTACACTTGACTCATTTAAGATAGTCTTATAGAGTGTTATATGTGTGTGAGTGTCACAGTGTTGTAAAGTGTTGTGGAATAAAATAAATTGTTTATCTGTCTGTTGTTGTTGTGACTTACACTTCATCATTTTCATAACCCTAGACATTTAACGTAGTCATCACAATATTCCAGAATAATTCTGACTGAGGTATAAATGTGGTAGCAAGTAAGGTCATCTGTAATGCACCACACTTATTAGATACAGATACCTTCACAGCTGATCTCAGTCAGTACACTGTGTCCCCTATAATATTTATAACATTCCACTTTACCACATATATTGGGGTCTCGCTCCCGGGATATTGAACTTTCTCCTGTTATATATATTGGGAATAATAAGAATTAAAAGGTATCCTTGGGTGGAATTAAATAAGGTTGAGCTCTCAGTGCCTGTGGTTGTCCTTAGATAATTATTGATAGATTGAATTGTTTACATTTACCTGTTAGAAAATGGCGGACCTCTCCAAATTTCGATCTGCTGCTGTGCAGACTGCGAAAGAGTTAGGAATGGACGGGCAAGTTATGATTGCCTATGTCACTACGGAATGTGACAAATATATTGAACGTGAAGAAAGAAGATTTGAAAAAGAGGCCGAAAGAAAATTAGAATCTGAAAGATTGGCCGAAGATAAGAGAATAGAGGCTGAACAGGAAATTAAGAAGTTACAATTTGAGGCTGAGGCTGAGACTAAGAGGCTGCAGATTGAGGCTGAGGCTAAGAAATTGGAAGCAGAAGAAAAAAGATTAGCTGCAGAAAGGGAAGACAAGAGATTAGCTGCAGAAAGGGAAGCCGAGGAAAGAAGACAGGCTGCAGAGAGGGAAGCAGAAAAGGAGGAGAAGAGATTACAAAGGGAACATGAGTTACGACTAAGGGAGTTTGAGTTTCAAGGCCATGCTCCTGAAAATGGTGCCAGTCCCTTTACCTCCGATGCTACTGCTAGTCAGGGAGCCTCAACCTCAGCTATGAACTTTCAGTTAGATCATTTTGTTGAGAAAGACGATGATATTGAGAGCTATCTAAATAGATATGAACTATTAGCTACCACGTATGGGTTAGAGAGAGAAAGGTGGAGCTTAAAGTTATCTCAAGGGCTTCGTGGGGCAGCTTACGAAGTTTTTGCCAAAATGAGCAGAGGTGATCAAGAAAATTATGACATGCTAAAGCAGGCTCTTTTGTTAAGATATGAAAAGAACGCAGAATTTTATAGGAAAAAATGTAGGCATGCTAAACTACTGTCAGGTGAAACCTATCACCAGTTCTCTGCACGGTTAGAGACATACTTGGAGAAATGGACTTCTCTGGGGAAAACCCAAGATCTTAAGGAAATGGTCCTTATAGAACAACTAAGAGAGTCCATGGCTCCAGACCTGAGAAAGTTTCTCATGGAACAAGGTGCAGAGAGACTGGGTGAGTTACTAAATGTGGCAGAAAGGTATCAAGCAGCTCAGGCAGAAGTAACAGGTAATAAGAAGAGGCAGGTAGACAATTATCAGGCACCACAAAACTTTAAGGAATTTGATCATAGAGATCAAAACAAAGGTAAGCACCAGTTTGATAGGCCACGGTATGACCATAAAAAAAAACCCCCACAATTCAATGAAAGGAAATATGATAACAGGAAACCCTTCAGACAGGAAGGAAAATATTGTCAAATATGCAGGATGCATAATCATAATACTAGTGAATGTGGTAAAAAAAGTTCCTCCATATCACGCGGCATGCATGATAACAGTGGACAAGGGGAAGAAGAAACTGACAGAGAATCATATAAATCTTCAACATCCCCCCATCTGAAAAGAAGTGACATGTAATGGGGCCAAGGTTAGGTGCCTTTACGATTCAGGTTTAGAATATGACTCAGTTGTGAGTGCAACCCTAGTGCACCCTGAACAGTATACCACAGAGAAAGTGGAGATACAAGGGGCCGTAAAGGGAATATCCACCATGACACTTCCCGTAGCCGAGATCAATGTAGAGACAAGGTACGTGGAAGGAGTGATTAGAGCAGCCGTGTGTGACGACCCTAATTACCCGCTGGTGTTAGGAAGCAAATATGTTTTTCTAGGAAGCCCTGTAAAACTGGTGGTAATGGCCACGCTTCAGGTCAGGTCGACCCCTAGTAGAACGGAGGAGAAACCACCACTAGTTTATTCTCATAAGCAGATGAGAAAGGCCCAGGCAAAAGATAAAACATTAAAACCTTGCTTTGGTAAATTGCCAACAAGCCATGCACACCCTAAGAAAGGACAATTTTATTTGAAGGAAGGACTGCTCTTCAGGAAAGCTAGAGCCGTATCCAAAGAACAGGGACAATTGGTATTGTCAACCCCCTACAGGGAAAAAGTGATGGCACAAGCTCATGTTGTACCAGACGGTGGACACCAGAGAAATGGGACTACCCGTCAAAGGACATCAGAAAAATTCTACTGGCCCCAAGTAGCTGCTGATATTTCACAATTTGTGGGGGCCTGTGAAAAATGTAGCAAGGTACAGTCCCCAAGTTGGGAAAATCATAATCAGATGCCAGCCAAGCATTCTGAAACATATGGGCCTAACATTAACAAGGAAAATAACAATAATACGGTTGACATAGAGGATAGGTATCCACCTTCCCCCCAACAGTGTTCACCAAAAATATTTAGATTCGCAACTCTGAGAAAGGCATCCAGAGAAAATAGAAACTCAGACCAGTCAACCCAGGAACAGTTTGAAGCCGCATTTAGGGAGCTGGCTGACATTGACATTGAAGATGATCCGCCTAAGTTAAAACCGAAACAAATTGTTAACATAAGAACAGTGGGCAGTGGACGAGTGAGCAATTCGGAAAATGCTCACAGCGCTTCACACTATGGCTATTAACTTAGCATTAAAAGGGCACTGGTGACATTGGTAGTCACCCGACCCTACGCCGTCCAAGGGAAAGTATTGTTCTGACCCTGGATGGAGATAACCCACACATCTTATAGCAATGCTAAGGGCGAATTGATTCTGACGCAGAAACTTATTTCCCCACATATTATCTTAATTCACCAAATTGTCGGTAGGCGAAACTATAGTTGGTGAATATGGCCTCCATTTGAGTGGCACATTATAGAACATTATAAATATATTATTAGAAGGGTGTTTCCACATTCAATCACGCCTGAGATCAGACCCAATTGTTGGCTGTGAACATTTCGGAGGAGCAGAGTGTCTCCATTGTTGCCTTTTTGAATTGAGGATAGTCCGAGTGTTTATTAAGGCTGATCAGGAAATTATTGGATCCACTACACAACTCAGATAGCACCATATAGATCAACTCCTCATAACGTACAATTTGAGGAACATCTAATCTTCTCTGGACATGTCGTTGAGCAGACTCAGCGAAAATAAATGGTGAATAATGATTGATAAGCAGTAGTAAGACAAGCCGTAACACTTGCAGCTGTACAGTAACATATCTGAAATGGATTCTTGGCTTGCAGAGGTCTGGGGCAGATTTCTTGAGTCGTGCCTACTTTGAATTGACCCACCTGCATTAATCCATGATTAAAAATAAAATCAAAGAAAGCACAAGAAATAATAATAATAAATTTCTCTATGTGTATATAGAATTATAGACTGACGTATAACGTCTGTTTTAAGAGGGGAGAATTTGTCGTGAAACATTCTAAATCCACATATATAAATTAAAAGGTACATGTAAAGCCTAACACATAAGTCAATAAAAGGAAAGAGAAATTGTTAAAGACCCGTGCTTTCCAATAGCGTACGCCTGTGTTAATAGAACGTCATGCTAGTTGAACAATAAAAACCCCTTTTTTATGCTTCGTCTGCATATTCTCACGCTTTCACGTTGATAGTAAAGCTTACTGCATCAATACACGCTTTCTACAATAAAACGTGTACTGTATTTCTAAGAAAACCTTGAGATACGCAAGCTGATTAATGACCTAGATTAATCTTCCATTAATTTCATTTTATACACTACGTTAACATAAACGGAAGGACAGATGGAATTAGGAGAGAGAGAGGGCTGAAAGCAGGAACGCATGCAACACTAACACGCGTCTCGCGATATACAATTAATGCCACCCTCCCCACGTAAGGCCAGAAGCACTAACTTTTTTTCAAATAGACAGTGATAAAAAACACTACAACTACGAGAGTTAGGTTTAAAAACCTGTAAAATTCTTATTAGGAAACATGACATTCTACTGTTTTATGTCTAAACTCCTGACATTAGTCTGACAGTACAGCAGACACCATAAAGTTTGGAAGTGAGGAGGTGGCAACAGCACGACTATCCTAGAAGAAAATACATATTTTGAACGCAGCCACTTAGCTCCCTTAAAACTTATATATTTGGGTGCCTTAGGACTTGCTGACAAAGAATATGTTAGGTACTAAGCAATTAGTCTAATATTTAACAAATTATAGCCAAAAGAAAATAGTGAGGGTGGCAGACAACACCAAATCAGAATCTCACAGTGGCATGTTTTGAAACCACCATTGTACGGGAAATAGGCCACCATGTTAAATCCTATTTGATTGGCGGGAATGATATGTAAGGCTAAACACGATTAGTCGGACTACAAATACTAATTTTGTTGTTAGGGGAAACAGTAGTAGGGGTACTTTTTGAAAAGCTGTGTAAACATGGCCCGATTGGTTAGACCCGCCAATATAGTCAATTAGGAGCGTCAGTTCAGTGCCACATTTTGAAATAAACTTACTAAGAAACAGTGCGTTGAGTTTCAGTGCATATTTTTTCTAAATAAAAGCCTGGGACAGCGGCAGATTGAAATTGTGCCATATTCATCGCCAGTCAACGTCTTCTTCTTCTTCCATCCTTAGCCATCAACCGGCAAAGCAGTATGTGGCCAGTACGCCTAGTGGCGTCTTAGGGCAACAACAAATTGATCAATCTATCGCTGTTTCCACCACGCCAGTCAACGTATTTGTGTATTATTTCCATGATTTGTGGTAAGCTTGACATATTTGATATATTTTTAATGAATATTGAATGTAAATTGATAATTTATGTATGTATATGTGTGTGGTTCAGTAGCAAACGTGAGGCAAAGCCTAGATAGTGCTCCAACCTGAACAAAACTTGTCGGAGAGAAGTATATCTGCATGGGATCGCCAAGTAGTACACTGACACCTATCTTATTGACTAGAAGGAACTAATGCTGGAATTGCAGAGGCGTAGTAACCATTAGGGAGGAGTATACTGGTGTAAATTGTTTCAGATGAAGTTAGCAGTTGGCCTACCGAGCTGAGCTCAGTGTTTGTTATGTATTGTGTTCAATCTGGAAATAGATTATAAATTAGTTCTGAAATAGGAGGTACAACCTTCTTGTTTCAGGGACCGTGGTCCTAAGTTATTGAAGCAGCACCTGGTCTGAGTTTTGCTGAATCCAGAGGCTGACAGCATACTCCTTGGTCCAGACAGAGACCAGTGAGGTGTCTCCAGAACACAGGGAAGCAATCGAGCAGAGGAGTCTTTTCCTGCCGCCATCACGAAAGATAAGCTTCTGTGGCCAGAGGAGCTCAACATTATGTGCCCCCCCCTCTAAAATTGACATTATATTAAACACAGAGGGACCATAAATTGTTTCAAACGACAGGAACTGTGAACTTTTCCCAATACTATTTCCACGATAATCAAACACTTGAAGTCATGATGACAAACAACAATCTAGCTTAAAAAACAAAACCAGTATTACCTCATATTACTACTTCACAACTTACACACATAGGATAAGAATAATCAAATATGTCAATACAAAGATTATATTTATAAACTGTGTACATACTACTTGTAATTACATTTGATTGTGATTCCTGGTTCACTGTGTAGTTGAATCAGGATATCCATCATTTAAATGGAATTATTACATATATATTTGAAACTTTACACTTGACTCATTTAAGATAGTCTTATTGAGAAAACTAAAACTATGATAATTAGCAAAACAGACGATAAACCCACATTAAAGATAAGCGTAAATGGGAAAATCCTGGAACAAGTCAAGAGCTACGTATATCTTGGTCATATAATAACAGAAGATGGCAGATGTGAAACAGAAATCAAGAAGAGAATAGGAATGGCCAAAGCTACATTCAACAACATGAAACATATACTGACATCCAAACAGTTATCTCATAAATTAAAACTGAGAATCATAAAGTGTTATATATATTCTGCATTTCTGTATGGTGCAGAAACATGGACGATGAATAAGCATTTGGAAGAAAGAATTGAGGCTCTTGAAATGTGGATATATAGAAGAATGGTGCGTATCTCATGGAAAGAGATGAAAACAAATAAGGAGGTCCTAGAAAATCTAGGTATGAAAAGAGAACTAATGAGAGAGGTCAAAGTTCGGCAGCTAAAATACTTTGGCCACATAAAAAGGCATAACACCTTGCAGAAGACCATAACAGAAGGGAGAGTTGAAGGTAAACGTGCAAGGGGAAGACAGCGCTATAAGTGGGAAGATAACATCAAGAGATGGACGGGAAAGAGTCTATCAGAGTGTACCACCAAGACAAGAGACAGAAGACGTTGGAGATCCATTACAGCCAACCTCCGTTGTGGAGATGGCAACTGATGATGATGATGATGATGATATAGAGTGTTATATGTGTGTGAGTGTCACAGTGTTGTAAAGTGTTGTGGAATAAAATAAATTGTTTATCTGTCTGTTGTTGTTGTGACTTACACTTCATCATTTTCATAACCCTAGACATTTAACGTAGTCATCACAATATTCCAGAATAATTCTGACTGAGGTATAAATGTGGTAGCGAGTAAGGTCATCTGTAATACACCACACTTATTAGATACAGATACCTTCACAGCTGATCTCAGTCAGTACACTAAGTCCCCTATAATATTTATAACATCCCACTTTACCACATCAGTTAATAAATAATGTTCAAGCATGACTCCTAGACAGAACCTCTTTTCTAGCGAAGCTTCCTTTAGGTAAAGTTCAGCAAATATTTCTGAAGACAATGTTAACCCACCAGTATTGGGTTTTCTTTATAACTATGATCTCTTAATCATCACCTGATAATAAGGGGCATCTCTGTTCTCTGATCGATCTTCTTCTTTGATCCATAACCGCCAACCGTCAAAGCAGTCAGCGGCCATCACGCCTGGTGGCGTCTTGTAGGGCAGCAACAAATTGATTCCACCTTGCTCGGTCGGCGGCCATCCTTCGTACAGTGCCCCAACTGTGGTTCATTCTTTGCATCTCAGCTTCCACAGTTCTCCGCCAAGTTGTTTTTGGTCGGCCTCTCTTTCGCTTTCCCTCGGAGGTCCATAGCATAGCTGTTCTTGCGATGGTATCAGGGTCGCTTCTGAGGACATGGCCAACCCAACTCCAGCGTCTGCCAGCTATGATGGTGTGCATGTCCTCCTGGTTACTCCGAATAAGTAGTTCTTGGTTGCTGATGGTGTTTGGCCAAAAGATTCGGAAAATTTTCCTTAGGCAGATTGTGTGGAAGGAGGACAGTTTCGACATTTCCTTCTCTGTTACTCTCCAACATTCCGCACCATAGAGAAGCACAGAAAGCACGCAGCTCTCATACAGTCTTAATTTGGTGTTTGTGCTGTACTGGGAAGACTTCCAAATGTTGTTGAGAATAGCAAAGGCTGTTCTCGCTTTATTCATTCTGTTGTTAATGTCCTTGCTTGTTCCGCCGTCAGGTGTTCCTATGCTTCCTAGGTAAGTAAATGTGTCTGTCTGTTCTAACTTCTGGTTCCTTACTGTTATTGGCTCAGGATTGCCCACATTTAGTGTCATGACCTCTGTCTTCTTCAGATTGATGTTCAGGCCAACCTGCTGGCCATACTTATTCAGTCTATCAGTTTTGTCTTGAATGTGTTGGTGTGAATGCGCGAGCAGTGCAATGTCATCTACATATTCCAAATCTTCCAGTGTAGAAAACGTTGTCCATCTAATTCCCCTTAGACTGCCCTCTGTTGTCTGGCGCATCACCCAATCTATGACTGTCAGAAATAATGTTGTTGATAAGGGGCATCCCTGTCGTACTCCTGTTTTCACTTCGAAAATTACATTACTCGATCCAACACTGCACGTAAAGTTAGAATAGAGGCTTTTTATAATGGAAACAATGCGGCTGGGAATTCCATAAGCCCTCAGAATTTTCCATAGGCTGTCCCTGTGTATGCTGTCGAAAGCCTTTTCAAAATCAACAAAGTTAATGTACAGCTGTCTCTGCCATTCTGAGCACTGCTCTATAATGTTCCTGAGGGCAAATATATGATCTGCACATCTTCTGTTCTTTCTGAAGACGCCCCCGCTTGTTCTTTTCCTCAGTTTATGGTCAACTGCTTTTGAAATTTTCTGGATGATTATCCTGCCTAGTATTTTGCTGGGAACTGAGAGGAGGGTAATTCCTCTCCAGTTGTTGCAGTCTGCAAGGTCGCCCTTCTTGGGCAATTTGACAATTGTTCCTTTACTCCACTCTGTTGGTGTTGTCTCAGTTTCCCAGACTTGTGCAAATAGTGGTTCTAATAGTTCTGCTGCTAGTTCAGGGTCTGTCTTGAATAGCTCAGCATTCAGATTGTCGTGACCAGGCGCTTTTCCATTTTTAGCCCTTTGATAGCTGTGATAATTTCTTCTTTTCGTGGAATGTCTGTATTTACGTCTAAGTCACTTTCAGCCTCAGGGACATTCAGCTGAGTCTCTGGTGGTTCCTTATTCAGTGTTTCTCTGAAGTGCTCTGCCCACCTTGTTTCCTGCCCCTGTGCTGTGGTGATGAGATTTCCTTGCTTGTCTCTTACTAACGTTATGTTGTTTGTGTAATGTTATGATGTATGTATATAATCATTACCTCGTCATCTACACAAGCACACACGTTTCAGAAGGGACTCAGTAAAAACATGTTCAATTCGTAGCCATGTTTATTTACAGAATCGTACATGTCAAGATTCGCATTATATTACAATGTGTGGTTCGTACTTTAATGTATTCATATTACATCCCCCCTTTTTTGAAAAAAAAATGTGTGTAAACATTTCCAACGAAATGTTTCATGTGAGAAAGGATAAGTATGTGTAATGCTCAGTGTGAGTATATATATGTCACTGTCTGTATCGGCTGGGAGGTGTCACTGTACGGCCAGAACGAGTGGTGTAAAGTGCTGGTGGTTCTGCGGAAGTCCCTGGTTTAGCTTGAGTTGGTTGTGATTTCGGCCTTGGCGCTTGTTGGTTTTGTGGGGCACCAAAGTCTGGAGTTACTGCATTGTCTGTTGAAAGCATGGGAATTCTCTGTTCTGTTGTATTCTGTGGGATTTCTCTTATGTCCACTCTGTTTCGCCTCAGGAGGTTGCTGCTGCTGTCTGGTCTTAAAGTATAGCTCCTGGGTTCAGGGTTTCTGGAAATGATTGTTGCTTTTGACCATGTGTCATTGTTGTGGTTGTAGGTAGTCACATGCTGACCAGGATATAATGGTGGTAAGTCTTTAGCACATTTGTCATAGTTGGATTTCTGAACTTGCTGACGATGCTGAAATTGATCATATGTGCTGTCTCTATGTTGTGGACGGAAGTGGACCTTAGATGGTAGGAGGTCTTTAATTCTTCTATCAAACATAAGTTCTGCTGGACTGTCGATCTTACTGTCTACCGGTGTTGTTCTCCATCTCAAGAGTGCTAGGTGTACATCCTCTGTTCTTGTTTTCTTCATGATTGACTTGATAGTTTGTATCTGTCTCTCAATGAAACCATTAGATTTAGGGTATCTAGGTGTTGATGTTGTGTGTTTGATCTTCCAGTCCTTAGTGAAGTTTCTGTATGCTTGACCTGAGAAATGTGGACCGTTCTCTGATCTAATTTCATCTGGGATGCCAAACATGCTGCAATACTTCTTTGTAATGTCTGCAATAACAGCTGATGGTGAGGGTTGTGGAAGTTTCTCAATGATGGGAAATTTGATGTAGTAATCAGCAATAATAAGATAGTCATTATTGTGGATTGAGAAAATATCAGTTCCTATAATGCTCCAAGGGCTCAATGGTATGTCTGATGGTATGAGAGGTTCTCTGCACTGCCTATTTGCATGTTCTTGGCAAATTGAACAGTTTTTACATAGTGTTTCTATGTCCTTGTTTATCTGTAGATAAACCATCTTCTCTTTTGTGTCCTCTCAGTTTGTGTCTTCCACAATACCAAGGTGACTATTATGGAGTCTGTTTTAAGGAATGATATCGCGT